>OZ026620.1:7156197-7206828 GCA_964020975.1 Hermodice carunculata
ATATATATATATATATATATATATATATATATATATATATATATATATATATATATATATATATATATATATATATATATATATATATATATATATATATATATATATATATATATATATATATATATATATATATATATATATATATATATATACATACATACATAATATCAGCAGATACAAATGTCAGATATATGGTATTACGTAATACAAAAGAAAGAAGTGTACAAAATTGATTTTACCAAAATTACAGGATATGTATATGCAAATACATAGTCAGGATGACCCAGCTAAGGAAGTAAACATCCGCTATCGCTGTGGCCACCTGTGTTAGTTTGACTGGTAAGTTACACCTGATTTCAATTGAAAATAATGACAAGTTTGAACAAGATTGTGATTTGTAGAAAAATAAATAAATAAAAAAAAATATATAATAATAATAATAATAATAATAATAATAATAATAATAATAATAATAATAATAATAATAATAATAATAATAACAATAATAAAGTAGTGGCGGCACCATGTTTGTAATTTCACTTATGCAAACATCCCGAGCTGATGTATCACAGAATGAAGCCAACATGATGGTCCTTTATTCACAGGCCTCCTTATAAGGGCAGCCAACATTACATCAATGAAATTAAAGTTAAACACAAGCTAGTTTTACAGAACATATGGCTATCAGGGGGACGTGAATAATTTAATTGTTGAGTATCTATTTTCAAAACTTTTGTGCGTAGGTGTGCCACCCTGACTTCACACTCTAGTTTGGCCATCCAGAGCTAAGATGCCACTAAGGCTCGAATCTCTGACGAGTGTACAGAAGGATCCGTGCAATTGAAATCAACTTATGCAAAATAAGAGCAACAATATCAGAGTTGCAAATATTTGTGATACGACCAGACTTATACAGCAGTACATGATCTGTCGTCAGCATTCAGTTATATGTTGTTTACTAGAGCCTGACCGACCATGCATTTTGAACCCTAACCGGGTACTCCGAAACTGAAAAATGAAAACGTTCGACAGGGGTTAATAGCTGCTACCCCTTTGCACAGGGGCATTACTATTGCTAATGTGATTATGGTGATTAATGCAACCCATGTGACACCCGTAATTGCAAAGTATCGTTTGTTGCATTGTTAAAAGTGTATACAAGTTACGAAAAGTAACCTCAGTGACCTTTTTATTTAACTTTATTGCCAACACTGACAGCGATAACCGGACCCGAACGTTAAGTGACTGTAAAAGCCGAAACCGAACCGGGCTTCAATCCTGAAACCCGGTAAACTCGGTTTCGGTTGTTCGGGTTCGGTCAGGCTCTATTATTTACATATACATCGCTAGGATTTGTTTTTCACATTAATTCAGACATAACATTTTTGTGCTACCATATGGTGACCATGAAATCATCAGTCCACGCTGTAGTGTCAACAGTGACCCATAAATAAATCAAATTTTCAATAAAATGTGCACAAGAACTACCTACGGTTTCTCACTATATGACTAAATCTTGCTTCCTTGTTGCTACTTGACAGTGTTTTATCAAGAATTATTTCCTTCTATTTAGCATTTCATTTTTTACCTACAGGCTTTCTTCATGCCAGGAGTCTTATTTTGCTACTGTTTTTCTTAAATTTCACGATTCCTGTCATGGAGCTTTTCCAGTTTGAATGTAGAAATTGGCAACAACTTTTCTTTGTAGGCACTTTGGATGTGGATTGAACAATAATGCATGTGGCAGCCAAGTTCATATGAGATAATACCGACTGGGTACTTTGATGTAGTTTACTATACTTGCCGCGGGCAAGTGCGGTTCTTCTTTACTCTTTACTGGCTGCAGTGTGTTCATCGTGATTTATTTCTGAAGGTCAAGCTTTAACCACCTGCGAGGCACACAGCAGAAAAAATATAGGCAGAAAAATACAAAACATGTAAGGGTACTTAGATGATCTTTTCATAGCCCAGAGATTACTACCAAGACAGACGAAATTACTTGATTTTACCTGAAGAATAACTATGACATTCTGCAGCAAGGTTGCCAGTACAGTGCAAATTCTGTAATATTTTGAAAGGTTTGAGTTCCGTCAGAGTTGCAGTAACTGCCTGAGGAGGGCAGCACCAGCAGTCACATACAGCTACCGCTCCACTGACCTGTGATGCTAGTATGGAGCGGCAAGGACCAATCAAACGAACGCAATAATGCTAGGTGGACTGTGGAGAAATTTGCAAAATGTTATATGTGTGGTACACAATTGGAAAAACAACCTCTTATTCGCTTGTGGGTTTAATTATGCATCCGCCACTAGGGGGATGCATATAGTGTTTAGTAGAATTCGAGAGCCGCCGCCACCGCCGCCGCCGCCGGATTTCTTATTTCTGCTATAACTCTAAGGCATATTTACGAATTACGTTCCATTTTGGTACAAATATTCTACAGGTCTGGGGTATTCTGATGATATACTGTTTGTCAAAATCCATTGATTTTTGGATTTTTTATTAAGGTTTTCGTTTTTTGCTGACTAAGCAAAATCAGGCAAAATTATTTTTCCTTATTTATCTTTGTTACGGTTGATCGCAGACCCATGGTTACTATTGAACATGAATAGGACAGTACCTATGGGCTTTCTTTTGGCGTTGTTAAATTTGACCTCGAGTGACCTTGAAAGGTCAAACTGAGGTCAAAATTTTATTTTCCGTATATATCTTTGTTACGGTTGATTGCAAGACCATGGTTACTATTGAACATTAATAGGGAACACTCTGTCATGCGTGGTGGATGCATATTTGTTTTCGCACAACGAAAAACTCGTGTCTAGTTGACCACTGTATTGACTCTTGCGAAGCCATGTTCAAGCTGAAAACAACATCTCTCTCTCTCTCTCTCTCTCTCTCTCTCTCTCTCTCTCTCTCTCTCTCTCTCTCTCTCTCTCTCTCTCTCTCTCTCTCTCTCTCTCTCTCTCTCTCTCTCTCTCTCTCTCGGTGTGCAAGGGAATTGCAAATTGCAGAGCAGATCTAACTGAGCTCTGTATTCTACTTCTACATGGCACAGCTCGTCCCACAGAAAATTTGACGTCTAAGTCTTAAATTCTTTAATCTTGGATTAAGCTCGTTAATATATAAAGTATAAAGGCGACGTAAACTCGACAAGAAATTTACAGCGGGCGCACAATAATCTCATGGTAAAAAGTCAAATAAAAAACAACGGTTGTGCGAGGGGCAATGATAATTTTCCCAACGGGAATTTTCGCTGCTATTTGGGGGGGGGGGGGGGGGCAGGCAGGCAGGATTACGGACAAATAATTTTCCCAACGGGAATTTTCGCTGCTATTTTTTTGGGGGGGGGGGGGGCAGGCAGGCAGGCAGGATTACGGACAAATATCTTTACCCCCATACCAATTCTACCATTCATATGGCCTTGCTGATGGTATCATTGCATGCCGTTAATGCATCATCGCGATACCTGGGTGGCCAAAAGCAAACGATAATAGGGAAGGACAAACAGGTGTACACTATGAACAGAAAGACACACGTACCCTCTGGAAAATTTAACTGTGGAAACATATGTGCAGGGATCTAGTATCTTGAGAAAGGTATACGTGACGTTGCTCATATTTCACTGTTACCGCACAATTGCCCATAGGTTCCCATTTTACATGCGCTTTGCGCCTTAGTTCTTTCTTCCCGTTTTGTTCTGATATACTGATTAAAAGCGCTGGTGCCACGCAGGCAGCCTCTATTCTATGCCAGTTCCCTAGTGAAGCCATTCCCGTTGCCCGAGCAAAACAGAGCCTCACCAATAAAACCGAAAACTGACCTTTTCGATCTTTTTTAGCAAGTTATAAAATATTTTTGATGAAAGATATGCCACTTGAGTTGTACTGAACACTTTAAAAAAGCTGGATCAGCTTTTTACATATTTCGTCAATTTTGAGTACCTCAGCGTCGCTTAAAATAACTAAGCGCGATACATTTATATTTCATGTATATTGATTTTGAGTACTATTGTGACATAAAGGCTAGTCATGGAGTAAATCGAACGGATTTTCACGAAGAAAAACAACGATAAGCAAATGTTTTTTTTGTTTTTTTTGTTTTTTTTTTTTGGGGGGGGTTGGTTTTTTTTTTTGTTCAGTCACTTCTTGGTCATTAATTCCGCTGTATTTTTGTCAAAACTTGACCTATAGACATTTAAAAACAGCATCATAAAGGTCTACTTGTCGGAAACCTGAGTATGGACATGACGAAATACTATTTTAACGTTTTTCTGCCTTCCCCATTGATAATCATGCCGCCTCTTTGGCTGAGACTATACCCAGTCGTAGACGCCAGTCCGGTTTCTCTGAGACACTGCTACACAAGCCGCCGCTGCTCCAAGTGCAAAACCCAACGATCCACAGACGTAAACAATGTCAGTAAAGCATCATCTTCCCACAGATTTTCTTTAACGTTCCTTTATTCTTTATTCACGAGAAATATGACATAGCCGGGGGTGGGGGACCAGAAAATATTCAAAAATGTTTTTCTTCTGCCTTGTGGCGTAATGCCTCCATGGATGAAAAAAAGACTCAGCCAAGTTCGCTGAACATGTTCCTGGTCAAGAGGGGTACAAATGATAGGTCCAATTAAAAGTACTCTATGAAAGCATCTACAATAGCACTTCTGATTTGGGGGGGAAAAGTTTGAAAATATGATGTTGTTGCCTGATGTTCTTTGCGGGGGGCGTAGGTAGGATCTAGGATGGGGGGCGGGGAGTCAAATGATATAAAGAATGGACCTGCAACAGCCAAAGGCTGCAAAACCTTGCTCAGCTGGGTGGGGGAGGGGGGACGCGTGCGGGGACATGCCCGCGCCTTCGGAACATCGAAGATTCGAAGTGCAAAATGGTGCATTAGGGGCTAAAATCAGGTTTAAAGTGTTTAATTCATCCACCAAGATCGAGAAAAAATCTTTATTCACCAGGAAAAATGGAAAATTAAAGTCTAAGATTGGACCAGTTGAGCTCCGTTACTTTTAACCACTCATACTCGAATCATGTTAGGCTTTTAAGTCTCTGAAGCATTAATTATGATCTCTTAATCTAATCATCAGATGGTGAACATTAAAAGACCACTGGTTACAGCCGTTTTAATTTGTGCTGTCCTGTCCCTTTCCTCCGTGCTGTACTACTAGATTGAAGATGGAAGAAGAAAGGCCATTTTCAAAATATGACCATGTGATACTCGGAACAATAAAATTCAGAACAATTGATCTTATATATCTCTTCGTCAAAAAATAAAGTCAACATGATTTTTACGAAGATGGACATACAAGCTTTTACCTTCTTCTTCAGTATATTTTTCGTTGCACTATAGCATGAAAATAATTTATGAAATTATTCATGCTGAAAGAAGGTATTAAAGCAGTTTTGGCCCAAGCAGTTCATGTCATTATTCACTCAGCGCATTCCTATTGTAAAACAGTAGACTATGCACTCAAACCTCCAGGAAAAAAATGATTTTGCATGACTGTAAAACTAAGATTAAGTAGATAAATGTTGAATATATAATCGGCATAACTGACAACAAACTCATGACGTTCCTGTTTTGGGGATGCAGAGCAAATCAAAATTATTTTCTGCGAGAATTCCTGTGGTGTGGGGCATCAGTGAAAATGTCAACATAGTGACATTGAGTCAATTTACACAGTACAATTCATTACTGTCTTGCACTCACGGAACTGTGCTGAAACAAGACATGTTTGCAAAACGTTAATCCCCCCCCCCCCCCGTTATGGTCGCCCTCATTACCCTGTTGATAGTACTAAGTGGGGCATTTATGACCTTGGGGAGTATATGTAGAAACCAAATTCACTAAAGTGGCCTTGGAACCTTGGAAATTAGGTCAAGCTTAACCTTCTTTGAAGGTAATCTATCCCTAATGGAAGACTATAAAATTGTATAAAGTAAAAGCTCTGGCTCAAAACATTCTGCAGGTATTAAGCAGAAACCAAATTAAGTAAAATAAGTACAATTAAGTAATGTGGCTTTGTGACCCTGGGAATTGACTCAATGTCACCCATTTCACATGTAGCTTTCATAGAAGGCTATATTCCTGTACAATATGAAAGCCACGTGCCAAAAAGGTATCATGCAAAAACAAAGTTAACTAATAGGACTCTAGGTGGTTAACTTGGAAATTTAGTCAAGGTCATCCATCTTCTAAGCTCACCAAACCCTAATTGAGGACTATTACTGCACTGCTGAAACCAAGTTCACTAAAGTGCCCTTCTGACTTTGGAATAGGGTCATGGGGGCCAATCTTCTAACTTGATCTAGCCCTGGGTACACACTATAATCCAGTGCAACATACAGGTCCTATTGTAAAAAAAACTGTTTAGTTATAGTGTGGAAACCAAAACTTACTGTAATAACTCCATGATCTTGGCAATACGATCAAATTAAAACACTTTGAAAATTCATACTTCACGTGGCCCTCATATAGGGGTATATATCTGTGCACTATCAAAGTCATATCTGGAATCCTTAAATTATGGTAAAGAAACAACAGTGTCTCTGCCGGCAGACCAACCCATTTGGTGACCTTGCAAATTTAGTCAAAGTCATCCATCACCAACCCTTACTTAAATACAATTATCATGTGCAATACTAAATTCATTATGTAATTTCTGAGTTAAAATGCAGAAAACAAGTTCACTAAAGTGCCCTTCTGACCTTGGAATAGGGTAAATTGCTCCAATCTTCTTACTTCATCTCGCCCTGAATACACACTATAATCCTGTGCAACATACAGGTCCTATCATAAGAAATTGTTTAGTTATCGTGCAGAAACCAAAACGTATTGTAGTAACTCCATGACCTTGGCAATAAGATCAAAGTCAAACACCTTTATACTTCTCTCGCCCTTATATAGGGGTATACATCTGCTCCCTATCAAAGTCCTGTCTGAAAAACTTGAATTATGGTGCCGAAATAACAGTCTCTCTACCGACAAACAAACCGACTTGGTGACCTTGGAAATTTAGTCAAAGTCATCCATCTTCTATGCTCACCATACCCTACTTAATAATATTATCATGTGCAATATTCAAGTCATAACTTATATTCTGAGTTACATAGCAGAAATCTAGTTCCCTAAGTGACCTCGTGAATTTTGGTCAAAGTAACCTATCTTCAATCTTGACCCAGCCCTGAATAAGGACTATAATCCAATGTAATATACAAGTCCTGTCAGAAAAATGTTTTTAGTTATTGTGCGGAAACCAAAACATGCTACCGTACATCCGTGACCTTGGGAATACCGTCAAGGTCAACAATTATGGATATTTAAAATTTTCCAATGTCATATTTGTCTTTTAGTTGAAGCAGAGGGTCATTGATCATGATTATATTATACTAGGCTTTTTGACGTACATTTTGCCTCCTAAGCATCCCCAGACTCGCTATTGCTTTCTTATGTGGGCGCTAGTACTGATTGGATACTTTGAGGAGGTAATATGCCAAATATGTAAATAGTCAATGTTCGACATAGGTTTATGTATCGAATGAATGGAGAATACAATATATAGTCTGACGTTTTTAGTGTGATCATGGCCTAATAATCTGAATACACCTTGAGGTACGTACCGTAGGCAGTTCTATGTCCCGGAATAAGGTTCTTTTAACTTACAGTGGAGCAGCCCTGAAGGCATAGATTAATTAGCTCTAAAGGCTGTGAGCAAAAGATATCCAGCAGTGCTAAAGAAACTTGGCAGTCAAGATAACGGCTCTGATAATGGAAACAGAACCTCAAATTCTGCCGAGTATGTAAGTTATTTAAAATATGTAATATTCTCCCTCTCAGAACTTTAACATGTGTTCTCATTTTTTCCTCATTGTTTGCCCATTTACTACTCCAACATTGTGAATGTAGTTAGGGTAATAGAGCAACAAGGGCGTTTCCGTACCCCTTCAAGCGATACCCCAATTAGGAAGTTATTTGTCATCAGCGTGACCACAACCAGTGGCAATCATTATAGTTTACTATTAATAGTTACCATGGTAACCATAGTAACCATGGACGACCTATCAGTGACTGAGTCCACATAATAAATATAAAGATTATTCATGTAGGTACACGGCGGACTGTGTGTAGTGGATAACTCATAGAACTTAGTTTGTTACCCAAGCAAGTCAAATATCAAATATTACTTTTTTAACCCACGTTCAAATTCTATTTCACCTGAACAACATGACAAACTTATGAATATCATTTCAATGGCCACGAACCTTACAAAAAGGGGAGTTTTGGCAACTTTGCCTCGTCAGAATGATTCATCAATTAACTTATTAAATAGGACTCATTGTGCTGTAATTGCAGAATTCGAAAAAAAATTCCCAGTGACAATTCACATATTGAATACCGTGACTTACCGCTTCTTTCCGATAGACACCTAGTTCCAATCTTCTGTAGGTGACTTGTTTTCTTAACGTTGAAGCTGAATTTTCCCAACATGGGGAGCTATGTTGAAATAATCATGTGAAAAGCAAGATTATAGAAGAAATATATCGGTATCAACTGAGCATCATTATTTGATGGAACCCAGGAGTCAGAGACTGTTAGAATCACATACGATTTTTTTTTCATAATTTGAAAAAATATATTTCTGTGCTGACACTTCGATTTAGCCACTCAAATCAATAAGTTGTAAAGAACGTGACAAATTTTCCGTGAAATATCCACATACTTAATGTAACAAATAAACCTGCATGCCAACTACTCAGCAATAACTGGCTTATGTAAAGTGTTACATAGAAACATGCCAGGCTTTTTCACTTTCTTGAAGAGTGTGCAAAATGAAGGGTCCCTAGCTGGGCACCGAGAGACGAGACTTTGTTTATTTGGCCGCAAAGGGTAAAAGTGCAGGCAGGCAGATATCAAGGTAAAAAAAGCACAACTTTATTTTCTGTTATTCTATCATAGTCGTGGGAACATGACGTTATTGACAGAGTGTTCAACCCAACAGAGCAGTGAGTGCGGTATTATACCGCGTATAATTACATTCATGCATCATAAAGTAAATACATGTTATCTCGGTACTTAAGGGCTTTCTGGATATATGTAGCATTGTCCATGTGTACTTCGTCCACTTGTGTCGTGTCCGTTCAAGCAGGGCTGAATGTAATTGATTAGTTGGATGGCTTCTATTGACGACTTGGAGCAGACTTACTGTCCTGTGGGTAGATTATTACATTCTTTAATTGTATTGTAGAGTTTGCTTCTGGTGGGATTTGTGATTTGAAATTAGCTCAAGTATGGTATATAGAGAAGTGTATATTGAGCTTTCCGTAAGTCTATTGCCATCGCGACCCTAACAACCAATACTCCAATTACATCAACGAATTACATCAAGTCTGTTCAATACAATTGATATGTTTAATAAAATATGTTTAAACCCAACCAACTGATATGTTTCATATTTGGATGCTTCAACTTAAAACATGCACACGAATACTAATGGTTAAATGTAAAGAGATGAATTTTGACTGAACTCGTTCATCGAGTCAACAATACTTTTGCTTACGAGTCACAAATTCTTATTCATTAATGTGACAAAAACTCCCATTGTAGATACACAGTGATATGTGATATTAATAAATGGAACCACCACTTAGACAGACAAACAGACATTCAACATTTAATGTTTTCAATTGTTCCCAATCAAATTTCTACAACTTTTGTTTGTGGTTCATTGTATGCAATCAGAGCACAAACTTATGATTAAAGTTGGTACGTCACCTGCTATAAATTTGAATATATTCAAAGTTTAAATTTTCAAATGGCCCTGATTTACAAACTTTTCAAAACTGTCGCCCATCTTCCTAGAAAGGCCAGACTTTGTGTTGGGAAGTATATTCATGCCAAATATGGGGTTTCTGTACAATAGATATTCCTCTAATGTGCACCGATGGTACACAATAATTCGCCAATGACAGGCAGTCAAGTTCACTGGAATTTCTGTCCCTCAGCAGACAAAAGTACGGACTTCAAATTAACCAAAAGATTGTTTACCACAAAACAGTACACAATATTTGGAAAACGAACTGTTGATTACGGTCACAGTAGTTGTGAACCCCCCCCCCCCCAAAAAAAAAAAGAAAGAAAGCCAAGTGAGCTGAAATAACTGATGATGCCATGTGTCCCCAAGTTGTGTAACCATGACGCATGCTAATTCATCTGTGAGGGAATATTCTGGAACACAGATGAGTGATTGCTGTTGAGCACAGGCACAGAAAAACTTGTCATCACATGTAGTTTCACCCCTCCCGCCCTGATCCAACAACTCGTGATCCCAACGTTAACTCCGACACCCCCCCCCACCCCACCTCCATTACTGGAGTTTCTTCCTTGTATGTCTAAAACGGCAAATATGCACCAAATGGAAGTTCTGTCCGAGAAATAAGTTTTAAAACGACGTCAGTTTCCTAGAAAAGTCATTACTTTTGTCCCTTCACCATCAGCTGACAGATCACCACAATTTACATATCCCCACGCAAATAACACCTCCACCTTTTCCGTTCGTTATCATAAAGTAGGTGGATTGTTTTTCTAAATATGGAAATCAGCACACAAGACTTTAAAAGATGAGTAATAATACATATGTGTAGCAGCCCTACATGAATGTTAAATGAAACATCATCGCTGACAAAGTTTGAGAAATGAAATCCCTTTGATTGTTAACAATACTACTAAAATATTTCAGATAAACTCCACATCCATAGCTTACAGGGCTTTGATAACTACATAAATAATGAACTTTTAAAGAACTACCAAATTCCATGCTCAAGAGTAAATTGAAATACGTGTCAGAGAAATAAGAACTAAAATAACACAAATATAGCCAGCACCATATATTTTTAAAGTTAAACTGTCTGATATGAAGCTACAAGTTCTTGCTGTAAATAACACCAAAGCTTTTTTCCCTTTTCTTTGCTATTCCTTTTGCTTCCATTTCTTCAGATGCCCAGGCTGTTATGTGTATGTACATATGTCGCAATTCCTTTATCCTGTCTGTATATTCTTAACTGTACCTTAGGGTGGCTCATGTGTGAGAGACATCTTCTTGTAATAACGTGAGTCTCCCTGACCACTTGCATGGTTATCAATTTTATCCACTTTTAATCTGAACATTGGCTGAATAAATGCAATCTAAATCTGAATCTGACCAAAACAGCTGATCAACTCATTAAATTAGTGGGATTTTCAGGTCCACTGCTAATTTATGCAGAATTCTTCATACAATCTCCATTGTGTTAACATTGAGAATTTCCTCGCACTTTGACCAGATAATAAATAACATATCACAGTTAAAATGACATAACTTTGGAAAAAAATAAAACTGTTAACTTATCACATCTGTGAACAGATAAATATCCACATTTTGTCAGTTGGCAAGTTTACTCTTGCAAACGATCAATGTCCGATTCAATCACAGGCCTGAAAACACGCTGGTGAACCGTTTATGAACAGTGGCACTGCTCAGTGCTAAGAGTACTATGATCCTGATCTGGAAAACCGTTGATGCCACGTCACAAATGGCGTCACAGCTTGGGTAATGACGATGGTGCTTCTATTCACACTGCGTATCTCTTCCATTCTACAGTATAAACCATAGATCAAGGCTCAAATATGCAGATAGTCCAGACACCCTAGATCCTGTAGGTTTTACGATCAGAAATATCCATGACATTTCTGCAGATAATTATGGACTTCATTTACTGAGAAACTTCCAGTTTCCCATGGATGTAGCAGACCCACATGCACGATGTAAACAAACATCGTGGCATGACCAAAGATCGCACATCAGCTATCAGGTGTCCTCCACATCTCTTCACATGATCATCCTGCTCTTCATCAGTGGAGATTTTCTGGGATCTGTAGACAGTCAGCCGGGTTAGGAAGAGAAAGCACCCATGTGTAATGTGTGGCATAGGAGTAGCTGCATGTAGCAAGGCAGTCAGCTGCGACACGCGGAGTGATCACCGTTGATATGTGCAACGGGCTAGTCAGAGAAGACGTGAATTTTTCTTACAGTTGCTACCAATGCTTCATTAATGAACTTCAATAAGGTGACCATGCATGATCACTCATATGGACACTCACACCCAGAGTCTGAGGGCCACCGCGAGTTAACTTACGATATGTTTGAGTGCTTCAACAAGAGGGGAGTACATTTTGTAAACATAATGCAGGCTCATTACCCTGTAAGCTATCTGAGCTCTGCATACTTGCTAACAAATCAAAAGCAGCAGCTTTTGCCATATCTGAAACCTGGCTACACAATACGTTTACAGATGAGGAAGTCAAGATTCCTGGCTTTTCCCTTTTGATGGAAGACAGATCCAGAATTGGTGGTAGGGTATGTGCATACTCGAGGTCTGACCTGGAATTCAGTCCAAGAATGGACTTATATAATGATGAGATGTTGTCACTGTGGTTTGAGTTGCTGCTTCTTAAAACCGAATCAATTGTAATTTGGACCGTATTTTGCCCTCCAAAAGACAATTCTTTTCTAAGACATTTTAAACTACCCTATCACGTATACATACAGAAAGGGATCTGATAATATTAGCTGACTTCAACATTTGTGTCCTCAATGATCAGTCTCGTCGTGGACGTGACCAAGATGGCGATGTACTTGGTAAAAGAATTTGTACCCTGCAGACACCTGTCTCATATATTTTGAGGGACTTTAACAAAATGCGTTGTCCCTGCTGGCACGATGGAAACTACCTGCCATGATGTAAGATACTCAAACACTGGCCTGGCTCTCAGAATATTTCTGGCACCGTCAGCGGACAGTGCGAAAGAAGCCACGGTATATGTTAGACATTCTGTCAAAGCTACCTCACCTGAGACATATTATTTGATGTTGCTGTTATGCATTTGTAGAGATGTTCAGTTAATCCCTGGCTCCCCTAGATGCCCAAAAGATCCTGGTGCACTACTATTACTATATGTGGTATTAAGGGAATTTTGGAAAAAAACCCAGAGCTATTAAGTGTGACCAATGTGATATGTGGGTCTATCGACAATGTGCTAACGTATTATTGGAGTTAAGAATCCAGACAAACCCTGTCGAATGATTACAGGCATGGGGCCTCTACATATTGAAAGAATTGCAGAAGACTAAGTTTAACGCTGCTACATGGTTGATTCTCGACACTTACAAACCTCCCTCCCGTTGCATGTTCAAACAAGAACTAGAGTCTGCTACTGAAACTACACTATCCTACTCGAGTGAAATTGTGTGAAAAGAAATAAAACAACTAGTATACAGAATCTTTCAATTAAAACATATTTTGAGAACGTTGCGGTGGTAGTCCTAAAAACAGAGATTTCTGGAAGACTATAAAGTGTTTCAAAACAGATATGTTAACTACTCCGGTGCCAATTCCATGATCAGTGACTACGTTACTATCATCACCGAACAAGACCATGTCGCTGCCATTATGAACAACTTTTACATAAATATGGCCAAAGATATTAGCAATAATAAAGCAGCACCAGTATCTTTACATGTATTGGATATATCAGATAAAGTAACCAAAAGTCTCCATCACTTTGCTGACCACCACAGAGTTATCAATATTAAAAACAACATCAGAAAATCAAATTTCAATCTATCAGCTGTTCATCAGACTTAAGTAGCAGACATAGTAAGGAACCGTGATATAAAGAAAAGCACTGGATATGATGAAACTTCAGCTAGACAGTTTGGCAAAAATTCAGCTGACATATCACCTACACAGACGACAACATATTGTGCAACTACATTGTCAGATCTGGAATCCACTCTTACCACCCAAATCCTCAGTATCACTGTCTGGTGCAAAGTTAACTTAATGGAGGCAAACTCGAGTAAATGGCAGGCTATGTGCTCCATGGAAGACCGATCCAACCTTCAGATACAAGTAAATGGAACTAAAATCACCAGCAAAAACACAGTGAACCCATCCAAACTTCAGATACAGGTAAAAAAATCAAACTAAATCACCAGCAAAAACACAGTGAACCCATCCAAACTTCAGATACAGGTAAAAAAATCAAACTAAATCACCAGCAAAAACACAGTGAACCCATCCAAACTTCCGATACAGATAAATAAATAGAACTAAAATCACCAGCAAAACACAGTTAAACTCCTTGGTGTGAATACTTACCACCTTCCGTGTTTTAATGATCATATCACACACATTAGCCTCTAATAGCAAAAGACTGGAGCAGATTCAATATCGTGCACTAATATTTGTCTTCAATTACAAGTCTTCGTCCTACGAACTTTTATTGAAACGTGCTAACCCCCCCCCCCCCCTTGCTGGAGGTCTCCAGACTCAGAGCCATAGCATGCGAGGTTTTCAAACCTTTCAATAACAAGAGTCCTACGTATTTGTCGGAACTCTGCACCAAACATGTTAAAAATTATGGACTATGTAGTGTACACACACTCGATGTAGTGGATTACAACTCTATATACTTTGGTAACCATTCCTTTTTATACATTGGCGCATCTATCTGGAACACATTAACAATGATCTAAGACTGATGGAAAATTACATATCTTTTAAGTGTCAAATTAATAACTGGGAAGACCTAGGCTGTCAGTGCTCCATGTGTTGGTTTTAGACACAATCTTAATGAGAATCCGGCTGGACTATGTATGCAATTAGCTTTTATGAACTGTGATCTGGCAAGCATGACTTTGCTTCTGTTGGAAATTGATTACTTTTATTTTATATTTTATACTTATTTTATTTTATGTTGTTTCATGTTTTCTCATGGAATGACCTGTGTACCACTGACTGTACATTTTTCCTTGTGTTACCATATTTTGACTTATTTTATCTCTGTAATCACCATTTATGTTTTCATAGTCTCTTTTTATCAGATCGGTGGCATTAGCCATTGGTGTTAAAGTTGATAAGCCGAAAATAAGTCTTGTTTTGTATTGTCTATTTGATAGAAAACGGTATGGTGAATTTTGTAAATTAAGAAATAAGATACAAAGAGACACAAAAAAGCAAAGGCAGATTATTTCAGTAACAAGGTCAAACAAAACAGGAATAACCCTAAAAACTATGGGAACAAATTAGAGATCTGGGTTACAAAGGACTACAAAGGACCAATCTAAAAAATTATTGTTGAAATAGATGGTAAATTGTGTTTTGAAGCAAATAAAGTCGCTGAACATATCAGCAAATTTTATACGGGTATAGCAAATACATTAGGAAAAAATCATATGATTACCAAAGGTCTATGATACTGAATCTAGACAATTCAGAGATATTTATGAACAAAAAGGGATTCAACCCAATGAATGTAAGCTAAGGCCAATCAGTGAAAACTTTGTGGCGAAAGGGGAATCTTACCTTAATCTCCTGTCAAAGCATTGGTCTTGACAACAGGGAAGTAAGCCTCTTAAAAGAATGATGTTGAGTTTCGGAAGACCCAAATAACTCGTATAGTTAATCTCTCAATCCAAAACAAAGTGGTGCAACATGACTTCAAACTTGCCAGCGTATGTCTTCTGTTCAAGCAAAAAGGGAGTAGAAATGATGGTACCAACTATAGGCCAGTTAGCATCCTTAATGTCGCCTCCAAATCTCTTGAACGGATTGTTTATATTCAATTGGAAAAGTACCTAAGCAGCAAAGATATACTTTTTGAATGTCGATCAGAATTCAGAGGGCACTACTCTACAGACACATGTCTTGTCCATATCTTTGATCAGAGATTTCTCCCTCTGTCTCTCTGAGGGTAATCATGTTAGCATTGTACTACTCGGCCTCCAAAAAGCATTTGACACAGTAGACCCTGGAATCCTGTGTGAACAACAGAGTGCTATGGGCATTGAGTCCATAGGCTGGTTGAGATCATACCTGTCAAATCGACAACAGCTTGAACAAATACATGGGGATCATTCAAACCAGCGATAAGTCACTTGCCGTGACTCTCAAAGGAGCGTTCTAAGTCCTTTGCTCTTCCTCCACTACATGAATGACACACCAATCAGTGTTAAGTGGAAATTAGCTCTATATGCTAACCATAGTGCTCTCGTGATCTCTGGAAAGGATAATCTTTGAATGGCCGAATCACTCAGCACTGAATTGAATTATTGTCAACAATGTTTAGTCGATAACAAATTACCTCTTCACCTACAAAACCAGATTCCACTTCCTTTGGCTCAAAAGAAAACTGAAACGAGTAGGGAATTTTTATGGTGTCTTGCAATGGTCACATCATTAAGCAATCCTAAGTTGTCAGGTTTTTTGGTGTATTTCTGGATGAGTGCCTCTCCGGTGATTCTATAGCGTCATCGAAAAGTCAAATGCTGGACTGAAATTTCTGTACGGCCAAGCACGATTTCTGAACAAAAACCTAAATAGAGCATGTGTGCTCTTGTCGTAAATTGCAACTTTGACTATGCTTGCTCCGCCTGGTATTCAGGCTTCTCTCAAGATTTCAAAACAAACAAACTTCAAATTGCTTAAAATAAAGTTGTGATGTGTATATTCGACAAACATGACTGTTCACAAGTAGGACAGCAAGAGCTGAATAATCTAAACATGGTGAACTAGTGTATCCGGTTTACGATATTGGGTGTTTAGAAAAATGTCAGGGGATAGTTTCATCATCCATCATATAATGTTCTGGGGTTACTATTCTTTAAGCAAAAAACAAAGCTTCGGGTTCATTGTTTTTTGGATGTCTATAATGACGCACAAGCGATTGTCGCGGTTGGAGAATATCTTTATAACGGTCACCCAATCCTTTAGGAAAAGTCATATTGTGTCCGATGGATTGTCACAAAATATTCGGGCTTTATCGTGTAGCTCTGGATGTATGTATGTATGTATGTATGTATGTATGTATGTATGTATGTATGTATGTATGTATGTTATATTTTAAGAAGAGGAGATGGGCCGTTGGCCTGTGCATCATGGAATATGGTGGTAGATCCCACCTGGGAGGACAATTCACCGACAATGACTTGCATTTTCTCAATGTGCGTACATATTTATCTATGAAAATCAAATCTAAATCAAAGTATATTCGAATAAACTGTATAACTGTTCTTGCATTGGATTTAGATACAAATGTGATCAACTGTTGCAATATATAAAATCCTACAATTTAGAGAATATTAGCATCACTTCCTTTTGCATTTCGAACGAAAAGAACCAAATGCCAAATAGGAAATCACTGGGTATATCAGCGCCGGAAGTCTCTGGTGTACAGTACTCGATTGGAGCCACAATGATCATAACCACAGTACCGACCTTAGCTTTCTGATTTAACAAGGCTTTTGAGCATTAAGTCTGGACGCTAGTGGCTCTCTGCAGCAAGACGCGAATAAGATTATTGAGAGGACTATGACAGTCCTGTGCTCAGCTAGCCTTGGATGCACAGACTGAAGTGGTCCTGTGAATTTTGGAATAATATCAAGGCCAATTATCTTTAAAGCCATCATCACGGTTTTCTTTGCCAAAGTCTTTACTCATACTTCTGGAGTCATCATTTTTAAACAAAAAGTAATAGGACCCACTGTTGCAAAGATATAAGCCGATATGTCAGTTTGACTTTCCAAGGTCACTGAACGACAAAACTAACAACACTAAAGAAATCCTACAAGGTACAGTCCTAATATTGGTGAATAGTAACCATGGACCTATGAACCACCATTTAACAACATTTCAGCCAATGTTTCAGTTTTACCTTTCAATCATATATATTTGTAAAATCCAGTCCATAATCTGAAACATCAAGCAAGGTTTCCCCTGATTTTTTTTTTTTTGGGGGGGGGGGGCATATTCCCGGATCTGAGACCCTTCAAGGTTTTTCCACCCTAGCTACATTAACTCTTTCAATGGCAACTGGGACTTAAGTCGAACTGCTTAAAACGAACTTTTCTGCCTAATAATAAGGATGCTAGATTAAAGTTTCCTTTAAAAAGACCTTTTATCCGCATACCAGTATGCTTGCACTTACATAGAATAAAGGCCACTTGAATACTTTCCTGGGCGCATTTTGGGCGCATTTCACGCGAAAGCGCCGAATAAAGTTATTGACAGGTTCCAAATATGGTACTAAATGAGTTAAATGAACTGTTTGCCATATTCAGAGAGCTTATCTCTAAGCAATCATTATGTATTAAATAAAACAAATCAGAAATAAAGGGTGCCACAGTCAGGGATGCTGGGCCTAACTTCTTGGCATAAAGTTTTCAAAATTAAAAATACATACATCGCACTGGCTTGAGTCATGAACGTTTATATAGAGGTCCATGCTTGTACTCAAATGTCATAAGCAGAGCGAATTCGGAGCCTTCGTCACGCAGCATCGGGCGTTGAAGCTGACCGTCAAAATCATTGCATCCATTTTGTATACTATGTCCAAGTGAAATAGTAACTGTTCGCAAAACGTGTATTCATTCCACAAAATACTCGCCAAAACATCAAAAATATCCTTATAATGTTTGTGTACTTGCTGCCAAACTAAATCACACTATAGGAATACGCCCATTGGCTATATTTGAGGGTAAAAATCGAGGGAACCTCCATATTTGAATTACGGTGATAAGTTCGACGACATCCGTCTGCTGCTAACACAGCTTTACCACAGACAAAAGTAGCGGCTGTCGGGAGCTCTGTGACCGATTGCTTAACAAGGGAAAAAAACTTACACCGGCATAAAATTGAAATCATATCATTAGTAGAATGTAATTATCTTTCCCTTCTTTCTTTTCCCGTGAGACACCATCTGTTCTGGAGAGGAATACAAAAATGGACAAAGCATGGTAACATTCATAAAACACTTGAAAAAATATGCAGGGCTACCTCTTGAACAAATTAAGCTCTGTGGGAGGGGTCTCCGGAAAAGTCCAAATGCAGTTTCGGAGCAATTATCCATGGTGGTATTGGGGATTTTTTTATATTTCAACAACAAAATAGTCATAAAAATCCGAAAATTACTGAATCATGACCATATGAAATAACCTGGCAGAGACTTACCCATGGTACATTACTACCACCATTGAAAATCTCGCCAACGGTCGACAAAGTGAACTGCGGTGGGATGACGGACGACATACATCGAACAACAGACGAGGGACGCCGGACGGACGCCGGGCGTAGACCATCCTTTTATCTTAACTGACTGACATGTCAGCTGAGTTTAAAAGGGTCAGTAAAATCTTTCACACTGCACTTAAAGACCTCGGTTACATTTGAAAGAAATTCTCCAGACCCAATTCATATGGGTGTCCAGAATTAGATTATCGCCGGAACCAAACGTTTTGGGTTCAAGCTGTGGAAAAATAACTGGTCTCAAAGAACCCAAGTTACTACGAGAGCTAGGAAGATGATACAATGTTCGTACAACAGAAACAACATTTTTTGTGCTGCCTCATCACATTACAGACGAAACTTGACAAACATAACTAGGCCATAAACTTGCTTTGCTTTTGAAGTGCATCAAGCTAAAAGGCCACATAAAAAGGCTAATTCACCCTTCAAGACCAGTAAGTTTTGCTGGACCTTTAGGAAGTACAACACCTGACACCATTGCTCTAGTCCAACAATAAAACCCGATGCTAGATCACCTAAGATCAAAATTAAAAGCATCAAAAGAAACACCATTGGTACTTTTCTGTTAGTGTTTAATAGTGACCCTTCCACAAAGTACATTTTCACTAAGTCTGAGAACTATCTGAGCGACAGGTTTTGGAGAACTCAAAAGTAATAACTAAATCCCCTAAAATTGTAAAAAAAAATTATAAAAACAAAAAAAATGCAGCGCCACCTGTTGAACAAATTAAGGTCCATGGGGTTCCCAGAAGTGTCCTTCTGCGGTTTTAAAGCAACCGGCTCAGAGGATTCCGAGATTTAACAAACACCCCCCCCCCCGAAAAAAACTCACTTGAACGTGAATATTTGAGCACACTTGGTAGAGATTCATCCAAGGTACATACACATCAACTTTGAAGGGAACCTGGCTCCAGGTTTTGGAAAAGAAGTAAAAAAATGGGAATTACCATTGCAATCTCTCTTTACTTACATGTTTATCAACAGGAATGTATGCATTAATCGACAAATACACGAATTGATAAATACGTTAAAGGTCAAGAATGAAGAACATAAACACCTAGTGGTTAAGCTTGTTTGATCAGTCCAAAAGGTACGCGTCCACCAAGGTTCAGAATAATCTGTGTGTATGTCTTGCAGATGTCGAAAGTAGCAAAAACCTATAAAAATGATGTAAAAAAAAATGAAAAAATTCCTGGCTACCTATTGAACAAATTAGGGTCTAAGGGTCCCCAGAAAGGTCCCTTGCTGCGTGATCGAGAAATTGCATTTGAAATCGAGAGCTTCGAGACATTTCGAAGACTTGATGCACCGTGAAAGATATGTGGCTTTCACGTCATCTCCCAAGGCATGATCCAGACCTCGATCTTCTGTCTTTAGCGCGAGATATTTTTCACGGGTGAAAAGTGCCTCGCTTCCTAAGCTTTCGCACTTAAGAGCTTAAATCACTGGCTCCCTCTGCCGTTTTTGCCCAACTAAAACGCTGTTGCTCTTAGTGCCTGCGCAACATTACACGTTAGTTTCTCTCTGTGGATAAATTGTTCAAATTGCTTCCGTTCAATAGTCCTGTTCTGGGCTTTTAGTTTTTATGCATTTTATACTTTTTGAACCCTACCATGGGTCTAATTATCGTCCTGCCTTCAGGCGAACACTTTCTAATTTTTTGCTAGGGTACCAGTATCAAATACTATTGCGCGGCTCTGGCTCCACGAGGCAAGTTTCACGGCGAGGTATGTCTGGGAGGGAGCTGAGTGCTTGAGCGCGGGGCAAGTTTCACGTGTGAAGAAAACCTCGCCGACGTGGAATCTTTAAAACCGCTTGCGAGGTCGTGAAATCGGGGTCGCTATAGTGCTGCACCCGCAATTTGAAAGCAATTGGCCATGTGCTTTTGGAGAAGACATCGTTTAGATTTCGCCCCAAAATAACAAAAAACCACAAACAAAATCCAGAAATTATTAGAGTACAACCAGCCACATCCCCATTAAGTTTGAAGTGGATCTGGGTGCATCGTTTCGGAGAAGAGGTCGAGAATGTAAATTGTTGAAAGGATGGATTACGTATGACTGATCATTCTATTAGACTGATTGCAATGTTACTTCCCATACAAGAAAGATGATGCAAAACTGCCAGCACGCATTCGTTACTCTGAAAAACATTACCATGTCGTACCCTGGACCAGATACGAATGCCAAAGTGTGTTTGTAGTGGACCGGTTGCCTCACAGTTCTTACAAATGGCATGGGAAGTGTGACTGTAACCATTGATGACATCCGTCGTTTAGACAGTTTAATAGAGTCTCTTATTAGAAATATATTTGCTGTTGGCAGATGGTCTTACGACACTTGTTGTCTACCAGCACCTACCTTGTCGTCCATCAGTGATCCGATAAAAGACACACAGCTCTCTTTATTTTATATTATATTTGATCAAGATCTCATTATGCAAGCTTTCGATATGTCGGGCTTTCAAGTTTCTAAACAGGGATGAACTGGTACGGGAAATGTAGTAGGTCCTGCTGTACAAATTGGCCTTTTGTCAGTTCTTTAACTTTTTTATTGCCATAAGTAACAATTTGACTCTGATCCTTAAAATGATGTAGACACGTTTACAGTGATCTTAACTGACGACAACAAAAGCCCGATTTAATGACGAAACGTTTTCAGTCATCCAATCATTAGTATACCAATCGTTAGAGTAACATTCTGAGAGTCCTGTGTAGCTGTTGTCAGCAATTCTCTATTCGTTATCTTTTAATACTTTCAGAGCCAATTGCGATTTAAGTTAACTACTTAAAATGGATTACAATAAAGGTGCTAGATTCGTGTTTATTTTTTTCAACAAGACCTTTCGTTCAAGTACCAGCATGTATGTAGTTATATAGTATATATAGAATATAACAGTCCTGGTCAACCGCTTTCTTAGGCACGCTTTGAACGCATTGCGCTGAGAAAAGCCGTTGATTCAGAAATGAACAGTTTTTTTTAAATGTGTATCAGAAATGAAGAGTCCATGAAATTCATCATTTTTGGGACAAAATCAGTCATTTTGCAATTTTCTATCACCACTGTTAAAAATGCAATTACGATAAATCACTGCTATTTTATGTGGGTACATGTATTGGGATCATAATAGCACAAATTAGACCACTTTAACTTGAATATTTATCCACAATTTTGTAATTAACCCAAAACGCTTACGTTTATGCAACAACTGTGAATGTAGAGTTCCATCTTTACTACAGACAGATTCTGTATAGCCTAGTGGTTAATTAAGTATATAGGTTTGTTATATAGATAGGAATATCTCTGTGATATTTGTCCCGGAAATGTTGTTACTTTGCAAGGTTGGCGTTACTTAAATTTTTCCTGTTGCTGCCTTGTGATCTTAGTATCTGTCCATGCAAAAACGACACATTGGCTATCTTGCTTTTAAGCAGCCTGTATACCCGAAATGATACTGCATTTAGTCACAAGTGATGACGAATCTCTCTACAATATTAGGATATCATGGCAACTGAGGACTTCAGTGACACCAATGATCCTGCAATGAAAAACAATATGCACATTGCTTGGCATTTTTTTAAATTTCGCAAGCAAACGTTGTGCATACAATATCTCCAGCCTATTGAATGAGATATCTATAGTCCCTTGATTCACGTCATTGCACCAAGAATGCAGTAGAATTCAGAATCAGCAAAATGAAGACAAAAGCGGAGTCCCTAACTTCAGTTTTTAAACAATTCATGCCTATGAAAAGCGGAGAGCAATATTCCCACGACTTGAACATACCGGACTAAGTCAGACTTGACGCCGTAAGCGGCGTACAGTAATAATTGCTGCATCACTTCAATATTCGGACTTTCGGCATTTCGACCTTACCTAGCAGAGAAATTTAATGCAAATTCCATGATTAGAGAGCAGCAAAGCTAGTTACTATGATCTACAACATTTAGAAATAAATACACGCAGGTAAAAATATATGATTAATTTGTTCTCAAGCCAGGATCCAAATTTACATGCAAAAATCCTAAGATTATTAAAAAAAAAAACACTGACCGGCATAATGATAACTTACTCTCGCCATCTTGGTGTTAGTGATGCGGATGTCGTGTTGAAGACTCGCCAGCTTCGATGTAAATGATAGTGTGTAACATTACTACAAGTACAAGAGCATGAGGGAAGTAAGGTCACGTATTGTTAAAAGAAACAAACTCATTCCGAGTACCGGCGTTCCAGAGTCAAATAAACACCCATACACTTTGAATCATCAGAGCTTATTTTGTCAAGCTACACGTGCATATTGTTAACCTAAACCAGGTTAAGGATATACATATGTGTAAACTAAAGCATAGGGCAACACAGACAGATCTTCAGGACCGAGAGTGTACTGAACCAGGGGTAAGTCCATATTTCCCATTTGACAGTAAGTATAAGTTTATTTCAGTACTATAGGGCCTCAGGGCAACACAGACAGATCTTCAGGACCGAGAGTGTACTGAACCAGGGGTAAGTCCATATTTCCCATTTGACAGTAAGTATAAGTTTATTTCAGTACTATAGGGCCTCAGGCCCTTGGTACAATGCCTTTGTAACACACAGTATAAACATTGGAGTGACTGTTAACACATTTTTATAAATTATCTATCAGTTTTAACGTTTCTTCTCTGTTTTTTTTTCAAAATATGATACAAAAAGCAGCTGTCTCACACACTGTAGAGTAATTTTCAGACTACAATGATGCACAAAAGTTTTCTTGAGTGGGGAACTTAACATAGAATTGTGGCAAGTACGTACTTCCTAGAATCTGAAAACTGGGACAAATCATCAAAAAACGGTACTCATATGCAATACATTGTATATCACAAAGTTTACACAAACGCTGGTTTAAATTTAAAACTGGATGATTTCTAATTTCCATCTTTAACCATTCCCATTTGATATAATATAGTGATGCAGTAAATATAAGCAACAGGAATTTTGTGTTTATGCCATTTTCTGCAGATATGTGAAAGGAACATAACATAGTCGAGAATGCAGGCTTGTAAAGTTCAGTGCAATATACGAAAACTATATTTGACTAACATTGATGATTGCACAGTCCTGTGAAGTGAAACATTTGGACCACATTTAAAAATTAGAAGTACGTGTGACACCAACAATAGTATATGTATATATAAGTAAGCGTAATTGTACCTGCATATGAAAGAATCTTTATCTTCAAAAAATGAAGAAAAGAAAAAAATTAGCAAGAATACAAAGGGATCTCTTTACAAGCAATACAAGATTTGTTTTCGAGCAGATTTGAAAAAAATGGATTTAAAAATTGAAAGCATGCTGTCGCCGTTTTTGGCGAATAACATGCTCCGATACACATACGCTGAGACTGTGTGCAGCCATTTTGTTTGACGCAGTTAACCTTACTCGCTTCGACAATCACATTTGCGCACCTATCACCGAACCAGTTAGCAAACTTTTGTGAAACGGCCTTTCTTTAACGTTTAACTTACGGAAGACATATATAAGTATTGAAAACCTGCCGACCACCCCAATTTTATAGTTCGTAGACATTGCCGTCTGCTATTTGCATATTTTACGAAAATGAAATTGGGTATTGTCTGTCAAAAGACATATTCAAACATAACGTACGCACAAAGCACGGACGAGGGCAAGATCGAGTTGATGCCATATGGATCGAGTTGTGGGCGAGGTTGGCCTTCCGTTTGCATGCCCAGTTTGCACAATACAAATAATCCATTTTCCGTCAAACACGACAGCCACATATTAACTTTTCAATCTTAATTTATGGTCTATTCCTGTTAAATACTGTAGGCCGACACCAAAGTGATTTTCAATTTTCTTCACACCAACGACCTTGCTGGGACCGCTTATTTCACTTGGGAGGGGGGAGGGTGAAAAATTAAATTATTAAATATCTGCTTTTAAAAGTTCTTACATGTAGATGTGCCATTCTGACTTCACATCCTGGATTTGTCCATCATCAATTTCGTCTAGGGCTAAGCTCTCAGACGCTACTGAAGCCAGAATATCTAAACAGTGTTTGGTCCTGTCAATGAAGTTGACAATATGCAAATTAGGAGCAGCAATAGCAGACTTGCACATATTTGTGATCGACCAAACATACAACAGGCTATGATCTGATCAGCAGTCATATATATGTATATGTACAGCACTAGGATTTGTTGTTTGCACTCATGTCAGACGTAACACTTTTATGTCACCATAAGGTGACCATTTTGTCACCAGTCTGACCTCTAATGCCATGGAGAAAATCTTGTTTGTTTGCTGACATTCGGTTTTATTACGAATTCCGCCTTTCTGTCTCACATTTCTTTATTTTATCTGCATTATTGTTTCATGGCAAGAGCCTTATTTTGCTACAGCTTTGTTCTAAAACGCCGTGTTTTCTGCCAGGTATCTGTTCTGTACAAGGTAATAACTTTCCTTTGTAGACACACTGGCAAACTTGCTTTGAAACAAATATTTTTTCTAGTGTTTTTGCCTGAACCTTTTTGCACAGGTAAAAATATATTTTAATTATTGCTGTTGGCATCAACCCAAAGAGTGAAGAAGTCTGTGTGACACATAAGCACACTGGCATTTTTTTTTTTACAGTAGATCCAAATTTAGGGTCGCAGGAGACCCATTCATCCATGATATAATTTAATAAGTGAGAGCAACAAAATAACAACCAAACTGGCACCATCCAGCATCTGTTTACCTTTGAGCAAAAATATGATTAGAATGTGAATTAATTCAATGCCATTTTGCACCCAAGGACACGGATCATCGACAGCTGTGCAATTTTTATGTAATGACAGTATTCATAAAACAATTATGGGGGCATTCTAGTATTATGTACAGACACGCACGCACACACAATTGATTATTCGTTTCCCCTTCTCTTCCCCTGCACGCAACATCTACGCCCCAACGTCAAAGCCTACCCCTGCACTCCACCCCCACCCCCACCCCCACCCCCATGTATGCTTACGCATTGTACATGATTGCCACATGACAGACATTCAACCAACTACACAGAAAAGAAACTTTGCTCAAAGAGAATAACTGTGTACCAACAGAGAAACATTAACGGTCCTTAATCAAAAGTAGATATTTCTCCATTTCAAAATTCCTTTTAAATGTTTGTAAAAGTTTTTAATTTTTTGTCCTCTGCGCAATTATTTTCCACAGATTTCGCCCACTGAATATCAAATCTTCGTTTTAATCTTTTGTCCAAAATTTTTGAAGCAAATTCCTCAGTCTTAGAGCCGACATTCTCCCACATTCTGTTGCAACCAAACATCTGGAATACATATCTTTAAGACAATATCCATTTAAATTTTCCCGTTTTAATATTATCAACGTTACAAAGGAAGCAGTCATAAAGCAACGTATCAGGTCTCATGTGCACGATTCGTAACCACTTCTTACACTTTTTGAATATATTTTAAATGCCAGGGGGTATTCACCTAATTTACTTAGTACTGATATATTCGTAGCTTTCTTGTGTACACCCACAGAGAAACGGAGGAAACTTAGATTTACTTTCTCGAAAGATGAATTAAGATCGCTGCCAATATCGTTATCTGCTATATATTGATCAAATGGTAACTCATATGGTTCCCAACTTTTACAGGCATAGGTAAGAATCGGTGTTATCAGTTTATGAAACAAACTCAACAAATTAGGTAAATTTATGTTAGAATTAATAAATAATCGCATAAGTCTGGATAGAATCGTGTTAAGTTTGGGGTTTCTGGGTATAACAGTCTCCAAATTAAATATTGAACAAATTGGGTACGAAAGAGAGAGAGAAAGAAAGAAAGAGAGAAAGAGAGAAAGAAAGACAGAAGGAAAGAAAGAAAGAAAAAGAAAGAAAGAAAGAAAGAAAGAAAGAAAGAAAGAAAGAAAGAAAGAAAGAAAGAAAGAAAGAATAGTTTGCACTAAAGGGGAAGAGACAGGCAAAGGTCAGACTGAGTTGTAACCATAGTTATGTGGGCCATTATGAAAACACGTAGCTACCACAGTGTTTTAATCTCCTCGGGTGCATACAAAAACAGACACAGACAAAATATTAAAAAAAAACGGGTTAGGGCGTTAGATGAAAAATAATACTAATAATGCCAAGCTTATGAAAATAATGATTTGACTTTAGTGCTTCGGACTTATGGACCGTTCTTGCGGGGACACTATATTCACCCACCATTATGTTTAACATTATATATGTATACATACATACATACACACACAGATATATATATATATATATATATATATATATATATACATATATATGTGTGTGTGTGTGTATGTATGTATGTATGTATGTATGTATGTATGTATGTATGTATGTATGTATGACACTGTCACAGTTTGACAGAACTTTTTAATTGAATACTAAGAGCAGAACCAGGCAGATCCAGTTCTTTTATCTGTGTACAATGCAAGTGCCCCCCCCCCCCAAAAAAAACAAACAAACAAACAAAACAAAACAAAAAAAAACCATCTTTGTACTGGGAGCGTTGTTTACCTGGATCGAAGAAAGACAGACTCACGGTGACCTCATTCGCAGCAGCTTTAAAAAGACTTTCCAGATGCTCTAAAGGCCTTAGAAAACATAAAAAGGTCAAATTTTCTGAATACTTTACTCCATGAACCGCACCAAGACAGTGTCCCTGGACACCATAGAGGACCTACGTGGCTCCAGTCCAACCCTTAACGCCGCCTCCCTTTAAAAAAATGCTGCCCCTCACCTGTACCATATACAGGCCTTTTGAGCGACCATCAGTAACTGCTTGAATGAACCATTACGTCTATGTGCCAACACAGACATATTGTTCTCTCAGAATTCTTTCTTCTTCTTCTTCTTCTTCTTCTTCTTCTTCTTCTTCTTCTTCTTCTTCTTCTTCTTCTTCTTCTTATTATTATTATTATTTCTTTCTCTCTCATTTATATTTCTATGGATGAAGTCTTTTTCTTTTATAATGAGGGATGATGCCTTACACAGTTATGCAAATGACTAATCACATTTTTATATCTTCAATATCGTATATTCTACAGTAGATGTGGTTCCGAGTGTATAGGAGTTCGATCATAGCAAGGCAAAGGTCATTTAATTTTAGGTCAAAATGCCATTTTAAAGGTCAAGGTTCATTTCAGGTAGATGTCATCTCAAGTTCAAAAGTCATTTCAATGTCAAAGGCCACTTTTGATGGTGGCTTTCTTCAAGCCATAACTTGGTAAATTTTTATCCAATTTTGATCAAGTTGGCCTCACATTGTAGCTTTTCTAAGACTGCACATTTTTGAAACTACATGTGACATCTTAAGGTCAAAGGTTAACGTCATTTGGACCTTAGAAAGTTCCATCCAGCCATAACTCGGCCAATTTCCTTCCAATAAAAATCGTGTGGGACTTAAACTGCAGGTATTGCAACACTGTACATTTTTGTAAAGACATGTAACCTCTAAAGGGCAAAGGGCAAGGTCATTTGGCCCTTTGAAAGTTTCATCTTGCCATAACTTTGTCGATTTTCATCTCATTTTGTTCATATTGGGCTTAAATTGTGGGTATTGTATACTGTACAATTTTGCAATTTACAAATGACCTGTAAAGGTCAAAGGACTTTGAAATTTTCATCCACCCATAAGCTCAATGGAATGTGAAGTACCAGAGGACAAAAGTTATAGCATTTAATGTTTACAATTTTTAAAGGCTGACAGACAGATTTACTTTGAAGCAAATCTTCTTTTCTAGTATATTTTTGTTTTTCATTTGGCGGAGCTGTGTGCAAGTTCACCATTGTATAATGTTGGGTTCAAAATGAGCAATTTTTTAGTTATTGCATGGCCTTATATATTTTGTATTTTGTGGATCTGTGTGTCTACAATAAAATGTCTTTTTTTTTTTTTTTTTAAATTTATTTTGGTGATTGATAAGACCAAGAGTTAGGACAATTGTAAATCAAACTACAGTTTGCGTGTTACAATTAAAATTTGGGCTTTTCCACAGTGTACAAATTACAGGATTATGTTCAGGTTTAATTTTTGCCACTGATATTGCTGCTTGATTCTGAGTTGTAGCCCTGACGTCGACTGGTCAGGCCAGGAAACAGGACCCGCCATTTCTTTTGCAACCACAACCAGACCAGTGTATTCCAAGTCAACATAGACAGCTGAAAGACGTACCTATTTTTTGCATTAGGCCAGCTTTATATTATCAATTGGTTTGTGAATTAAAAAAATTCTAGGGAAGCAGGAAGGAAATAAGATATAAAAATCATGGGAAAAATGGCAAAAAATAAGTGTAATGGTTGACGACTTCCTACTCAGCATCAAATTGGGATGAGGGAAAAAAAGTCCTATATTGTCATAAAATATATATTTACAGTCTCTCTGGTGTTTGTGGTGCTTTACATTTCCCCTATATTCACGCTAGTAATCATTCCTTAGGTCTCCCTTCTCTACTCTTTAGTGTTTTCCCTCTTCACCTTGACATGCTTGACGTGCGTGTGGGACGGGCAATGTGGACCATGTTACAACATGGGGAAAACATTGAAACACAAAGCTTATTGTGTATAGGGGGCCACTGAGTGATCAGTGATCATGGCTACGTTTAAATAAGCCGAATAAAAAGAGCATAATACCCTAAACCATGCAATAAAACAATCGTCCGTTAGCATGAAATGTATTTTACTGAATCTTCAGGCTTTTATCTGGTTTTGATATTTAGTATTCCTGGGGACTCCTTCCATATATTTATTTGGGGGGGGGGGGGGGGGTAGGGTGCTGGGGGGAGGCGAGTCCCATACATATCATGCCTTGCGAGTATAAAACTCTCAAGGCAATTAATCAATAATATACGGTATTGTAAGTATCATTATGATTGAAGTAAAAGACTTTGCCTTCTTTGAAGGATGGTGGGACATTAAGGATTTTGGTCATTTTTTCACCAAGCCGGAGAGAAAATTTACTTTTTTCGCTTAGGAAGTCACATATCCACACTGAATCTGAATTTACTTGTCTCATGTTTTTGCAGCATAGGCTCTAAATGCCAACCTGTCAATTTGCGCATGTCTATTCTCATTCTTTCTAATATTTTTCTTTTTGGTCATTTTTATTTGTTTGCTGTTCTTTCACTGTAATTTTTGAGTACACATCTGTAATATGTGAAAGAAATAATAAACAATTATAGTCTGACAATTAGGCTGTTGCGTGAGATCAGGCCCACAAAGATCTTTTGGTTATAGTCCATACAAATTTAAGTGCTTAAATTTAAATATTTGATTTTAAAATCAATTTATCTTGTGAAGTGTTAGATTTTGTAATTCATATGATAGGCCTGTTTTATTTACAGAATAATCAGAGATAATCTGCATCTGTCTCTCATTAAATTATGTCATTCAACTTCCTTCATACCCTTCTGTCCAAGCTACCAAATTCCTCAAAACATAATAAAAGAAAATAAAATAAAAAATTACTTTGTTGTCGTACTTTGTAAGTTAATGTATTTATTGAAGATATCATGAATGCATGTGGTGCTTGTGAAGACTCACTGATTAGTGTGCCATCTGGTGTCATTTTGAGAAATTGCCAAAAATACCATGTACTCCAAGCTGTGAATGTTAGGACATGATCCACACTGTTGGAGCTTCGGGATTATACATTAGAAAGTATCTAGTGAAAATATGTTCAATGAACATACAAAATTGAGTACTATATAAGCAAATCAAAACTTTGAAGCTCTACTGAAGCTTTTAAAACATCGGTACGTAAAAACCCGTACTATCGACCATCGCGATCTTTTCTCTCTCAAGTTTTGATTATAAAATCACTGTTTATTTTACCTATTGAATTTTTTTAGTGTTCTTTGAGGTTGCAGGCTATTTTCTCTCTCGGCACCTTTGTTTTTAAGATAATATGTATCATTTGAAGTCCTAGAAGTGCCAAATAATTTTGTTGTCCACTGACAAAATACCTGTGTTTTGGTCAATATTTCACCAGTGAACATTAGTCTTAATATTATGTCTGCGTCCAACAGTTATAATGTATGTTATATAAACACTAACCGGTAGTTTCGGGTCTGTATCCACTATCTGGGCAGCTTTCACCATTGAGCTTCACCTTTGACCTAGTTACTTAATTAAGGGCCTGGGGATGACTTCAGTGTCTGATACAATATTCCTATTCTGGGGTCCACCGCCCCCAACAACTGGTAATTTCAAGACATTATATTTACATTTTTAGTTAATGCTCACACTGAAAAAGTCGCATTACATATTTTATATTATATTCATTCCACGAATCAGTCTCCCCTAAACAATAATCACACATATATTTTGGATACTACCTCTTCATAATAGGCAATGGGGACTGGGCAACACGGACGTGGCTGCCATTTTGAAAATTGTGGATACCATACCCAATGATCCGCAAATGAGGATAATAATGCGACGATCGGGGGGGGGGGGGAGCTATAATATATGGAACTAAAAATATATATTTTGCAAATATTTAATAGCATTAATATAGCTATGATATATGCTGTTCATGGTGTTTATTATTTATTGGGCCTCTTACTAACTGCCAATCCTAGCCAGAAAATTTTCGCAAGCCGGAACATGAATAGAGAACAATCGTCATCAAACACTTTAAGACCGCGTCCTAGGCATTTTGAAATCAAATACAATGATTTAATTTTATTTGATTTGGCAAAATCAACGTACAGCAAAATAATAAAACACATATATAAAATAATAATACAGAAAGCATAAAACAGACAATTGTACAATAATAAAACATTATATAAAGTAAAATATAAAGTAGAAACATAAAAGATGACGCATGAAACTTATGAGGTTGATTTTGCCAGGACAGGCCAAAAAAATCGATACATCAACTTATTTTTATTGGGTTCCTGAATAGAGATGTACGAATGTGATGATGAGACATGTATAAAGACATGTATGAATTTGTGTGAATAGATAAATATATTAAATAAAAAGCGGGATACTCTGTGTGACAGTCTAGTCACTGAAAGACTAATAGAATTTTCATTTTGCTGGAGTTTGGCGCTTATAAAATGTAATCTAAATGAAATGACTCTACTCTTTTTCTTTTGCCTGTTGAGCTAAAAACTTCTTTGCATCATATTTGAACCAGGACAGACTATTCCACTGTTATACATTTTCCAGGAGGGCATTCCATTGTTTAATCGTTTGTAGTAGAACGTGTGGCTTGTTTGGTTTGTTACTTGTGGCGTAATAGAGTTGGAAGATCTGTTTGTGGTATTGTGGTTGTGTTGGCTTTCTAACTTGGTGAAATATTGTCCGAGATATTTGGGTGAGGTTCGATTGAATATTTTATATACATGTAACAGTTTTAGTTGAGCCAATATACCGTTGAAGCTAAGCATACTCACTCTACTCAGCTCGTCCTGCACTATGTGAGATCTGTTTTTTCTGTTAAGTATAAACCTTACCACTTTGTTTTGCATAATTTGTTATCTCTTTTTGAGACTCTTAGAAAGTCCAGAATCCCAAAATGTGCATGCATAATCGAAGTGGCATTGGATTTTTTTATTTATTTATTTATTTATTTATTTATTCAGGACACTTGTATACCTGTACAGGAATAGTAGTCTGGAGTTAGCTTTTTGAATGATCCCATTAACTATATGTTCTCCTGACAGGCATTAATCCAGTGATATGCCAAGTTATTTTACTGTTTTTGAACGTTGGATGTTTTAGTCATAACATGTCACATTAAAATCATTTACTCTCTTCAGTTTGTTTTTTGTGCCACAAATGATACTTTCGGTCTTTCCAAGGTGTAGGGAGAGCTTGTTATTGACCAGCGACTGTTGACATGATTTGAAATCATTACTGAGAGTGGCTGCGATAGTGTTTTGGTCATGACCGAAAACCAGAAAAGTACTATCATCAGCACACAAAGCCAGCTTGCAGTTGATACTACTTGGCATAACATTCACAAAGCAAAGGAAGAGGAGCGGACCCAATAGACTACCCTGAGCTACGCCGTTTGTAATGTACATTGGGTCCGACACCGGTCCATTTACCTTGTCAACTTGCCTTCTGTCAGATAGACAGAATCATGTGCAAACTTGGGTACATTTGATTATGTTCAGTGCACCTCGTTCTTTTTTTATCCATACTCATTGCAAACAGTGCAGAAAACTCGTGGCCACAATTCACTTTGATATCCAAACCAAAATTTAATGTTGTGCGCATGTGCCATAATGCATTGCGCCGTGTTCAAAATGACGCTCACCAATAGGTCCATGATTTGACAGTATATCGTGTCGCATTTCGATGTGTAACTAACGATGATAACTGCTTCCGACACAACCGAGCGTGGAGATTATAGTTAAGACAGTAGGTCATGTTTAAATAATACTCTAACGACCCTTTGCCTAGGTAACTCAGAGAATGGGAACCTGGAACCCAGCGAAATATTATGATGACGATCACCGTGCAACTATGCTGGGGCTATGCCGTTTCAACGAGCAACCATGGCTATGCAGCTATGCTGTTGCCCTGGCCCAAGTTAATCCTCCAGACAAGTTGCAATAAAATGCTGTGTTTAAGTCGACTTTACGGCAAAAATATCGTCACACAACGGCCACTTTCTCCATAGAATCCTTCAGGATCGATCAGTTTAAATTAGGAAAGGGCGGCTTGAAACTTTTTTATGTGTCCTAAAATGCATTGAGGGTCGGGCTTTTTCAGTAGAGTCTGTGGGGATACCGGAACCACAGATATGTTTTTGTTAGGCCTTAGGTAACTTGGGCATTTGTGAAGCATGTTTAAAATAGATGTTCTTTCCCCTTTTTCACATTACCTCCTTTGACGTCAGCTTAATTTGTTACCTGGACACAGGCGAAGGCACTTGTCACACAAAAAATAGTATCAAACCTTTTAATGGTAAAAGTGTAACAGACCGTAGACATTCCAAAAGCAATAATCGCCAGTTGACTAAATGTACTTCATCGCGGATTGCTTTTTTTTTAATAACACGAATATTCCCAAACGACATTTTGTTGAAGAAACCGGAAAATACTATAGGACCCGTGTTAGGCCAAAATATATTTCCATGGAGCTAAAGTCAATTCATAATTGCGACAAATTTGTATCAAACCTGGTTGTAAATTTCATGAAAAACGTTTTTTCAGTGCGACTAGCTTTTTTCAAAATATAATCCAGTTCTTTGACCAGTTAAACAACTTTGAACAAATTTGGCCACAAGTAGCACATTATTTTTTCCACAAATATTTAAAATTTCGTGCTTTTTATTTGGGTGAAAAATTACATAAACTGGATTCTTCAAGTTTACTCCCTGTATTCATTAACGCAGGATCGACCGTCATATTTTCTTTTGCATGACTGGCTGCATTCTACTCTTTTCTGTGGGTGTGGTTGATCCAGCAGATAGAAAACTTGGATCCCGACAATGCAGCCGATATAGGGGAACGTCTGTTGACGAAGTTGCATCGTCTTGTGAACGACAAACGTGACAGCATCAAGGTATATTATCTAGCTTGTGGTGGTGGGGGTGAGGCAAGCAGTCCCTGCATGGTACTTAAGTGGACAAGTTTTAATATCATTTTTTTTTTTTCGTTTGCTTCCTTTTTTTTTTTTTTGGTTTGACTTTACCAAAATGTGGACCGAGACCGAAACAACTGGGGGGGGGGGGGGGAGGGGTGTCATCTACCGAGGCCTCTATTCAACACTTTTGCACACTCATTGCGGTTGGCATCCAGACACCAAGAAACGAGTGTTAACCCTTTCCGCTTCAAACTGGCCAACAACAGCTGAAGATGAAATGTCGTCTGCTTCAATGGTTTTTTATTTATGTCAACAGTGACAAATTCTGAGACTTGCAGATAAGACCTATCAAGATAAAATGACTTATGACAACAGCTTTGTAGTGGGTGGGATTAGTCCCCAAATCACAACAAGGAATTCTGTTGACTCACTCTTAATTTGAAAGAGGAGAGGGTTAAACGCAATGTTTATTAGCGAGTTGTGTGAAGCAAGGGACGGCATATTAAGGTCGAACATGACGCGTGACGAACTCATTGCTATCATTCAGCATGTATGTAACATATGACTCTGAGTGTCAGCGTCTGTACCTATTTACTCATTTCAATGGACGTACACTGAACTTAATATGTTTTTCTGTTGCAGATTTTTTTCTTTTTTTTTTTGTGTTTTTGTTTTTTGATTTGATAATTATGTGGTTTGAAAAACTTCATATATCTGCATTGATTCAATTATTATAATTATTATTGCTTTCTTGATCAGGCCGCTTTGCAGGCTCCAGTTGTTGCGGAATTTGTTTCAATATTATTATGTCTGTGTGCCAACACAGACATATTGTTTTTCTAGGGATACTTTCTTTCTTTCTTCTTTCTTTCTTTACAGGCAAATTTGTCCAACATTTCATTGGAAAAGTGTTACACGTAGAAACTCCAAACTTGGCACAAGTATACTTCTATGGATGAAGCCTTGCCTTTTTATAATGAGAGGTCATGCTTTTCAAAATTATGGAAATGAGGGCTAGTTAAAGTTTAAAATCTTCAGTATCTTATGTAGTATAGTAGATGCCGTTCCGAGTGTATAGGAGTTCTATAATAGCAAGGCAAAGGTCATCCTAAATGTCAAGGTCATGTCAAGGTCAAAGGTCATGTCAAATTGTTGCCATTGTAACACTGCACATTTTTGAAACTTACATGTGACCTCGAAAGGTCAAAGGTCAAGGTCATTTAGACCTTTGAAAGTTTCATCCAGTCAGAACTTGGCCAATTTCCGCTCAATTCTGATCATGTTGGACTCGAATTGTAAGTATTGCAACACTGCACATTTTTATAAGAACATGTAACTTCAAAAGAGCAAAGGTCGAGGTCACTTGGCCCTTTAAAGTTACATCTTGCCATAACTTGGTCAACTTTCATCCAATTTGGTTCATGTTGGGCTTTAATTGGGGGTGTTGTAACACTGTACATTTTTTAAATTTACATGTGACCTCTAAAGGTCAAAGGTCAAGGTCATTTGGACTTTGAAATGTGCATCCAGCTATAAGCTTAATGTAATGTGATGTACCAAAAGATCAAAGTTGTAGTATTTAATATTTACAACTTTTGAAGGCACACAGACAGATTTGCTTTGTAGCAAATCTTCTCTTCTAGTCCATTCTGTATTTGCCAAAAGACACTCCATATCACATGTTAGTAGAGTGTCATATTTGTTCATAAATAGGTCACGGTTTTACACTTGTATGATTGTGTCGAGTTCTTCATGACCTTTGTATTGGCCCAAAGACACACTCTGCCATATTTTTTCTTATTTTTACAGTGTAAGATATCTACATGAAATTTAACACTTAAGTGGATTTGTAGCAATCTCATTCCGACCCTTGGCCTCAGCGGCTGTGGCTTTAAAGTGGTGTACAAAAGGGAAGTTATTGCTAATACAGCGAGCCTTGGGCGTCCGTGATTTGTTCCCGGTTGGACACGCCTGGGTCTTGTAATCCAGAGTTAAAGCAAAACGACTGCACGACGCTTCTTCTTGGTTGAAGCGACAATTGATGGCACCGAAACTCCAAGTTCCACGTTATTTCAGCAGGGTGGACATAGTACAGAGGCTACGGCCGACTTTACATGCAACCTTTGACCCAGACTCAAATTCGCACTTGTCAAGATCGCATCAAGGTCTGATGACTCCTGGTCGCACGGCTGTGTTATGAGCCAGTGCCAGAGAATTTTTGCTCCCGTCGAGTACTCATATCCCCCTCGGAGAATTATTCAGACTTCCGTGAATTCATATTGGACTATCTGTTTTAGCATATTTGTTACGGTCTACACGTTTTAATCTTACGATAAATTTCAGCAGATGATCTATCAACCCTGGAAAATTTTTATGACAATAATTTGGTGAACATGATGAATACATATATATAAACGATTTTAGTGCCCCCCCCCAAAAAAAAAATCAGGACACCAACATGTAATCAGGGTTCACGTTTTTAGCTTCACTGACTTGTCAGTCTGCTGAGCTTGTGTTATGACTAGGCATCTGTTACCCGTCCGTTCGTCCGTACCTCCATACATCATCTACAAATTACACTTACAACTTCTCCAAAACCATTGGCCAGATCCACTTCAAACTTGGTGGAATGTACGGGAATGTACCTCAGATAAGAGTTTGCCAAGGTTGCTCAAGTGATCATGCTTCAGTGATTGTATTATTATTATTATTATTATTATTATTATTATTATTATTATTATTATTATTATTATTATTATTATTATTATTATTATTATTATTATTATTATTATTATTATTATTATTATTTTATTTTTTTATTAGTTTATGACAGTATAATTTTTGGAATTGTCTAGTCTTAATCTAGCTGTTTGGGCACATGTTAAAGAATTACTGTGCTAATTGTTAAATACAGTGAAAGATAGGGAAGTGCTGGTCCGTGGCTGTCATTTTTATTTTGCGCATTTAAGACTACTACCCTATGGAAAAAGGGAAAAACTAGAAAAAAAGGATTTGGTTGTGAGCAAATCAGTCTGTGTGCCTAGAAAACCTTTAAAGATTGCCTATTCAGCATTAATCTAACTCCGGGAGCAATATTTTTGCATGTGGATATGTCAAAAACCTATAAATTGACGTCGGAAAGGCACCTGAATCTATACTAGTCTTTCATTTTCTATGGAAAATCTAAATTTGCATCTCGTTTGAGTTTTAAGTTTTTCATTAATCCTGCCTTTTAGTGTGTGATATAATTCACACTTCACATGTCGAGAACTTGCCACCTTACTACAGAACTGTTGCCCATATCCACGAGCTGTCTAGTTTTCCTCTATGAAGATTTTACTTGAAGAATATGACGTTATTCAACGGGTTAAAACTGGTGAAGTGAAGATTACAATAGAAACAACACACAGGTATTTTAGCATAATCTTTCTTCGGAACATTATTCTTGTTTTATCCTTTGTGTGTAAATATAAGTTCTCATCGTAAATTTATCGAGCAAATAGGAAGATAATTTTCGCTCCGGTTTGACCAATCAGTGTGAAGAAAAATTTGAATCCGCGAATGCAGCCATTTCTATTCACCAAAAACTTGCTCATCTTGCTTTGGAAAGTTGATAAACGTAGTTTGTCAATACCACATATTTGTACACATTAAAAGAGAACATGATAACAAATCTTTCGACATGTGTAGTGCACATACATGTGTGCGTTGTTGCATTTGCTGTGCTAAGCAGGGATATATCGTTTCATGGCATATGCTCCTTTGTTCGCTTCGTGCCTTCGGCAATTTGGACGTGGGACCAACATAACCTGGAATCAACTTTTTAGCTACTGTTTTCAATCATTGACATATGTGGTCATGGAAAATAGCACTTATTCTGTTTCTCAGGCCTGTATCGGACGATCAACCAAATCCAATTTACCCAACCAATCAATATAATCGTCCACAGTAAAATGATATTTTCAACTATAGGGCAAAGCCATGTCTGCACTGGCAATCTAGTATAATTCTGGCTTTTAATTCTAACTGTACCATGAGTAAGTATTGGAATAAAATTCATTAGGGCTTCGGTTTGAGCCAGACACCTGCAAACCAACACACATTCTGACTCTAGAGTCACCGTAACTGTGACCTGATCTGGACATATTCTGTCGGGCAATAAAGTATATTGATTTTGATCGATACACACATCCAACTCTCCGCTTATTTCACACCATAATCTGTACAAATAAGAGCAGGCCTATTTCCTGTGAAAATTTTTACGTTGTTGGTAGCTGGGCATGAGCCTTACCATGTTTCGTGGCGCTACCGTTAACCACAGCTTGGCAAGGAACCTGGGGCTTCTGAATTGTCGAGTAAGGAGGCATCATGTGCACTTTGACTTTTATTACAAGAGATAAAATTGTAATCAATAATTGGTCGATGCAATTTTTTTAGACATGTCAATTTTTTTTAAGAAAGCACCGGGTGAACAGCCTCTGATGTCTTCTTCACCGTATTTCATAAAGTAATGCAGGGGAATTCCGAACATGCTAACGTTTTGGAGATCAATAATAAACTCGACTCAGGCTCTGTTAATTTCATCGGAATTATTGTAGAATGCAGCAAACGCCACAAGCAATTTCAAATTATAGAAATTGCATTGATTCATGTCAAAATTCGTGCAACATTGCATCAAAGAACTGAAGAACAAAATATGAAACTTGACAGTTATTTACAATGTTTACGATTATGAGTTTATCACTTTATCTGCCTTAAGTCATATATGTAGATTATATTGTATTGGGTGTTTTTCAGATATCAGATATTCAATACACGCAAATTGATCCCTGGTCTATTAAACCTCATAAGAACTGAAAAATATACATGCACTTAGGATCCATTCATGTCTTAGGAGAACCAACTTGTTATGCTCACTCATAAAAACATGTTCATGTTATAACACCTTAACATAATCTCTCAAAGCAGGATGATTCATCGGAGTCAGCCATATCCCAGCAGGACACTCAGAACGACTCGACGAAAGACGTGATTGCAAGGGTAAACGCCCCCCTTGGTAGACGCCATTCTCTTGTCTGGTTGTAGATGTAGCAATTAGATCAATGTCTCGAACCTCGTTTCCAGTTCACTGCAGACCAGACAGGTCACCTTGTCAAACACTATGATGTGGCAAAGTGATAAATTTTAAGTGGTGCCTTTTTTTCTTTTCTTTCAGTTCCATGTGGGAAAATAGGTTTGCTGTCTATATTATGACAAATATACCGATTTTTTTTCAGTATTAAAAGGTAGCACTATCAAAATGTGACAGAGTTCTTTTTTCATAACTTCTCTCACTTCCAGAAATAATGTGTTTAAAACGGCAGCAAACCCTTTGAGGCACTCTGTTGACTCTGTTCATTTTATTTGAAGTCGAATAAGCATAAAGTGACTACAAGATTTACATATTCACGGCATGCATGCAGGTTTGAGAGTTCTTGTATAAAAAATTGGAAACGCTGAGTTCATAACGGTATGCAGTGTGAGAACTGCTGCTACTCGCGCTAGAGTAGTTGAACAGGAATGCTGTGTTGTCAGAAGGAGCTGCAATGTTCACTGGACTGCAGATTCCCCGAAGTTCCGAAACAAAACTGCTGAATCCCATGTTCCATCCACCTTCGTGTCTCGGGTATCAGCGAGTAGCAGCGTCCCCATGAACTTGTGGGGCCTCGCTACTGCTCGCGATCAACCCCGGCCCCCATGCAAAAACAAAAATGTTTAATTCAGTTGATATTATGAACACGAGGCATTTGGTGTAGCAGGTAGAATTTTGCTATTTTACCGACTCATTTTCAATTCCAGGGAGAAATGTTGACTAAAATCTAAATATACGACACATGCCTCAGCACTGACAATTTGTTTGACTAGCTCAGTTCATGGCGAAATAATATAATATGGCAACGATTCGTCTTAGAAACAGACAGCTAGAGTTTGATACTGACCGGAAGTTGTACTTCGTGTCTTAAAGGCAATACGCAGTGTTCCCAACCAGCAGGAGAGAACTGGGCACTTTAACTTTAACAACTGACCTCTTGGTAGTGTTGTTACCAATTATATAAAACCCCGTCGGTACCTTCGAACCTGTATCTACTATCGCGCCAACCTTCTCCACTAAGCTCCGACTTTGACTTGGTGGGGCTCTTGTCAGTACTGCCCAGTGCTGCTACTTAATTCATACCATGGAGGCGACTCCAGTGTCTCATAGAATATTCCTATTCTGGGGCCCACCGCCACTAACAAAAGGTAATTTCAAGGCATAATATTTACACTTTACGTCACGCTCACACCGGAAAAGTCACATTATATATTTTATATTACATTCCTTCCACAAATTAACCTTTCGTTAATACTAATCACACATATATTTTGGATACTACCTCTTCATGATATCCATCCGAACAAACCCACGGACTTGGCTGCCATTTTCCACACCCGATGGTTTGCAAGGGAGGATTGTATTGGGATGTTCTTGGTTGGTTTATAATATGTGAAATCAAAAGTGTATATTTTCAAATATTTCAGAGCATCGATAAGGATATGAATGGCCGTGATACACTTTAATTTCCAAATCAAATATAATTTTGTGCAACTGTCCCACAATGCATTCTCAAATTGGCGCTCACCAACGTGCATTATTTGCTGGCTCAAGGTATTGTGTCGCATTTTGATTTGTCACAAACGATAACCGCTTCAGATAAAACCGAGCGGGCAGATTAAAGTTAAGATGGTATGTCATGTTTTAAAAATATTTTTAACAACCCTTTAACTCGCACAACGGACAGCTGGAACCTAGCAAAATATTCTGATAATGATCACCGAACAAAAAGGGCTGTGCTGTTTCACCGAACAACTTTGGCCATGCAGCCATGCTGTTGCCCCAGCACAAGTCAATCCTCCAGATAAGTTGATATATACTGCAGTGTTTGAGTTGACCTTACTGCAAAATAACGGCACAGGACGGCCACTTTCTCAATGAAATCTCTCAGCCAGGGTCGATCATTTTTTATTTGGGAAGGGCGGCTTGAAGCTTTTTATATAAATGTTTCATAAAATGTATTTAGGGTCGGGCCTTCTCAGTAGGGTGCGGTCGGGTTATCTGGAAACAGACATATATTTCTGTTAGACCTTAGGAAAACTTGAACATTTGTTGAAACATGTTTAAAGTGGATGTTCTTTCCCTTTTTACACATGACCTCCTGTGACGTCAGCTTATTTTTGTTGCTTGGGCACAGCCGGAAGCACTTGTCATCATATTAAGTGGTCATATGATATTTAGGTTGCTTTCACCGCTCCCTGTGACGCAGCCGAGGCGTGGCTAGAGCACCATTGCAAATGTTGCCGTTGATTTAACACAGCCATGGCAACGTCTTTCAGTAAATATTCAACTTTGCATTTGACGAACATGGTTCCGATTGAAAACCGTGTTTGTTTTATTCGACGAAAACTGGTTGCAAAGAACAACAGGGCAGCCTCAGACAAATCAACAGGTCCCAAAGTTGTTACAATCTATCTGGGCTGATAAACAATTACGTAGTTTAGTCAATACCATGCATAATGACCGGTACTTAATTAGCCACATGGTGGTCAGCCCACTGCTTAAGGCCTTTAACCAACCACATAAAAATCATTGCAATACATTTTTATGAAGCAAAGCCTACCAATATTGCCAAATTGTGATCATTTTACAAATTCACATCAAACGCCGTAAAATGTTGCATCACTTTCATCTTGACAAAAATTTTAAGCGAGGTATTGCTGACACACGCCAAAATTATGCACTCCGGCTTTATAATTTTTTATGACAACGAATATTATGTTTTTTTGATCAATGAAATACGTAGTTAATGTCACGTTTTAATTATATTTTTGTACAGGAAGTTTCTCCGGCATCATACAGTCTTCTGCAGCCTGTCGTCATGCGGGTCGAAGAGACGGGTGTATAAAACGACTTGGAGGCTCGGTAGCTCGCCGCTTTGGCCGATGCATATTTCCAGTTTGTTCGTACCAAGGAGACTAATCTCCTGGGTCGTACAGAGAACCACTAAGAGCTGTGTACTCAAAGCGAATTTTAGATAATCCTTGGTGATTGCGTATCCATTTGTGTTTACTAATCATTCATCTAATTGGAGGTTATCGCATGCCCAAAGTATCCTTTGCACATCTCCAAGGGCTCGTCTCTTCTTGAGAGGATCAAGGGAGGATTTAGCGGGAGCAAGTGGAGGGGACCTGCACTTGCCAGTAAACTGAATTGGGCATAGGAACATTCACTTGTCCGAAATAAAAATGTAGCTCTCTGGTCTCCAGGGTACATGAATTGAACACTGATGGGTTGATGCAAACAACAGAGTTAATGAGGAATGCACTGTCTTACTGTTGTAATGGGAATTCTTGTCCTTTGGGACATAGTGACTCTTGTCAGGGTGACATTTTATCTGCATTCTGATCAGCCGAATTCATTACTCCTCGTTATCTTTTAGCATTTCCTGGAAAGACGTCAGATGTTTCTGGGCCCGAACAAGAGTTACGACGGAAAGAAAAAATCTATGGCTATATTTAGAATATAAACTTCTTCATATCTAAGCTCAAGTTGAGTTTATTTAAATCACGGTATATTCCCCCAGTTACTGTTTATCCTTTTTCAATTATATACACTATCGTAACAAATCAACGTGGTGGAGTGTAGCGCGATCAAAAAGTGCGCAATACTCAACTTTCCAGGAAAAAAACAAATGACATGTATAAGCACACCAATATGACTTTTTTGCTTGTACAGTCCGGTAATGATAAAAATAACACAAAAGTTACAGTTATAGTAACAGTAACACCGTTATGAGTTTTGTGCCAAAAAAAACCCTTCTTTGTTTTCAATAATCTGGCTTTCAACTCAAACATTCGACTCGAACTAGTACACATTGCTTCACTGAGTCAGTGTACAACGAGAAAAACGGAAACAATTCGCTTGGTCTCGTTGCACTACACCTGAAGAAAGCGTTTGATACTGTGGATCATGAAATACTCTTAACTAAACTTTATCACTGCGGTTTCAAAGGCACTGCTCAGTGCTGGTTCTGAGATCACTTGAAAGACAGGAGACAAGTTGCCTACATAAATGGTTATCTCTTTGACCCAATGCTGGTCAGCGCTGGCGTCCCTCAAGGCTCTATCCTAGGCCCTCTCCTATTTATTGTGTACGTCATTGATATCTGTATGAGCCTAGTACTCAGCTCAGTCAACATGTACACTGATGATACTGTCTTCTACTGTGCTGGTAAAGACCAAAATCTTCTATCTGAAGCGCTAGTTGAAGATCTTCAACATATTTCCACTTGGCTTCGAGCAAACAAATTCAATCTCAACATTAGCAAGACAAATTGCATGTTGATCACTTCCAAGAAGAACCAAGCAAATTTCAATCTTTCACATGATGGCACTGAGATTGAACCGGTTCAAAATATTAAATATCTTGTGACTTATGACACTGAAATGAAATTTACAGATCACTTAGATGTTTTGCTAGCTAGATTAAATAGAGCCTTAGGCATTTTCACGCGAGCTCCATTTTTTTTCCTTTACAAACTAAAATACCCTCTACAATACCCTCATCCTCCCTCAATTTGATTATTGTAGTACTGTCTGGTCTACCCCTCTCAGAAAAAAAAATTGATTCGTCTCCAGAGAATCCAGACTCGCCCCATGCGAATTAACTTAGAATGTCGGCCAGGAAAGTACATCAGTGAGATGCTGGATGTCCTAAATCGGTTGAGTGGTAAACAACGATGTCATTATAACTATTGTATTTTCTTATGGAAAATTGTTAACGATCGGACTCCTCCTACCCTAGAAGATTTTGTACGCGTGCGACTTCGTTTCAAAACATTATACTAGATCCTCATCTCAGGGTAACTATCACTTTCTCAGATCTCAAAAAAATCCTCGACTATAACGGTACAAAAATTTGAAATTTCATTCCCCAGCATATCCGTGATGTGTCTTCTCTGAATGCCCTTAAATACAATGTAATTCCACGTGTCTTTGAAACGGTGCCCTCTTTTTGAGTATTGCTATTCTATGGCCTTACATGTGGCCAGGAATATGTTGTCAAAATGCGTCCAATGTATTTTAATCAAGTTATTATCTTGCCAGTGTCTTCTAACTTATAAAGGCATCTATTCTGAATGTTGGTTTTTTTATTGTGCACTCATATATCAACAGTTTACAATCTGAACGTGGACTGCTGAATGAACTTGTCAAACTGGTCAGTCTTTCAGCGATTTGCATGGTAACATGTCATTTCTGAGCAGACTGGCACGGTGTCAAACAGCACGTGACTTAGTATGGAAAGGTGCACGAAGACATTTATTGCCGTGAGATGAAAAGGTAAAAGGCGGGTATGGCGTCAAGTGGCACCAATATTACAGGTAAAAGGCGGATATGACGTCAAGCGGCACCAATATTACAGGTAAAAGGCGGATATGGCGTCAAGTGGCACCAATAATACAGGTAAAAGGCGGGTATGGCGTCAAGTGGCAACAATATTACAGGTAAAAGGCGGATATGGCGTCAAGTGGCACCAATATTACAGGTAAAAGGCGGGTATGGCGTCAAGTGGCACCAATATTACAGGTAAAAGGCGGATATGGCGTCAAGTGGCAACAATATTACAGGTAAAAGGCGGATATGGCGTCAAGTGGCACCAATATTACAGGTAAAAGGCGGGTATGGCGTCAAGTGGCAACAATATTACAGGTAAAAGGCGGATATGGCGTCAAGGGCACCAAAATTACAGGTAAAAGGCGGGTATGGCGTCAAGTGGTAACAATATTACAGGTAAAAGGCGGGTATGGCGTCAAGTGGCACCAATATTACAGGTAAAAGGCGGATATGGCGTCAAGTGGCAACAATATTACAGGTAAAAGGCGGATATGGCGTCAAGTGGCACCAATATTACAGGTAAAAGGCGGATATGGCGTATAGTGGCACCAAAATTACAGGTAAAAGGCGGGTATGGCGTCAAGTGGCACCAATATTACAGGTAAAAGGCGGATATGGCGTCAAGTGGCACCAAAATTACAGGTAAAAGGCGGGTATGGCGTCAAGTGGCACCTAAATTACAGGTAAAAGGCGGGCATGGCGTCAAGTGGCAACAATATTACAGGTAAAAGGCGGATATGGCGTCAAATGGCACCAAAATTACAGGTAAAAGGCGGGTATGGTGTCAAGTGGCAACAATATTACAGGTGGTGTCAGGCCAGGTACGAGGGAAGGGAGCATCCAGTCAAGTACTTTTCTTCTTCAAACGGATACGCGTGCCTCGGCCGATATGGAAGCGCTGAGAGACGCATAAACATATTCAAGGTACATATTGAGTAAAAAGCAATATACTGGTACAATCACCTTTAAAGTGACTTGCTCTGATGTAAAGCAAAGCAAACAGCGAAACACTAATTATGAGACAATGCCACATTAAGCAGTACGTTATCAAGGAATACATTTTACAGACTTATTCCGGGAATGTGAATTTGTAAAATTATTTTGGCCACAAGTTTTCAGTCATTGTAAAGTAAATGATGTTGTTATCGGGAGTTTGATAAAAAAGAAGTGCTTATGGGTACCAAAAACATAAAACCAATATATAATCTGATATTTATTTTGGGCAAAAAATACATCAATGCATGCAAATATGGGAACACTGTTCCAAATATATATGGATTCAAGAATATTGTTCAGCGCACAAAAAGAATAGAAAGGTATATTGCAACTAAGAAACTGAAGATTGAAAAACATGATGATAAATGGAAATATTTTGTTGTATAATCAGAATAATGATCACTTTTGTAAAACATACCTCTCATGTGCATGTGTCTTATTGTATCTGTATGTACGATTATAACATACTACTGTACTGTATGAGCTCTATCTGATAATAAAAAATTAAATAGAAAAAAATCAAAGAATACATACATACATATTCCTCTATCGCAGAACACACAGCAGAATGGAAATACATGTAAACAATATAATTTGAGGTCCAGAAAGGTGATCAGCTTAAGTGTAGGTAGTAAGGAATTTTGAAAAAAGGGTCCGCTCGGAACGACACATTAATATTGTTGGAAATAAAAACTTTAGGTATCATTTAAGGTCGTGGCACACTTTTACAGCACTTTACACAGAAAACACTACGTTGCTCCAAACATGTCCCTATATGCTTAAGACTTCACACTTGATATCAGGTAAACTGCACATTTTCAAAAGGTGTACATTTATATGAACTTTGATTGCTGAATTTAAAAACTTTAATTTTTTTTTGTGATAAAACAAAACGAAAATAGCATAAACACCAAAAACGGGAGCCATTTTTTTCTCACTAGAAAATTAATGAAACAGTACCTTCCAAGCAGGAAAACCGTGTGTTAAATTTTGCACAACGGTTTTAATTAAAAATCGACAAGATATTTAAATTATAATTAATATTTTAAAATTAAAACTTAAACAGCTATAAAATTAGAAATAAGCCATTTTCACAAATTTAAAACACGGCTTTGGAGAGCATTATATGTTCCTTAAGTTGACACTAAAAACTAAATCTGATTTTTATTTTTGAAAATGGTATCTGAAATTTATTTACAAAATTAAGTATTCTTAATTGAAATTTAATTACATCAATAGTGATACTAAAATTTATATTCAGTGCAATTGTCAAACTTAATGTTATGTTTTCTTTTAGCAAATATATACTTTTTAGAAATTAAACACTTATACGTGAAAGCCGCAAAGTGTACCACGCACTTAATATGATCGTTTATACACATGCATGATCAACTGTTTGTGTCATTTTCTGGCTCTTACCACACAGTTGTGTGACAGTATTCAGTAAAGCAAGTGCAATGGATATTTTTGAACGTTTTATCATATATTTACTAACACCATATATCATTATATACAGCCCTGTAAATAACATGCTGCTTCTGATGTTGGCCTTTTTTCAAAACGTAGGTCCTTTGTCCCTTGAACACCATTCAAGTCTAATCCTTTAGTATGGATAAATTTGATATGTACAAATTAAAAATATATATATGAAAATATGAAATGGAAGGCTTAGTTAAAAAAAATGTCTAAATGTTTAAGCTGCCTATGAAATCACATTCACAGCTCCCTTCAAAAGGAAAGATTTTGTATTGGTTTTATTTGCACGCATCTTTTTTCACCTGTACCCTGGGGGAGGGTAAAATGTTAAAGTAAAAATTAGAAATATGCCTATTTTTGAGCTGTACATTCAAAGTGTCAAAGTATAATTTGTTAAAATTGCAATTACAGGCAGCAAGATCAACGGTGAATCATATTTTGCACTTTGTTTTCAAAAATCTGTTTTACAGAACGACAGAAACATTAAACACATCTCTGTAAATGCATACTACTGAACACATCAAAAATTGAATAGATCGTTCATTAATCCTAAGGGTTAAATATAACTCCATAATACATATAAAATGATATTTGTTACCTTCAACATATTTGGCATTTTCTCACTTTATTTTGAAACTTACAATTTTGAAATTATTCTGTAATTAACTGTAAAAATCATTGGTACATGTTTTCAGTTATCATATCTTTATAGGTATAAATCGGCCATCTTTGAAAATATAATATTGCTTTAAAGATATATTCAATTTAATCTTTCAAAATCAAAAATGTATTTATAGATACCTATAAAGCAAATGATAGATATCTATAAATCATTCTTAGATATCTTTAACTTTGGCAGTCGTTTCAAGGAAAAAACGAATGCTTCGTAGATTTCAGCCGTTTCGCTATATATATATATATATATATATATATATATATATATATATATATATATATATATATATATATATATATATATATATATATATATATATATATATATATACAGAGAGAGAGAGAGAGAGACAGAGACAGAGACAGAGAGACAGAGACAGAGACAGAGAGAGAGACACAGACACAGACACAGAGAGAGACAGAGAGAGAGAGAGAGAGAGAGAGAGAGAGAGAGAGAGAGAGAGAGAGGAGAGAGAGAAGAGAGAGAGAGAGAGAGAGAGAGAGAAGAGAGAGAGAGAGAGAGAGAGAGAGAGAGATTGCCGTCTTTTTGCAACGGGAAACCGAATCTTTCCCGACGTTGTCGCGCGACTGGGAGGCCTAGGGTGACATGAGCACTGTTTTGGTCATCGATGCTATACACCCTATCCAAACGTCCCCGCCATATTTGGAGCCACTATTACCCTTTCGTGGCAAAAACCAGAATGAGGCTGGGTGGGAAACGAAATCAAGTCCCCATTCACTTATATGTAAAATTTGCTTACTTTTCTAACTCGTATCTTTTGCTTAAAAAACACTTTAGAATACACCCGTTGTGTTATCCTATTAAGACAACTGTAGGACTACAACAATCGAGGGAAAAAATAGTTCTGTGTTTCATCCATTGTTGCAAAAGTTACTGTAATGTAGTCTGGTATTATGAAAGAAGTTTCAACATGTGTCACGTCATCTTAGTACAAAACATAATCTGTTGAATCCATATTTTAAAACCAGTCATTAATTTGGGTGTGTAATTTGTACTACCTGGGACATCAATATATATATATATATATATATATATATATATATATATATATATATATATATATATATATATATATATATATATATATATATATATAAACATGGTCCAATACTCACTTTTTATAGGATATTTGTTTTTAGTCCTGATTAGAAAATAAGGTCTGCACTGATCAGTTTACTCCATTAGCAAGTCAATTGAACTTTAGAATAAATATTCCTGTGACAGCTATTTACACACACACACACACACACACACACACACACACATATATATATATATATATATATATATATATATATATATATATATATATATATATATATATATATATATACATATATATATATATATATATATATATATATATATCAACTGTTGCTGCTGGGAATACCTAGAATGTTTCAAAGTCAATTCGGTTATTCTGGATTTCGATCCAACTATGCAGGGCATCAAAATACAAAGTTGCGCGAAAGAGGCATATTAGCGGCAATTAGTAAAGTAAAATATCTAAAGATCTCTTCCCTTATGTTGTAGTCCTGGAGTTTTTGTAACAGAATAACACAATAGTTATATTGAAAAGTGTTTTTAACAACAGATTTGAGAAAACAAAGTTAACAAATTTATCATCTAAGTGAATGGGGACTTGAATTTTAGCACCGAAGACGTTTACAAGAAGGGAGCATGAAATACTTTCAGGGTATTTAAATTCGGCTATCGTTAAAGATATCTTAAATCAATATTAGACATCTTTAAAGATACTCGAATAATAGATATTTAAGAAAATCCTTTATAGATATCTAAAACTGAATTATAGATATCTAAAATTCTAATTTTAGATATGTACAATCAATTTTAGGTGTATTTAAAGATGGGCCAATTATAGGTATCTATAACTCAATTACAGATATCTAAAACTTAAGTATAGATATATATAATTCCTTTTAGATATCTATATATGATTTTGATATACATGTATATATATGGTTTTCGATGTCTTTAATTCGGTCATCTTCAAAGAAATCTAAAATTGATTTATAGATATCTATAATTCAAATTTCAGATATATCACATTTGGATTAAAATGTCTGTCTGTATAGATATGACATAAAAATGAAAAAGTGCAATTTATCTTGAATATTTGAACTTTTGGAATATAAGGTCTCGGAATTTTCGAAACAAATAGTACAAAATAGACGAGGAAAACAGACTTATCAAGTGAGCTCACCTGGCAGACAACTCAGCCCACCTAATAATCACCCAGACACAATTGCGGGTGGTCACATAGTAT
>OZ026620.1:7207028-7262028 GCA_964020975.1 Hermodice carunculata
TTTAAGTAAAGCATTGAAATTTCAAGATTTTGGTAGCAAAAGAATGAATTATTGCCAAAATTTTTATAACCAAAACCTTTTAAGAGCAGCCGCTTTCAAAACTTCTAATATATTTTTGTGGAATGTTTAAAATCTAGGTTAAGTTGATGACACGATTAAGAATGCAATGTTATCCATGCACATGCGATTCTAAAATAATTGTGGATTTCTAAATACAGCAGAATCCTTCTTTGAAGGCCACCAGCGGCCTTGAGCAAGTGGTCATTAAAAGGGGTTGGTCATAAGACGGAATACAAAAAAAAATCGGAAATATAAGTTGAAATGGGGGTCTGAATGGGTGGTATGTGAAAAAGAGTGTTATTTTATGGACGGTTCTTAATAAGGGTTTCTAAGGAATCTGCTTCATAGAATTTATTGGTAATTAGTTTCTTTGTTATTATTTCCTTTATCACTTGGTCCCTAGTAAAATTATGCATTACTCTCGAACTGGTCATAAACGTTTACGCGCCTGGCAATGAAAAGGGTTCGCAGCACAGAGGTAACTCGGTATCTCGGACGAAATTCGACAGCAAAAGGTTATGATGTTGGAAGTTCCTTACATGTGTGCTACCTGATCTTTAATACCAAAAATCTGTATGTCCATTCAGAAATCGCATGGATACGAGCAAAAACAGTTGAAAATTAATCCCCAAGGGCCAAGAGGTTTATTTTCAACTGGAAGTCTTTTGTTTTGAATTTTTTTTTTTTTTTGGGGGGGGGGGTCTTATTTTATCCCGTTGTATGGAAATATGTTAGTAGTTTTATTGTTATGCTGGCGGTGAAAATTTACAGCGGCTGCTGACATCGTGCATAATTCTGATACCACCATGGTGCTCAAACACTGAAATTCGGTCATCTAGAAAGTTTCCTTGGGTATTCTCACACCTGACTAACAGGATATTTCAATCCCATTTTTTGTGTAATAATACGGTATCTCACCAATAACTGACCAACGCAAACGGCCAGAATAAATTATAGTGTGTTCATTTCATTTGGCACTGTATCATTTATCAACATATAAAATATGACTCATATTACATAAAATTCCATTATTGCCTTTATAAAGTCATAATTATCAAAGAAATCAACAAATGGCAGTGTTGATGTCAATCTTGACATAGACAGTCTGCTGTAGATACAATAATGGCAGTGTTGATGTCAATCTTGACATAGACAGTCTGCTGTAGATACAATAATGGCAGTGTTGATGTCAATCTTGACATAGACAGTCTGCTGTAGATACAATAATGGCAGTGTTGATCTCAATCTTGACATAGACAGTCTGCTGTAGATACAATAATGGCAGTGTTAATGTCAATATTGACATAGACAGTCTGCTGTAGATACAATAATGGCAGTGTTAATGTCAATATTGACATAGACAGTCTGCTGTAGATACAATAATGGCAGTGTTAATGTCAATCTTGACATAGACAGTCTGCTGTAGATACAATAATGGCAGTGTTGATGTCAATATTGACATAGACAGTCTGCTGTAGATACAATAATGGCAGTGTTGATGTCAATCTTGACATAGACAGTCTGCTGTAGATACAATAATGGCAGTGGTGATGTCAATATTGACATAGACAGTCTGCTGTAGATACAATAATGGCAGTGTTGATCTCAATCTTGACATAGACAGTCTGCTGTAGATACAATAATGGCAGTGTTGATCTCAATCTTGACATAGACAGTCTGCTGTAGATACAATAATGGCAGTGTTAATGTCAATATTGACATAGACAGTCTGCTGTAGATACAATAATGGCAGTGTTGATCTCAATCTTGACATAGACAGTCTGCTGTAGATACAATAATGGCAGTGTTAATGTCAATATTGACATAGACAGTCTGCTGTAGATACAATAATGGCAGTGTTGATGTCAATCTTGACATAGACAGTCTGCTGTAGATACAATAATGGCAGTGTTAATGTCAATATTGACATAGACAGTCTGCTGTAGATACAATAATTTGTTCATAATTCCCTTTGATACATCTATACATGTTATATAACTGTGTTCACAGCCTTACATACGGCATAATGACTGTTTCTGAGAAATGTCACATGTACCGAGCATGTTGAAAAACGAGGAAACAGATAAAAAAGTGAGAAAGTAGAAGCGTAGGTCTGTCACTGATGTGATAGCAGTCCATTTCGAGGCAGGGACTGGAGTGTTTCTGGAAGGGAGGGTTATATTTTGTCATAGGCCAGGCCATAGTTTCTCTTCTCACGCTCGGCTTTGGCCTTTGACCACAAGTCCTTTCTTGCGTGGACCAAAACTGGAGAAAAGTCTTCACTGATGTGGCAGTTGATGCCCTTCAGGTTTTCACCGTTGTATCCTCTGTGTCTGGAGCGCAGAGCCTTAGTTACCATGACACGTGCTTGGTTACAGTCAAACCTTACACATTTCACCCCGGGCCACGTTAGCACGCACAATTTGTATCTTACTTAAATGGACATTCCGGTCTGTTTTGATGAACTGCCTGGCTTTGATCTCAGTCTGAGACCAGGTCTTCGTGGGGCTTTCTTTATTATTATAAAAGCCTTTCTTTATATTATTATTAAAGCCTAAATTTTCGTCTATTTTGGTTTTCCTGATAATCTGTCAAGTCAAATAGTTCTCTGAGATGAGTAATTTTATGTGATTCCTCTAAGCCATCTTGAATGGTACTGATCTTTTGCTGAATATCCCGTACATTTTTCATATATATATATATATATATATATATATATATATATATATATATATATATATATATATATATATATATATATATATACATATGTGTGTGTGTGTATGTGTGTGTGTGTATGTGTGTGTGTGTGTGTGTGTGTGTGTAAGAAATTCGCCACAGCTATACAGGTGTCTCGCTCTAAGTGTTTATTTTATAATGACTGGGATTGAATATATAGCCCCAGTTAGTTTCTACCACACTTATACACTAGCAAGTGGTTGGACTTACTAGTTCAGGAGTACGTCAAGTTATTCTTATCTGAACTTGTTCTGTACTATTTAGTAATTATGGTTGGTTTGATAGGTATTCTGCACTCCTATCAAAGCTTTGTCACTATAGGCAGAACTTCACTTATTTAGCTAGTTTTATCATTTGCCGTGTTCATACTTATTCATTATTATGTGGGTCGTCTTTGCTATGCATTTAGATTAGACAAGGAGCCGCTACTCAGAGAGCCATGTACGGGTACAGGCTCTGAAACATGTTCTGAGTAGCTAGCCGCTGAAGACCCTTAAATTAATTTGGGCTAATATTGTCTATGTCAAAATTCTACTGAAAACGTGACAAATGTACTTCCACATGTATACACGTTAGACAGTGATAGGTTAGCTTATGGAGTGCAGAGAGTTCGTACTACGGAATAGGGCTCTGGCTACAAGGAAGTGGTTCTGGACGAATACAAAATATATATATATATATATATATATATATATGTATATATTCACATTCCTGGCTCTTTTGCAACTACTCTGTTTCTTTCATCGTGTATTTCCAATGCCAAGCGCATCCAACAGCTTGTTCCATTTCTTCCAGGATTGAGTCCAGAAAGGATTTGTAATTCTTCTGAAAGCTGGCAAGCTCCACGTATGATTTCGGTGTATACCAAAAAACCTTAGCTCATTTAGTAAGTATGATGTTAGGCAAGGTTGACACTTAGTATACATGTTGGTAGGAAGATGAATATAGCTTCATCATGCAGTTTTATCACATCGTGTCCGACAGGCAAAATATCAATATTCCAATGGACTACTAGAATCACAATATTCATATTTGCTTTACTGGTTGTCTGTGGTATTGTTCACCGACTGTTGTGATTGTGATATGTTATCATTTTAAATACTGTTCACATAAGTATTGATGTCAGAATTTTAAAACCAGCCTTGAGAGATTGTTATGCCATTACTGCAGTATTTTGGGATATTTTTTTCCAAAAATATAGCAGCCTCCTCTCAGAAATATATGTGACACTTAGAACAACAATAAATGTTGTTATACTGACCAAATCTGCATAATTTTGGCATCCAAATGTTCCCATTTCTAGGAAGTTTCATATGAGAAAATGTTCTGAATAAGGATTATTTTGGCTACACGTATGTACTGCAGAACGTCTTTCAAATGTTTAATTGATGAACAGGTTATTGTACAAAGTGAATCAAAACTATCAGTTTTTATAACAACAGCTCGTAATTCATTTTATTTTTTATTTAGGTTTATTGTTTAAAGCGCAATTCAGTTTCATAATCATATTGCATTGATACAACAATGCCAGATATGCAAACCATTTTGTCATTTAGGTACTTGACTGAACGAAGTGAACGGGAAGTATTTAATGCTAAATTCAGCAGATGTGTGTGTTGATAACTTGTGAGAGGTTCACAACGCAGACTATAACATTGATAATTTTTATTGTCGTTGAAATTGACCAGAAGTATGGGGAATTAGTTTGAAAATAAGGCAGTATAATTCACATTTAGCTGAGCCAAGAATGAACCAAACAGATAGAAATGAAGGAAGTCTATAAACACTTAGGAGCCACAGTGACACGAGCTTCTAAATCAAACAACCACAAAAGGGGACAATGGATAATTGAGACAGGATGAGACTAAGTGATGTGAAGGAATGCATTGTGAACCTTGAAATACACAGGTATTCTGCACATGCAGAGACTCAGACTAGCTGCCTGAGTAACCAGCCGTCTGGGTATAAATACCAGCGGCGGTTAGTCACGTGACAATTTGTATACAGTTTTTCATATAGGATTTTAACAGTTCAAATAACTGATTTCATTTATTACCATGAGTCACGCCCAAATATGGACTTGGAAGGGATATTTCAAAGTATGCACAATTTGTAAATACATGATATGTTGACTCATACGTGCAGCATGCTTGTGACAAAATAACTTGTCTAGATAGGTCCAGGACATGAACTTGTTTTGTTTTACATAAAGAACTTTTGTTTCTTTGAATATAAACAAAATAAAATACATTTGTCTGCAAATTAGACACTGTGGCAAAAATATCAAATTTTATTCTGTATATAATTCTGAATTAATCTTAATCAAGACAGCAGCATGGCGCTTTGGTGGCCTTTTTTAATACAAATGGAATAAAAAAGATTCGGAAGAAAACTTTACTTATAACCATATTCCATGGCGTCGCGTCGTGTCGCGCAACTTCGCGTTCTGCAAAATATCAGAAACCGATGCTGACTTTCGATCAGCTTCTGGATTTATCTCCTTATGCAACACTGACGGTAAAAAATACGTCTCATCGCGAGCCCATACGTTCTTCTATTTTAACTCAGGGTCGAATGATATTGCTTGGGTGCAAATATTTACATTGTTGTGACACTCGACTTCAGGAAAAAGAAGAAAGAAATGAATAAAACTGCTGACTTTTGTCAAATGAAAGACTCTGATTGGCTTGCAGGTAGTCCTTTTATGACGACAGTAATTGTTCCATGAATGCAAGTTCACATTTCTGTCATCTGTGTAAATCTTTTATACACCCTGCTGCGGGGTCACCTGGGCAGACAAGCTCGTCCAGTCGAGCATAAAAGACGATTCTGGGCCCCAGACATTGAAATAAGCGTGAAGGCTACAATCAGCTGAAATCATGGTGAGTGTGATCAGTTTCGCATTTTCTGAACGATGGGCACAAATTATGCTTGTTTAATCAACCATCTGCAAACCAAAAACATTTTGCAGAATCTCCAGTCTATTGAAGCTTATAGATCAAAAACTGTTGATACATACATAGATGCATACATACATACACACGTACATATATATACATACATATATTATAGCAAGCATTTACAGCATAAAGATGTAATAGCGTTATGCAGATTTCATCAATTTCCTTTATGTTTGCACAATTAAAGTTGAAATATGTGACTTAAAGGTAAAGTGCTTACTCCAACATAAATATTGACAAGTTCATTAAAAATGTTTGTGTCTGCAAGTAAAAAAGTCCTATGTACATTGTAAGCATACATTTCACGATTGGAGGTCCATAGCAACCTTTGCTGCAGGCCGTATCGGTCAGATTTGTGCTCGTCCCGGTACGAGTGGGCTTAATCATTCTCAGTTGACTAGGTATATTTCATCGCCGATTGCCTTTTTTAGCATGTTGCGAGTATTTTATTCCAGAAAACGGAGAATGCTGTTAGATGCTTGATAGGCCTAAATATATTTCCAAAGAGCTTATAACCATTCTATGAACGTTGCAACTTTGTATCAAACCTATTCAAAAATTTTCTGAAAAGCATTTTTTCCATGCTATTGTTCTTTTCTTTCAAAATATGTTCTAATCCTTTGACTAGATTAAAGAAATCTTAGCAAAGTTGGTCAAAACCGAGCACCATATTATTTTTGTGCATGAATACACATTAATACCATACTTTTGTTTAGGTGAAAATGTTACAAAATCTGGATTCTTAAAGTCCGTTCCCTGTGTCTATTTTTACAGAATGGACCGTCAGGCGTCGTACTTTCTCTTGTGGTGGCTGGCTGCATTCTACTGTTCTCTGTGACCGCGGTTGACACCGACAACACAGCCGATACAGGGAAACGTCTGTTAGAAGAGTTGAAACGTCTTGTGAACGAAAAACGTAGCTCCATCAAGGTACATAACTTCGGTGGCGGGGTGAGGCGGGGTAAGGGCAGCTAGGGCAGAGTGCCTCACGCTTTCCCGCACAGTCCTATCAGCAACGCGGTGTAATATCATGCATGCCCTGCTTTTCTTGTCTTTCTCTTCTTTTAACAAAATTATTTATTATTATCTCTTTACGAAATTTCACCCAAAGTGTGGTACAAAACTATGGGGGGGGGGTTACCCGTCGTGCCCCCTATTCAACAGGTCTGCAGTGCATTCCGAGTGGCATCCCGATACCAAGAAACAAGTATTAACCCTTTCAGTCTAGTACCGAGCAATACGGCTGCAGGTCCCTTATCAGCTGCTTCAATGTCGTTAAATGATTAATTTCAACAGTTACATGAACTAGAATTGCAGATGGAACCTATCAAGAAAACATGACCTACAAGTATGTTAGCAGCTTTTATCGTGGCTGGGATTAGCCCCCAAGCCGCGCCAAGGAAAACTGCTGATTCTGTATTTATTCAAGGGGGAAAGAAACTGACCTGTCTTGCGGTCACAAAAGAGGAGTGCTTTGCTACGCCATGTCGCTTTGTATGCTCTAGTTGTGGAATTCGTAGCAATATCATCCATGCTGTATTTGCGAAAGGACACTCCCCACCCCACAGTGGTACACTGTCATATTTGTTCATTTAATGGGTCACGGCTTTACACCTAAATGATTTTTGTGTCTGTTTCATTCTGGCCCTTGTATTGGCCTAAGGACACAATCACCCATTTACTAATTTCCTTTATAAAGTGTAGTATTCGTACAGTAAATAAGACTCACAAGTCACTTTGTAACAATCTTATTCTGGTCGTTGGCCTCGTTGGATGTGGCTTTGAAGTGGTTTATTCAAGGGAGGTCATTTGTGATGTAGGGTACCGCACACTTGCATGGTTTGTGCCCGGATGCGCATGCTTCAAGTCTTGTAACTTGGAGTTGAAGGGAATCGGGGACAACGCGACTCCAGGTAATGAAGCGTTTGACCTTACCTGCAAAGCAAACCAAACTCCGTGTTGATTCCAGCGGAGTAGACATGACACCAAGTTTGAGTCTGTTTTGCAGGCAACCTTTGATCCAGAGTCAAATTGTCTGGAGAGCCACCCATTGTCAGGTGAGCCACGTGATCCAGAATATATATATACAAAAATAAAATGAATTTAATTGGTTTGCACTTGGCCAAGACCAAGTCAAGGGCTGATGACTACAGGTTGCACTGCTGTGGTGCTGCTGTGTCAGAAAATGTTTGCTCCTCTCGAATATTCATTCGGCCTGGGAGAAATATTCGTTCTCCCAGGAATTCGCATTAGAATATTTCAAGGGTTCGAACAAACAAGAATCTTCCTGTAAATTGAAAGCATGAAGACATAGGAACAATTTCTGTGCCCCCCCCCCCAACAAAAAGGAATAAAAATTGGGATACCGACATTAAGTCAGCTACAGTTCGTTTCTAGGTAGCTGAATTAAGCCTGATAGTCTGCCGAGCTTATGTTATGACCAGGCATCTGTCGTCCGTCCGTTTGTCCCTCCATCCATGATTCACAGTATACACTTTTGATTTCTTCAAGACTGGAGATTTACCTCAGGTGAATCTCCCTCAAGGTTGTTCAAATGATCATGCTTCATATAATTTTGTATTTTTAAATGTTAATATTTATGATTAATATTTTTTATTCATTTATTTTACTTTATTCTGTTTTTATTTTATTATTATGTTTTTGATGAAATCTGTACAAAAATACCAGAAAACACTTAACCAATTGCTTCAAAATTGCACAGAAACACTTCTAGGTACCCCAAAACTTTATATTTTGCAAAGGGGGTGCTGTATTTTTGTCCAATATTTTTTTAATGTTAGAATACTTTGCTATTTATTTCCAGAACACTTAAGCAACATTGTTCAAAACTTTTCTGATTTATATTTGAACTAAAATACCAAAAGTTCCCGAACATGATTAAAATATCTTGGATAATTTTCAACTGATTATGTGATGTTAAAATTAGAACAAAATACCTCTTTTCTGCCTTCATAGACGTGTGCGCGTATCCACAGACTTCCATGCTAACACATCGAGAATGAACACCCTTGGACAAAACAGCCACCAGATGCAGAGCACCCTCCGCTTATTCTTGGATTTACCATACTAACACTTTGCACAGACAGTCACCCAAAAGGTGTGAAAAACATGCATTGTCAACCGAAATGTGGGGTCAAGCAACAAACAGCAACCTAAAAATTCAATGTGAAACATGCTGGTCTAAGTCAAAACTATCGTTTCCAAATATCAAATTATCATTGAAACCCAAGCGTAGATAGAGATGAGCATAGTTAAAGCATCACTCCCTGGCATTTCAAAAACTATGCGTAGCTTTCTCTTACCTGCCGTCCAGTGTCTGTTATCTGTAATGTCTCTTAAGTTTTCGAACGTCTAGTCTTCAATGATTTTTATAAGTATCTAACCCGAAATGAACTTTTGACCCCCTAAGAATTCAGGCTCCAAGAAAAATTATTCAACAGAAATCAGTTAATTGCTAAACAACATGGCATCTATAATGATCTTGAACTCAGAAACGAAGCACTCGTGGTTTTCCTTGACATTTTGAATGCGTTTGATAAAGTTTAGCATGAAGGTCTTCTATTCGAGATGGATCAATTATGTTTCTCTGGTCATTTATTAAATTTTATCGAAAGTTATAAACAAACAACGTACAGACATACATACACACACACACACACACACACACACACACACACACATATATATATATATATACATACATACATACATACATACATACATACATACATACATACATGCATTCATAAAATGTGACTGTTGTCTATTTTCTTATTAGTAAATCATTCGTCTTCGGTTCTTTACCAATGTTGCCAGATTTACAAAATCGCCCTCATCAGGTTACCCTTAGTGGCCAAACTTCTACATGGCTTCCTGTCGAGGCTGGAGTTCCTTCAAAGGGCCATTCTTGGTCCACTGCTCTTTTATATACATACCTCGATGACATCAATGACAACACTATGGGACATTACACTATTCGCAAACGATATAAGCATTACAGAAATAGTTCAAAATCCCATTACATCTGCTGATCTTGATGAAATCAACTTAAAGTGCAGGTTATGGCGTCTTACCTTTAATGCTTTGAAATCCATCTCATTCCTCTTTTCCTGTAAGACAAACATACGAGACCACCCGACACTGTTCCAGGGAAATACACCCATTCCTGAAACTCACCAGCATGCTCACTTGGGTATAAATCTGGCAAGTAACTTATAATATCATGACAAGCATATATTTATAACCCACACTATCAGTAAATGCAATCAAGGCCTCGCTCTACCCCACTGCCTTTAAAATAAATTTTACAGCAAAACCCTAATTGAGCTTTACACAACCATGGTGAGAACGATACTCGAGTACGGGAATGTTCTCTGCGATACTTGAACTATCGGTCTGTCTCCAGTCTGTCTGAAGACCTAATGGGACCCCTGAATTTATATATATATATATATATATATATATATATATATATATATATATATATATATATATATATATGTGTGTGTGTGTGTGTGTGTGTGTGTGTGTGTATAAAACACCATATCTTTATATTTAAATGTACTTGGCCTATATGATTTCTCTTTGCCATACCAACTCACATAATTTTTCAAATAATTCCTAGCCCCATGGTTACAATGAAAAACACCTTTAGAAAAACCCTTTATTGGGGTTCTTTTGATGTTGTTCATTTTGACCTTGAGTGATCTTGATCATTCACTGCCATGTGGGATTATACCTTCGAAATAGTGTGTCTTGTTTCTTTGTTAAAAAATGATGAAACCAGACGTGTGTGAGTGAAGGTTTTCATATGGCAAACTGTGATGATGTTCCTAAAGAATGATGGCTTTGATATCCTAAAGGTCACAGGACCACTGCGGTCAGAACATTCAAGATGAGCTAAGCACCGGACAGTCACAGTCCTCTTGTTGAATTTTTTATGATTTTTTTCATTGCGCAGCAACACTTTTGGATTCCTTTAGACCACGGTGGGCCTTATTGCGAGGTAGATTGTCAAGGTAAGCTGAGGACGAGCTGCTCACACCGCCCGATTGTATTTCATTATTATATATCATATATAAAACTTTATTTTAAGAAGATATCTGAGTTAGCGAATCATCACTTATCTTCCCTGAGGCCCTCATAAAGTACAGAATTTTAGGTATACGTGTACTACAATAGACATGATTAACATATATATACAAGTATAAGGTACAAACTTGGAGTTAGATTGTCACGGTTAGCTGAGAGTCGACGGGCTGTTCACGCCGTCCTTTTATTATTATTATTATTATTATTATTATTATTATTATTATTATTATTATTATTATTATTATTATTATTATTATTATTATTATTATTATGATGATGATGATGATTATGAAGATTATTATTATTATTATCTTTTTATTATTATTATCATCATCATCATCATCATTGTTGTTATTATTATTATTATTATTATTATCATGATTGTCTTTATTTTAATTGTTATTATTGTTATTATTGTTATTATTATTATTGTTATTATTATTATTATTATTGTTATTATGATCATCATCATCATCATTATTATTATCATTATTATTATCATCATCATAATTATGATTGTTATTATTATTATTATTACTATTATCATCATCATCATCATCATTGTTATATAAAACTTTATTTTAATAGAGTAACTCTCTTAAATTAAATGCCAGCTTGTTCTTGGATATCTGACCACATGGACATTGAATTAGGCACAATATAGAAATACATGTGAAATCTCTTACGGATTAACGTAGAGCATTCCGCAATATTTCTCCAAAGTTATTAAATGCACTCTTCATGAAATCGGTTCTTGGTTTAAGCACATACAGATTCCCACAGGCAGCAGATCTTAAGTTAGCATAATGTGTACTTTTTACATACACAAACATCTCCTGTATGTACATAGCGGCCATTTTGTTTAAATCTTTATACAAAATAACCAAGTGCGATAATTGGATCTTTCGTCGAGAGCTGACCCAGTTCAATTACTCTGGAGCTTGTTGGTAGCTCTGCCACTGGCCTTGAGCGTTTTTGAGTGGGCCAAATATGAGTCATATCACACATAACATTCTGTACCATTAACAGATATGTTTTTGCTGGGAACAAGAGAATACAGTTGTTACATCATAAGTGCCATGGAAAGTGGTTATTTACATTGGGCCCCGTGATATGAAAACGATAACTGCAAGCAGCTCTGAGAACTGCAGGGCTTTCAATCCAGGTTGTCTATTAACATGTAGCAAGTGAAAGAAAATGTATTTTGAGTATTTCAGTTCTCAATTCTGACGAAACAAATATTTGTGAGTACAAAAATATTTGTGCCAATGGGGGAATGAATATTCGCCGAGTATTTGTTCCTCGAAAAGCAAATTTTCTTGACACAGACACGATGTTTTGCATGGCTTCTATGGTAAACTAAAAAGCCGATTGTCAACAAAAAGCGATCATCCATTCAGGCCACTTTTAAATGCGACTACTTTAAATCTGTCGGCATTCTTTGTATCCCTGAATTAGTATGATTTCTAAAGGCAATCATAGGTAAAAGTTGTTTCGTTATTTTATTAAGCAAATGTATAGGTGTCTAAGCTTTACAGAAGAGAGGTAAAGTAATATAAAGCCAGTAAACCTTTTGAATACAACGTGTTTGACACTTCTTTGTCGTCTACGTTAGGTTTGTTACAAATACATTTACTTTGTTTTTTTTTTTTCAAACAATGAAAGTTCTAAAAAGTGATCAGGCAGAGATGATAAAAATTCGAGTGACCAATTCAGGGACACACTAAACTCCATCCATCATGCCATCTCACCCCACCCCACCGCAATTCAAACGAGCAAGCAGTAAACAATAGTTTTAATGTGGTTAAAATGTTTAAAGTCGGTGTAATGTAAATCAGTAATTTCATTTGGCTTACCATTGAAGTCGCACTCATCACTATCAATTCAAATAAGTCTCCTATGAACTTTTCCTTTGATTCATTATTATATAAGTTTGAAGCTGCCTCTCCATTTTGTCCGTGCACTCTTACGTTTATACTACAGTCGATTAATTGCAAAGCTAATCCCTTTCTTCGCCAAGTTATAGAAACAAGTTTTTTTACACAATTTGACCACATGTGCGCTGCCTAATAGTTGAGCTCCTTAGGGTAGAATTTGGAGGAAGTGCTCTCATGTTTGCTCTTTTTACACAAGAAACTTTTTTTTCAAGGGAAAATCTGTCTACCTTCTGGGCTTAAGCAGGGTCTTTCATCCCGCAGACCTCCAGCAAGGGATTTGGGTGGCCTACTTTTTTAATTGTCCGGAACAAACCCTGTGTCCCTGCAGAAACGCCTGAGTGCTCGAGAACTATGGTAAATGTGAAATTAGTTGCAATTTTGGTGAAAACATTTCATTCCACATTTCAAGAGTTTACAAATAAACTTCACAGAATTAAAGTGACGTCATAAAAGAGACATTTTGATAACTTTCTGTTCACGGTAAGCCTAAATTTGTATCTTGTTTGAGTTTTCCTTTCCCTTTGTGTTTGTGTGTGTGTCTTTCTCTCTCTCTCTCTCTCTCTTTTTGTTTTTTTTTTTTTGTTTTTTTGTTTTTTTTTGTTTTTGTTTTTTGTTTTTGTTTTGTTTTGTTTTTAGCCTACTATGCGATGAAATTCACGCTTCACTTGTCGATATATTGCCAGCTGTCTATTGAAGTGTTGTCTATGAGCCGTTTAAATATTCCTTTATTGAAAGTTGACCACAGCTATATGACGTTATCCAACAGGTTAAACTGGTGAAGTGAAGATAACAATAGAAACAAAGATATTTCAGCATATCTTTCTATTGGGTATTATTTTTGGCATATCTTGTTTCGTGTGTACATGAAATTTCTTATTCTTAATAAATTGAGAAAAAAACAGATAGTTTTCGTTCTAGCTGGAACAATCACCGTGGAGGAAAAACTCGAATTCGCGAATGCAACTATTTTTGTGTGCACCAAGAAATTGTTCATCCCGCTTTATGAGGTTTGTGCGTACAAAAGTGTGCTATACGTGATTTGTCAACACCACATATTTGTACAGATGAAAAGAGTAGATAATGCCGAATCTTTTGATATGTGAATTGCACATATGGATGTTGGATGTTTTGTGTAACGCAGCAAAATCCCAGGAGTAAAATATCGTTTGGTTGTGGTTGCCCTTTTGTTCCCTTCTTGGCTTACACGAGTTGGCTCCACGATACCCATCACACAAGAAGCAACTTGTCTTCTGTTTTTCTAGCATTTGTATCTTTAATCATGAGACCTAGCAATTATTCTGTATTTAAGACTTCCGTTTGGCTGTGTGTATCAGACGATCAACCAAATCCAATTAACCTAACCAATCAATAAGTATTGTCCATAATAAAATTATGTCCCCATTTTTGGGGCAAAGCTACATCTGCACACACTCAAAAACTATTGCAACTCTGGCTTTTAATTCTGGCTGCACTATGAGTTAAATATTAGAGTAAAACTCATCAGAGCCTCAGTTTGTGCTGTACACGTGCAAACCAACAAACATGTTTGACGCGCAACCGACTCCAGAGTCACCGTAACTCTGACATGTACAAGATATGTACTGTTGGGCAATAAAGCATATTGATTTTGATGGAAACACACATTAAACTCTCTACTTGGGTCACTCCATGATCTGTACAAATAAGGACAGTTCTGTTTCCTATGGCAACTTGAAATATTACTGGTGCCTGGATACAAGCCTTTGTATGTTTTGCGGACCGCTATTACCTCCAACGTGGCAAAAGTATCCGTAGAAGGTTCTCAGATGTTCAGCTAGACTACGTCTTCTGTTCTTTCAACAACCCCACGTATAATAAACAATAAACGGACAATGAACTCATTATAGCTACACAAGAGGAGTATGTGCTCTACAAAGTCACATATTTCTTTTGTCACAGAAATAGACTACTTGGAGGATCTGAAAAAAGAGACAGTTGATGTATTATGTCTTGTGTTCTTAATATAGCCCCATATTTCATTTTTCACAAAACCTTGTCAGCAAATCAGTCTGTATGCCAAGAAAATTCAGTATTTATTTAACTATTGCAGCTTTTTTTCATGCGGCTCTGTCACAAACCTATAAATTGAAGTTGGAAAGACATCTCAAGATAGTATAGTTATGAATCAGAATCAGAATCAGATTTATTTGACATAAGGAATACACTGTGAAACAGAACAAATATAAAACATATAGTGCAAATAACTGTGGTTAACAAAATAAAACGTAAATACAACAAAATTGAGTCAGGATGACCCCAGCTAAGGATTAAGAAACCCGCTATCGCTGGGGCCACCGAGGGAGATAAAAAGAATTTAGATTACAGCATTTGTCACAAGGTTAACATAATTACTAACATTACTAGCCACAAAATTTACCTATTACATACATAACAACTTGTTCCGGTACATTCATTATTGTAATTATTGATATAATAACACTTTGCGTAATGTGAGAAACCATAATACAAATGTGTGTGAATTTTTTCCTTAATACATGGGGGAGTGTTTTGCAATAAGAGAGGAATATAATACCTGATAGAAGTTTTTACTGTTGTTTTTCTTGGTACTGGAATTCTGGGATTTTTACTAAGGCGGGTAAAATGTGAATGAGTAGCAGAGGGCAGTTCAAACATATCAAGAAAAAAGCTAGGTACTTCATTTTTTGAATATTTGTAGTAAAATTTAAGCGCTTTTAAACGTAGAAGGTCCTGAAGTTTCAAAAGTTTGTGTCGCTTAAAAAGGGGATCAGTTTGTGCATTATATCCAGCATTGGATACAAGACGAACAGCCTTCTTCTGTAATTTAAAAATGCGATCTTGAGTGTGACCCCAAGCAAGAATGCCGAAATTTAAATGTGACAGAAACAGAGAATTGTACATAATTAATAATGTTTTTGTTGGGACATATTTGCGGATCCTTCTGAAAATTCCAATTACTTTTGAGAGTTTATTGCACAACTTCACTACTAGGTCTATCACCATGCCAAGTTTGGTACTTTTCGGAACAATAACGTCAGAGAGAACAAAATAAAGTCGTACGGAAAGAAAGAAAGAAAGAAAGAAACTATTCAAAGATTTTAATTTTGTGTATTTACCTAATTTGCATATATCAAACTGCTGCATCTTTGGTTGTTATTTTGGATGCAGCTGTCTATGTCACAGACCTACCAATTAAAGAGGAAATGGCACCTCTGTCTGTAATAGTTTTGACATTATTCCAGATTTAAATTTTGTTTATTCACCTAATTTGCATAAATTGAAGTGTTAAAACTTTGGTTTATGTTTCACTGGATGCGGCAATGTCACAGAGCTATAAATTGAACTTTGAATGATACCTCTATCTGTAATAGTTTGGAGGTTTTCAAAGAATTTATTTTTTTAGTATTCAACGAATTTACATAAATAAAAATTCTACATCTTGGGTTCATGATTCATTTGAAATTGAAAAATTGAAGTTGTATTGGCACTTCTTTCTAAAACAGTTGTGAAGATATTCAACTTAAAATGTTGCAAGTGTTCCTAATTAGCATCATTTAAGTTTTTATCCACCATCAATTAGATTAGAAGGTGTCACATACCTAAATGTACTACTCCAAATTTTGCGTCTATTTCTAATTGATTGGAAGATATGGAGCTTTTAAAAGTTAAATTGCTCCTAATTTGCATAATTTCAAACATCATGACTGTTCCAAACAAGATGCACAACTTCACTACTAGGTCTATCACCATGCCAAGTTTGGTACTTTTCGGAACAATAACGTCAGAGAGAACAAAATAAAGTCGTACGGAAAGAAAGAAAGAAAGAAAGAAAGAAAGAAAGAAAGAAAGAAAGAAAGAATTTGAAGAAAAAGTCCGTGTTCACACAGAGACATTATAAGTAAAGAATAAAGTACTTGAGGAAAACAAGAAGTTTGTGGTCACATACAGACTTAATAAATAGACTAATAAAGAATAAAATACTTGAAGAAAATCAAGAAGTCTGTGTTCACACACGTTGGACTTTAAAGGTATGCACAAAACCTGGAATGATATAGATGGAAACAATTTTTCACACGTGTCATAGGTGAGAGATGTGATGCATCAAGTATAGCAATGTTTACCTGACGTTACATATGTTACCTGGGGACACCAGCCTGTATCTTAACTGTGCAAGTTTTCTAATTTCTGTTAATTGCTCTTCATTTATGTTAATGTACGAGTACTCTGTATATCTGTCTTTGACGACTTTTTGTAATCAAGATGCATTTCAATAGTTTCTTTACATGTATCATACTATGTCGCACTGCCCGGTCGCACTTTTCATTGCCTGCGTCGCATTTTCTGCGACAGTGCAACAAGATGCCTACCCCTGAATTTATTTGGTTACAATGATGAGTTTGTCAGTCTAGCTGCTTAAAGTCAGATTAGATTAAATCCGCCAGTGTGTTTCATTAAATTCATTACTCGTTAACTGGTCGCTGGTCTATCAAATCTCTCAGGAACTGACAAAATTACAATTCATCTACTTTTAGGAGAACTAACTTCGCTATGTTCACTGATTATAAAATGTCCATGTTATGACACATTAAAATATTCTCTCCAACAGGATGCTTCACCTGAAACAGACATATCACAGAAGGACGCTGACAAAGACGTGGATGCAAGGGTAAGCAGGCCGCTTGGTAGATGCTAGTCTATAGTTTGGTTGTACACAAACGTAAGTCTTGTGAAAAGTTCATTCTGCCAACTGAAGACCGACATTAGTCAGCATCTTGAATTTAGTCTGCGACACCACAGTATGGTAATCTGGCAATTACACAAAGTAACTATTTTTCTGCCTCTGAATGAATAGCCATCTCAATCTGTATTCTGCTGACACCGTTGTTAGCAAGGAACAACCTGGTCATGTTTGGAATGCTGACAGTGCGCATAGGCAGGTTACTGTTGTGTGTTCGAAACGTGTTGATTTTCTTAATAAAGTGATGAAAATAAATGAGAAATGACACACTGTCATTGATGGTATAAAAAGGATTAACTCTTTCTCTGCGCAGTTTTGAATTGACTGGCATTAACTGTCAATAACGTTTTTGCACAAATGATACCTGCCTATTTTTCCGGCGACAAAGCTGCTGGAATTTGTAAATTTCCGTAAATATTTGCTTTGGACTGAATCCTTCGGCACGTAAGCCTGGAATTTTGTCAACATAAATGCGAGATTCTCCGAACGAAATATTTCATGAACTGTCACGAAATTCTGAATCAAGCAGGCAGTGTCTGGAACATTGTGACCAGTTGGCAGCAGAGCAAACAGGTCGGCACGTGGTACACGATGACGTAGCTAAGTGATCAACATAGGTATTGACATTTTTCGCTACAGTTCGTGGGACCAATAGGTTACTGTCTATCTTATGATAATTAAACCGAGACTTTTTAAGTATTCAAAGGTAACACTAGCAAGATGTGACATGTAGTTCTTTTGACGTAATTTCTCGCACATCCAGAACTATTGTAGGCCCTATTCAACGGCATGCTTGCAGCAGACCCATTGAAGTACACCGTTGACCAAGTCCCTTTGAATTGAAGTCAGTGCGCATGCACATGTTTATCCGTAATCTTCAAAAGAAAGTGACAAAGATTTACATATTCATGGTATGCATGCAGGTTTGATACTTCGCGCATTAATCATTGCCAACCCTGGCTTCATAACAATGTGCAGAGTAATAACTGCTGCTCCTCGCTGTAGGACAGTTGAACAGGAATGGTGTGTTGACAGTGGTAACTGCATTATTTACTGTACTGCTACTACTAAGACGCCTGCATACTCCCACATTCCATTGGGGATTGTGAGAACTGGAACTGTTTGAAATGCTAAACGTTGTCATTGTTCAACATAATCTAAATTTCGTGCATTAGCCTAATTTGCATAAATTAAAATTGTACAACTATGGTTCTTGGTTCTGTAGATGTGGCCATGTCACAAGCCTATACAGTAAAGCTTGAATGACACTTCTATCTATGATAGTTTTGAAGCGATTCAACCCTTATTTTGTGTATGTGGAAGATTTTGAGATTTTGAAATTATAATTGCCCCTAATTTGCATAATTTTTGAATATCATGACTATTCCAAACCAGATGCACAATTTCACCAGTAGGTCAGTCACCATGGCAAGTTTGGCGGTTTTTGGAAAAATTCAGTCGGAGAAAAACTCTGGACAAACTTGGTCATGAAGAAAGAAAGAAGGGAAAACATTCTTGGAAAAACTAGATGTCTGGGTTGGCACCCAGTCATGATAATTCGTGATAGAAACATAAGGCCAGAGGTTGACACGGACTGGAAGTTGTACTTCATGTACTATTAAAAGCAATATGCAGTGCTCTAGCAACCAGGAGAAAACTGGGCTATTCTAAGCTCGACCGTACTGGCCTCTGGATTGTGTTTTCATCATATAAAATGGTCATATGAGAATTAGGTTACTTATATTTTGTGTGGCCCAGCCCAGGCTTAGCTATGGAAACAGTGGCTAAAGTCGGACTTAATTGAACACTATCATGGCAACATGTTTCAGTTTAAATGCAACCTTACATTTGAGTTCATGGTTTCTGTTGAAAACGGCGTTGGTTGCATTCGAAAACTGGCTGCATAGAGCAACAGGGCAACCAGTACACATCAAGTGGTCCCTAAGTTGTTACCCACTGCCTGGGGCGATAAACTACTAGTATTAAGTAGTCTGGTCTCTCCCAAGCACAATAACTAGAATCTAATTAGCCACCTGGTGGCCAGAGCAATTTGACCAACTACATAAGGTAAACGCACCAGTTGCTTACAAAACAAGGCCACCACTTGTATCAAACTGTGATCATTTTATTAATTGACATCAAACACCGTGAGATTTTCCCTCTTTTGCCTCTTTCTAAAACTTTTAAGCATAGTATTAACCACACATGTTAAAAATTATGTGCTTCTCTTTTATGACAACAAATATTGTGTTTATTGATCAAGAAAAGAAGTAATTAATCTCACATTTTAATTTATATTTTACAGGACGTTTTTCCGGCATCAAACAATCTTTTGCAGCCTGCCGTGATGCGGGTCGAAGAGAACGGTGTGGAAAACCACTTGGAGGCTCGGGTAGGTCCCCGCTATAAACCACTTGGAGGTTCGGGTAGGTCCCCGCTATAAACCACTTGGATGCTCGGGTAGGTCCCCGCTATAAACCACTTGGAGGCCCGGGTAGGTCCCTGCTATAAACCACTTGGAGGCTCGGGTAGGTCCCCGCTATGGCTGATACATTCCTTCACTTTGGGCAACAGAGAACCACGAACAGGTGTGGCTCCAAGCAAATTTTAGATTATACCTGGTGACTGCGTGTCCATTCGTTTTTACTGGTTGTTGCATCTAATTAGAGGTTATCTATGCCCAAAGTACCCTTGCCTGTGTGCAACTCCAAGAGCTTGTATCTTCTTGCGGCCCAAAGGGTCGAGGGAGGATTAAGCAGTAGCGGAGTGTGTGTGTGTGCGGGGGGGGGGGGTCTGCACTAGCCAGGAGACTGAATTGGGCATAAGATAATTTACTTGTCCCAAATAGAAGTGTCGCTCACTGGTCGCCATGGCAAACAAGAGGGACACTGATTGGTGGATGTGAATAGCAGCAAAAATGAGGGTTGCACTGACTTGCTTTACTGTTTTAATGGCAATCCCTTTTCATCCCTTGGGACGTATTGACTGTTGCCTGGGTTTTGTAATTGAATCTTTAATTTCAAAACAACATACAGAGATAATTTGTACAAGAAGGTGACGAGGGTGCGCTCCCAGAGGAGTCCAGACTCATTGAGCTGCATGTCAGATGAAAACTTACAAACCAACCGAGTATCGTGGGGAATAAAATATATATAAAACAGCAAAAAAAAAAAATACAAAAGTACCATTAATTTATAAGTACTTTGTCATTTCGCAGTCTTGTACATGTAAAAATAACACAAGGCTGCAGGTCTCACAATGTTAACACCACTACTAGATGGTTGTATAAGGTCAAATTCCACAGGGACTAAAAATTTTAGCCCCACATTCCACAGGGGATTAAAATATCAAATCCGCGCATTCAACAGAGGATTGTGACTTAATCACACAATATAGCTCCCACAGATGAGAGCTGAACTCTGACAAAAAAACGGGATAAAAATGTGGCAGTCTGCATTAGGTGGTGTTTGCGCTAAAGGCTTGAGCAGCAAAAGTCTGGCTAGACAGTGTTGACAAAATGGATTGCTTAAACACCACGGACTCGATCCACCGAACATACAGATCTAACGGACCATAGCATGCTAGCTGTAGCGTGATATATTGACAGAAAGAATTATGGCTGTTGCCTCTCAATTAACCGCATACTTAATCTTCCATAGTTTATAAGAGGGGGGAGTGGCTGTTAGAAATTTACCTCTGGCATCATTGCGTAATGGCAGCCCAGTTGAATTCTACATAGACAACACTGGTACCGACCTGATCGATTTGTCAATAACATGCCTAATTGTGCAATGTTGCATTACCACGAATGATGGTGCTGCAGATAAAGCAGGTCTAATTAACTTGAATTTACAGTGTGTGGTCAGAGGCTCAAGTATACTGGCAGAACAGGCTGCTGAGTGGTGGGCGACATAAACCATGCAAAGCACACTGTACACAGTGTTGAACTATGCTGGAGAGGCAAAAGAAAGTCAACTGGAAACTCAGCTGTACTTTAAAGACAATTCAGATAAAATGGATGAAACAGACCTAACGGTTGGTCTGAACTTCTGATTGACATTATGAATTCCTACACAAATAATGGCTAAAGTGTCGACATGCCAAGACCCCTGTACTCTGACATGTTTCAGCAAACTCATCTACATGTATTACTCAATGGGATTTTAGTCATGGTCAAATTGGCACCAACTTCACAAGCATTCTGTCTGATGTGATGGAGGAAGCGTGTTTAAAAGAAACATTAAGAGATTACCAGCTGTATCTCCAGTCGTTACACAGGACCTCCAGATGAAAGCCGAGCTTTAAAAGACAAAACAAGAAGAATAGCATAAAGACTAAACGATCTTAAAAGCTCTGTGATCGTGGCCTATCCTAATACAGCTGTGCACATTTTGGAGGGGTTTTCTTATCCTGGGAGTAATGAAAAGAGGGCCTTTCCCGCGACACATACCCAGTGCAATCCTACATGAAAGTGCCCCCCTCCCCCTCCCCGGCTTTTGCTACCGTAGCACTGTGCTCCATGACCACCTGATTCAGACTGCACCAGTTTTATTCCGTTTTTTTTTATCTCTCAGCTGTGGGGCTATACTTTTTGTTACGTCATAATCCTCTGTGGAATGTGGGAGTTACATTTTTTGTCCCCTGTGGAATGTAGGGCTATAATTTTTAATCGCCTGTGGAACGTGATCTTATACAACCATCTGAGTAGTAAACCTGCAATATGAATGAAGAGAGGAAAGAGGAAAAGCAAAAATACACTACGTTGCTACCATCAATTTATAGTAATTTGTTTTTTATTTAAGCTCACATAGGGTAACGGTTTATCTGCATTCTGATCAGTCGGATTTAACAGTAGCCTAATTTGCTGTGTTACTTCTTCTGTTATGTTGGTTTTATTATGAATTAATGTGGTGATGTGTATGGAGCTATCAGACATAGCACTTTACGCAACATCGCAGAAAAAAATGTACGTAAACACAATAAAAGGCCTTTTGGGCTCATACAGTCCGACAATAGTTGTACAAAAGGAGCAAGATTGCCACATATTCCTTGTCGCTCTCACCCCAACCCAACCCCACTCCCCACCCCCACCCCCACCCCCATAAAAAATACCTCAATCTAATATTTCTACGCTCCATAGCCGTCCCAGTCACTGTCTAAGTCTGAACCTATAAATTGATAATTAAAATATGATCACGTTCGATTCAAAATGGAGAAAGTCCTAAGTCTCAAAGACCAAATGAATTTTAAACAGGACATCAGCGGGAAGCCATCAAGCATGTTTCGCAGGCCCCTAAATGCACAGACATGCTTTTTGTATGATGGCAGCTGCTTGCCTATACCTTGTATGTGGTAAAGACAACCCAACTGAATGTGACGAATGTATGAACGTGAAATATCAGCAAATACATACTGTATAACAAGTTTTTGCTCATAATGGCAACAAATCAAACAAGTTAACTTTGAATATTTCAAAAACCAATTATATATTATTTCATACCTAAGGGAAATCAATGCCGCTGATTCTCTCAATCTCTCAATTCATGGAAACAGATAAATCTTATTTCTCATGTAAAATTTCTAGGTGTGATTTTAGATTCTATGTTAGATTGGAAACAGCATGTAGTTTATACAAGTAGTAAATTGGTAAAATCCATAGGCATCATTGTAAAAGTTTGACGCTTCTTATTAAAAAGGTTCTTCTTAATCTGTATTATACTTTTGCATATCCGTATCTGTTGTTTGGGGTAGTACTTTTGACAGCACGCTTGAAAAGCTGAGTGTATTACAGAGGCGAATTATTCGTATCATATCTTTCTCACATTACAGAACTTCAATGAAGCATTATTCAATAAGCTGCAAATTTTGACTCTACAACAGGTTACTATTTTCAAACAGGGATTTTTATGTATTTATTTGAACTGGTATATGCATAAATATACGCAAAATAGTAAAATTCAAACTAAAGTTACTATGAAAAAAAAAAAATTCTAGAAATACACATGTAACAGTAATGATGATAGTAACACAAATCATTTCAGGGATTTGCGTGGTTACATGTCAGTCCCGAGCAGACTGGCTTGGTGAGATCAGCGCGGGACTTGATCTGGAAAGGTGCATATGGGAATTCATTGCCGTGTGGACAGAAGATAAACGGCGGATATGACTCCAAATGGCACCAATATTACAAGTTGTGTCAGGCCTATTACAATAAAGGGAACCATCCAGGCAAATACTTTTCTGGTTCAAATGGATACGTGTGCAACATCGGATATGGAAGCCGTGAGAAAAGCATGAAACGTTTCAAGGTACGTATTGAGAGAAAAACCACGTACCGGTAAGTGACTTGCTCTTATGAACAGCAAAACCCTAGGTAAAAAACAATGCCACGTTGAGCAATACATAATCAAGGAATACATACTCCCCTACTGGAGAACAGATAACAAAATTTAAGGACATGTAAACAATATAACTTTAGAAACAATAGAAAAAATATTGGCACATTACTTCAGGTGCATATCTTTATATTTACATCTGACAAGCGTAAAGTGAATATGTAGGCTTGTGTTGGATCACCATGTATGTTTTCAAGTTACCGTGTGAGAAGGCGACAGAAATCTAAACGGCTCTGGTAGCACGTGCCGAACGGTTGGCTCACATTGCTGATAACCGTGTTAAAAGCCTTCTACTTTTAAACGTGTTTGACAAAACGATTTTCGCCCAGTGAGTTTGCTTACCGACCCCATGTCTCATTGTAGCGCATTCTCGCGAGAACATTGAGCCAATTGCTACTTTAAATCGAACACAAGTTTTCATATTCAAAATTGCACAAAGACACTTCCGCACAGATCCATGCAGAGGCATGGGGCGAAAATCTTTCTCCCAAACGCAAGTTTAAGTACCAAGCTTTTTGCAGGATCCTAAATAAAATGAGTCATTCTTTACATGAAATAATGTCAATTATTGGATAGCAATACAGACTTTCTAGAGAGCAAAATTGAAGGACATGCAAACTTTCTTATTTGAGGTCTGAAAAGTTGATCGGCTAAAGTGCTCCAAATATGGGCGGGAAAAGCTGATTTTGATGTGCGAGACACCCTTGCCGTATGACCTGTCCCGGCGCACCAAAGTTAGTTACCATAGGTGTTGTGGTACGGGAAATATGACCGGAAAAAGCTAAAACTTTATGGGGGTCAAAGGTGAAGGCCAGGGACACAGTGTACCAATTTTGGTATGTGACGGTTTGCCCATATACTGCATTGACTTAGTAGCTGTTTGTGTTATGGTATGGGAAATATATGGCCCGGACAAATTTTGTAAGAAGGACGGAAGGAGAACGGGTAGACCCCGATGGAAGACTGAAATATATTAAGAAAACTATCGGGCGTGTACCCATAATTCAACATGGTTGAAAATAAAAAAGACAAATATATATCAAGCAAGTCTGGGTCCAAAATAAAATGGTCCGTAAAACAACCAATATCGCCTTAAGGTTTTTCTGATTTTAAATGATACAAGGCTTTTGTGACCTGTTGAACAGATATCGTCTGCGAAGGAGTATGCTACCACACTGAAGTCCAAATAACAAATATATTTTTTGCTGCAACAGGACCATTTCACTTTAATCATAGGAAAATGATGTGTAAAGCGAGTCAATTTTTTCTCTGCAAATACATGTTCATTCGCAATATCTTCAGGCTTGGAGACATGATTGTTCATCACTTTAGGTCCGGAGTTATGACTAGATTAACTTTGGAACCGCGTTCCAGAAATCACGTTTCTAACCATTTGTCATGACCTCTGCAAGTTTGTTTGCCCTAACAATACCATTATTACTTTTACATACCTAAGTGCATGATGATACTAACACCTCGTTTTTCTCTGAACATTTGCCGAATCAGAATCAGAACCATTTCATTTGACACATAGCTACCAAATTGTACAAGCATATATGCAACAAAATAGATAAAATGACATTGTTTTGAACCAATCTAAGCAGAACCAAATATGTCGGGGGACCTCAGTTAAGGATATTCAATCCGCTCTCAATCTCACTGAGGCCACCTACAAAGGAGAGATGACTTTTTTTACAACATTCCCATTGCGGATTCAAAACACTTATGCTGAGAAAAAAAATACAATCCTGAGATTTTAACTTATTTCCAGTGGAACAATAGCTTCATGATTGTTGCATGCATAGCAGTTAGGCATGGTACACTCGCATTGATAATTATTCCCAAAATATGACTTACTGAATTTTGAAAAGCCAAGCTATGAATGCGTTAGAATTTTATCTTTAATGCAGGGAGGAATATTTTGGAGTAAATGAGGAATGTAGAAGCGAATACAATTTTTCAATGTTGCTTTTTTAGGGGCTGGGATAATAGGTCGTCCTGTAGAACGTGTAAAATGAGAGTGTGATGCAAGAGTAAATTACAACATATTTTCAAAATAACTAGGAACTTCACATTTAGTGTATCGGTAATAAAACTTGTGTGCCTTTAACCGCAGAATATCATGCACTTTTAAAACATTTCGCTGCTTGAATAAGGGATCTGTATGGGCATTATACCCAGCATTACATATGAGACGTATCACTTTCTTTTGCAACATGAAAATTTGATCAAAAGAACAACCCATACAAGAATACAATAATTTAGATGTGATGGGAATAGGGAATTGTACATCAAAAGTAAAGTTCTTGTGGGAAGATACTTTCCAAGTTTTCCGTATCTCGGCGAATCATTTTCTTTCCAGAAGGGATGCCAAAATTTGCTTGATTCCTTAGCGGTTCCACAAAATCATTCAATTCTGGAATAACTTTGCCTTGATAATCCGAGGAGGAAGGTATATTTTCATAGCCAGCATCAAGGCAAACCTGAATAATATTTGAAACTGTTATATCTGATCAAATGGAAAATACGATACATTTATGTCGACCTGTATGGGATTCGAACCCACTACCTTCGGCACACTTGCCTAGCCAAATGTAGGGTCGAACACGCTGACCTCTAGGAACTTTCACCAAAAAAAAAATCATTGCCTTGAATCGCATCCTAAGGTCCCTTGACCGACCTAGGTAGCTTGTCTAGCGCTCTTTAATATCCAATTAAAAGTCAAAGTCAAAGTAGGCTTTATTTCATGTCGGTCGTTTTTTACAATAAACATTTCCTCTGGAGAACTCTTTTCCGACGTGAGTATAAGTTGTAAAATACATAGGTGACTAAAAATAACAGTGTTTATATACATACAAAAATATGGAATGAGGTTGAAATATATCTTTCATGGTGACCAATATTCTGTACTTATAATAATATGTGTAAAAAACTAGTCAGCAACTTTGGCACAGATAGGTGTCTGTGAGATGCACTTCAGAGACATCTTTCTGCATGAAATGCAGTTGCAGGTGTTACCATTCCACTTGCTGACTAGTGCTTTAAATTGATTAAAGCTGGAGGAATTTATAAAATAATAATGGTAGTTAATTCCATAATTTGGCCGCACCATACTGGAAAGATTTCAAACCATACTTGGTTGTTCTGACCCTTGGTATAGTGGCAGTGTTGGTGTATCTAAAAGAATATTTTGAGTCCTTCACCATCAGCAGGTCATATGAATATGAAGGGCCTTGTTTACTAAGAATTTTGTATGCCTCGATCGCCACGGTCTTCGTCCTTCTAATGCATAAGGATGGGAATTTTTTATTTTTCCAAAAGGTCTTCATATGAAGAATTTTGATCATCATAGATGAATCTGAGGGCTTGCTCCTGAATGCGTTCCATTTTCTTTGTACTGCCCTTGCCACAAAAGTGCCAAACTAGGGGGCCGGATTCCAAAATTTGAAAGAATGAAAGAGTGGTAAATGAGAAGTTTACAACTTTTGTTGAGGTAATGGCCGATTCTTTTCAATACATTTGTCTGTCTGGATGCCTTCTTACACATTTCGACAATATGTTTTTCAAAACTAAGTCGAAAATTAATTGTGACGCTTTTACTTTGGTATGACAATGAATATCAAATTTGTCCAAATGAAATGTGAGGTCTTTGCCTTTAGCCTTGTTACCAAAAAGAATTCCTTGGAACTTTTCAGGATTGACTCTCATCATATTCATCTCAAACCATTTAATAAGGTGAATTCAGCTGGCTTCCAAAGCTGATTTTAGGATTGGTAGTGACATGTGAAAAAGACAGAGTATTGTCGTCAGCATAATTGTACAATATTCCCTCTTGAACAAAGAAAAGGATGTCATTCGTGAAGATGTTAAAAAGCAAAGGTCCAAAAATGGAACCCCAAGGGACACCTTTCAGAATATTTTGCCACGAGCTAGTGACACTACCGATCTTTACATACTGCTTTGTGTCACTTCTCATAAGATCTAAAGCAGTGGCATCCAATCCATATGCCTCAGGTTTAGCTATAAGAAGATCATGGAGAAGAATGTCGAAGGCTTTGGATAGGTCCATTAACAAGGCGGCCACTTATGTTTTCGTCCGAGGCTTTCTTCCAGTCCTACACGGCTCTGAGTAGTGTTGCATGACACCCATAAACCTGTCTAAAAGCTGATAAAAACGGATGAAGCATGTCAGAGAAATAATCATACAGTTGGTCATTTGTGGTACGTTGAAAAAGTTTTGAAATAACTATCAATACACTGACAGGTCAATAATTTTTCTGGTCCATTGGGTCATCCTTTTTGAAAATAGGAGTGACCTGAGCTTCTTTAAGTCGGCCAGGGAAGGTACCGGCTGTGAGAGTTCTATTTACAAGGTTAGTTATTGGTATTACTAATACTGGTTTGACTAATTTTGATAGCTTTGCAGATATGCCATCTGTCCCTGTTGCCTTTCGAAGGTTCAAATTGTCAGTTTGTTTGGATATAAACACTTCGTCAACTGTCTTAAATTCAAACTGATTTTAGACATGTACTTTGGATTTGATTTTTTCAATACTAGGATGCAAGGAAGAATTGAAAGAGTGGTCCATGGCAATTCCACTTGTGAACTTAATATAATAGTCATTGGATATTTCACTCACTTTCTCTGGAACGGTAACAATAGAATTACCAGTTGACAAAATGATATTGTTATCAACTTTTCTTCCCTGTTTGGAAAGAAAAGGTTTAATGGTGGACCAGAAGTCCTTAGAGTTTGGACCACCAGCACACCTCTCAAAGAAATAATTTTGGACGGACTTTTTTTCGCAGTTTGGTAACAAGATTGCATTGTCTTCTGTAGTTGTGCCAATTTTTCTTGTTCTTGTACTTGCGAAAGGAGCATACGCTTTCTATAGATGACCTTCCTGAGAGTCCTGTTCATAGAGGGTGCACAATGTTTACGTCGTTCCTACTGCTTGATTGGGACATGCCAATCTAGAACATCAATTCGATTTTTTATCCGAGACCACATACCATAATGGCTTGGGCAGAGCAAGGTGACAACATGGACAGGAGTATGCACTTGTATTTGTGTTGACTGGAAAGCGTATTTTTGTGCAATCTATTTGTGAACAAACAAATTAAGAAACTATTGTAGCTCATTTGGTTGACTACATGACACGTGCCTTGAGAATAATATTGCTTTCATGAAAGGCATCAGTTTATAAACATGATACTGACAAGAAGAGATCACTCAAACGTAATGCTAGTGGAAGGTGGGGGAGAGTCGCACTGACATGTCCAAGTCCTGTAACCCAGAGTTACATTGATAATGTAGTGCTCGGTTGAACATGCCAGAGTCATGCAACCCAGAGTTTAATTGATAGTCTAAGGCTACGTGACTCTGGGTTATGAAGCCATTGACCCAGAGTCAAATTGGTCTCACTTGTCAAGATCAAATAAGGGTCTGTGGACTCTATGATATACTGCTGTGTCCTGAGTGTGCATGCTGTTTTGCATATATTCTATTGTGATGTAGCTTTATTGCAGTCTACCTAGTTCTTTTTCGTTCCCCTGCAATGTTGTGTGAAGGCAAATAGAGGGTCAGGCCATCATTACAGGCAAAGAACGTAAAACAATCACAAAAAACTTCCCAGAAAGAGCAGCTAAATATTGTGGAGAGTAACAAACATGATAGCGCGAAGGTCCAGAAGAGGGCAGTAGCCTCGGAAAGAATTAGCAGCAATTTCACAGGCAATGTTGAGATGAGGGATATCAATTAATGAAAACTGCATTGGAAAATTTGAAAGGTGAAATTGCTGAAAAGAAACAGCCCCGAAAGAGAATTGGTCGAGGAACCTCTCCAAAGCCAACAGACCATAAAAGCAGCCATCCATCGATTCAGGTCACTTTAAAATGCAACCGTTTTATTAAACGGGCGTTCTTAAAGAATTGCAGACATTTGGTCATATTTTTCTTGTATATTATTCTATGCCGATCTTATTCTGTTACATGGAATTTGCTGTAAAATAATTGATTAAGTAAGAAGATAATGTTGTTCTGCCTTGACCAGTTAGGAGGAAAATTTCACATCCACGAATGCCTCAATGTCCTTCAACCAACAAATTGCTCAATTCGCTGCGGAATGTGTCTGGGCGCAAAAGTTTAATAACTTTTTCCATGCAAATTTAGTTATTATGTTTGGTTTGATAGGTATCCTTTATTTGTATTGAAGCTCTGAATTTATCAACAAAACTTCACTTATTTAGCTGATTCATCATTTGCTACGTTCATACTTATTCATTATTACGTGGGTTGTCATTGCTGAATATTCCACTTAGTCAAGGAGCTGCTGCTCAGAGAGACGTGGAGGTACAGGCTCCGCAACATGTTCTTAGTAGTTACCCGCTGGAGACCCTTGAATGTGTTTGGGCTCATGCAGCCTTGGTTAAAATTCTACTGAGGAACTTGAGCAATATGTACAATTATAGTACTTAGGGTTAGGGTTAGGGTTAGGGTTATTTATACGGGTTATACAGATTAGCTTATGGAGTGTACAGCGTTTGGACTGCGGAATAGGGTGACGACGACTAGGAAGTGGTTGTGGACATAAAACTCATGTGTGATAATAATAATAATAATAATAATAATATATATATATATATATATATATATATATATATATATATATATTATATATATATATATTTATATATATATATATATATATATATATATATATATATATATATATATATATATATATATATATATATATATATATATATAGTATTATCATATTATCATGGGGCGGGGTAATTATTCTGCTGCCTGCTCCTATGTCTCTGTGCAGCAGACGATCAACCAAATCTCCTGCAACTGATCAATATAATCTTGCACAGTACAGCGATATACCCACTTTACAGTAAATTGATGTGTGTACACACTGGAAAACCAGTATATCTTTAGGTTTTAATCCTGGCTGTATCCTGAGTTAAATCAGTGGGGCAGTGCAAATGAACACACCTGTTCGACATGGACCTGACTCCAGAGTCACCCTGATCCCAACGTTTACCTGATCTGGACATGTGCAATCGACCATGTTGTGCGAATGAACCAATGTTAACAGTACATTCCGCAAAGTCCACCTCCGTATGACAATCTTTTTCTGCAAGCTCTTCACCTGCAGATTCGTAATCACTGTAGCAGATTGAGGTTGACTTTGCTTAAAGCTGTTTTGTTAAGGACTTGTGAGAAAATACTGTTTTCAGAATGAAATTTTTATTTATAAAAATATTGATTTCCTTCTTTCCACTTCCACGTAAAAGTTAGTAAAATATTGATTGCAACCTGTACAGACATGTCTTCATTTTCATATGTACCGCGAGCAAGGTCGCAACAGTTTCCGTTTATAACGATATGCCTGGTTTCACATTAACTTGGTGAACAACAGAAACACAAAGTCACCAAATTACTCTCGTCTTCGATCGCACTCACAGAGGTTTCTCTCAATGGAGTGCAGTTTCTTTTCTATGTAGTGTTCTTGGGCGCAGTATAAGTATATTGTGTACATATTCATATTGCAAAGGAATATTCCAGAGAATCATTAGAAAATTTGTCCCCATCATGCATGCACGAATTTTTCAACACCCTTGCAAAAAGATTATCTGACGTCATGGAACGATCTATAGTTGTGGTATCCCCATTACACCTACTTAAAAAAGAGCAATTGATTAAATAGAAGGTTCTACGTTATATGCTTCACAGATTTGTAATTAATTTCTTTGTTATCATTTCCTTGTTCCATTTATTGACTTCTTGTCTTTTAGTCATCATTGTATTCATTCGTTTACATACTTATTTCCTTAATTCAACTACTGTTCGTTTGCCATTTAGGGATCACTCGTCAGCCAATTTACTTTATTTTCCCAGGTTTTGGTCAACACTTGTCCTGACAAAACATCTGCCGTTTGGGTTCCTTACCCATCAGGCTCTTATTTGAAAAGCCTTCCAATTGGCGCGGTACAAGGAGGGTCGGAACCCGCATGGGGGTCCTCCGCAACACGCAAATTGTACATCTGCAGGGCCTGGTATAGTAACGCGTATAACCCTGGAAAGATCCTGGTGGATTCTAGGAACAGAGCGCCTTACAAGTGTAACTTTGGCTGGGGAGGAAGGGAGAAGGTTGTGACCAAGTTTCAAGTAGGTGCATCTCTCGATGAACAATGCTCTGATGGATCTAGAATAAGTGGTATAATATTAAATATGCAAAAAACTTTGTTCAAATGTAATTATATTTTTATTTCGACGCATTTATCTAAACGGTGATTCGATGAATGTGGCCCGGTTATGCAAATAAAGACAAGTAAATGAATTTATACCGCCGTAATAAGATTATGTAAAAAATATACAAAATGATATATGGCATTTCCCAACACTGATGAAAAATGGTACATTTAAACAGTAATGTCTATTTCTATTGAAATAGTAATGTCTATTTCTATTGAAATAGTAACGTCTATTGCTATTGAAATAGTAATGTCTATTGCTATTCAAATAGATGGCCCTACAGGTGAGAGATAAGCTCAAAAAACGGCGGCGCTCAGAATCAGGTGGTCTTGGGCCACAGCGCTATGGTAGCAAATGTCTGGCTGGATAGTGTTGCAAAAATGATTACTGAAGTATTGCTCAGTCGATCAACCAAAAATATAGATCGACGGGATCATAGCATGCTAGTTTCGGCGTGACATACTGCTGTATCTGAAATAGCTGCAAAGTCATTATCCTCCACAATTTTCATTTGGGCTAATACAGCCTACGTCTAAATTTTACAGAGGAACGTGTGCAATATGGACAATAGTACTTCTATGTATATAAGTTAGACAGTGACTGGTTAGCTTATGGAGAGTAAAGAGTTCGGACTGTGGAATAGGGTAATGACTACTAGGAAGTGGTTTTGGACAAAAAGACACAAATACAATTATGACGATGAAATCAATATACCAAGGTTTGGAGCCGCCAATTAACTATGGCGGCTTTTTGGTCAACAAAATGGAGAATGCATGCTCAAGATAAGTGTCAAGAGGTTACCAGCTATTTGTCCCATCGTTGCACAGGACTTCCAGATAAAAGCCAAGCTACATGCGGCGAAAAAGAAGAGCCGCACGAAGACTAAACCACCTCAAAACCTCAGTGATCGTGGCACTTCTGTGGAATTAAAGAAAATAATTTTAGGGTCATATAAAATGAGAAGCGCTTATTTGTTTGTTTGTTTGTTGGTTTATTGATAGTATACTTAAGACCTTTTTGTCTAAAACAACACCAAAAACACATGCAAAGAATCAGAGGTCTTCTACAAAATTGACAAAGAGATTTAAAGAGTCTAATAGTAGAAAAGACTACTTAATCCCTTCTGTCCACATATCATGTCAACTAGCATGCTATGGTCCTTTAGATCTATATGTTTGTTGATCAACTCAGCAGTGCTTAAGTAATCCTATTCTCAACCCTGTCTAGCCAGACTTTAACAACCCTAGCCTTGTGGCCCAAGACCAAATGATTCCAACCGCTGCAGTTTTATCCCGTTTTTGTGCTCATCTCTCACCTGCGGGGCCATCTATTTTAGACACCCATGTGGCTCTAATTCCCTAGAAAACTGTGACATCCTTGAGGCAGAAGAGAGCAATACACTGTCTACATATGTGCAGTCCCCGATCAGAGGCAATTCCGCATACAGTAATTGTTCTGGATTAAATACAATGAACTTGGCCATGTCAATTATATCATTCATACATACCGACTTCCATCGAACCTTTCTATTTACGAATGGAGATTTGGTGTAGTGGACATATGTGCGTTCCCAACTTTGGCCCGGTGGTTGGTGCCGAAAGTTGCTGGTTCGAAACCTGGCCGGTCTGAAAAAAAAATCAAAAACAAAACAAAGGCAATAGATGCGATTCGTCACAATCCATTGCGATATGCCCGCCTATGCTAACAGTCGCATCCTGTAAATAAATCGAATAAATATTTACCAGTTGGAATGGGATTGACTGTAATGGATTCTGACATACTGTTTGCCGTGGGGTAATTGACCTTGGGGTACTTGACCTTGGGGTACTTGACCTTGGGGTACGTGACCTTGGTGTGTTGACAATTTACAAACATAGTGAAACTTCATTGGTTGGTCTCACCAGAATATGAAACATGGAGGCCGAACAATTTCAGCAACCAGAGAACACTCACATTCCTTTCCTAGCAGGGAATTTTATCTATTAGTCGTTCTTTTGCCGTTTTTGATAACATTTTTACCGATATAATTTGTTCACGTGACGTTGACATGAATTTTTTACATTTATTTAGGTGTTGGTGGACACATGTTACGGCAAGAACAATGGACGCAAGTAAAGTCAAGTAACCAGTGCGACAAGAGTGTTTTGCCACTGAGAGACTGACTATTTATTCACCCCAAAACACAAACGTAAATATCCTCTAGATCTGCTGAAACTACTTGGTATAAAGCTGCTTTGACACATCAAATCATCAAAGTTTTAAGGAAAGAAAAATGGTCTTGTTTTGTTTTTAGAAAGAAACAATGTTTCTGCTTTGCTTAAAGAACGATAGTTTTTCTGTTGTATTTCCGAAAAGGTTGGGATTTCAAGTATCTTAAATCTGCCTTGATGATGGCGCTATACTTTTGTATCTCTACATAGAAATATGACTTTTACACTTGGGCTCTGCTTAAGAACAGTTGTGCCATTAAGGCCAAAAAACGGTTCAAATATTTGAAACAAAAATCTGGTGAATAAATAGCTGGTCTAACAAAAAAAACCCTTTGCATAAAAATACTTAGCGTTTGTGTGTTTCTTTTATATAATTGTAAAAAATACTAATAGGTTATGTTTCTTTTATATAATTGACAATAACATTTTACTAATAGATTGATACTAGTAATTCACAAATTTGATCCTTTTTCTGCATTTTACTTCCTTTGTATTATTTTTTTACGTACTTTGACTCTCCGGTTATTGCGATTGTCAACTATTAAAATCTCAAAAGTTAGGAAGTGGTTCTGGCAAAAAGACACAAATACAACAGGTAGAATCACTTCAAGATTTTGATGACAGTTAGTTGCCCCTGCAAGGACATCCTTCTCCTGCCTGACCGAATTGGTAAAGATGATAAAGTGTCTAAATATTATTTAAGCACAAATTGCTGCCTTGTTTTTTTATACGTCATATATGGCTGTAAGTCAACAATTAAAAAAACGTGTTTTCAATCTTCCATATAATCATATGCTTTGAATTGTTAACATTTAGACCAGAAGTCCATATCAAGGTCAGAGGTCAATAACAAGGTCAGAGATCAATACCAAGCTCAGTGGTCAATGTCCTGTTTAGAGGTCATTGTCAAGGCCAGAGGCCTTATCATTAAGGTTGTAGGCCAGTACGACGGACAAAAATCAACATTAAGGTCAGAGGTCAACATCAACATCAAGATCAGCGTTCAGTATCAAAGTTGCACATATTGACTTACAAGGAAACTACAGAAAATCACTCGGAATGTTCATACTTGTATATAGTGGTGTTTATTGATGATGATGATCAATGATGATGATCAAGTAAAGTTTTAACTGTGTGACAAACGAGGCCAGTTCTAGTTAAATACTATGGACTACCATCACAGGGATAGTAATATTCCTATTGTGCCTGCTTTTGGCGTCTATGTGTCCGGTTGATTGCATTTGCCGGAGTATTCACTGATTTTGTCCGAATTCCGCATATATATATATATATATATATATATATATATAAGTAAAATAGGAAAATTCAAAAAAGAAGTTGAAAAAATGTTGAAATTTGTAGATAAACGTAATTCCTTACTACGCAATAATAAGGCCGATTTGAAAAGTTAATTGATGAGGTTGTGAGCAAGTATTAATTGTACTCATCAATTTAATAGTATATGTATGTAGCATGATACCTCTTAAAGTTGAGAGTTGCATGCATAAATCGGTTTAAGCTACGAGTAGCTTTTAGTTTGTACCTGTCTCCAGTCAGGAGAGAGATGTTTTCCTCCATACTGTTGTCACATTTCATGTATGTCTGTCTTGATCTTACTGGATTTCGACATGGCTTATTTGATAGCTGGCGATTTTGATAATGGTTGAATCTTGATTACACGGAATTTGTAGCAATCTCTTTGACATAATTGAAAACTGTTGTCATCATGATTAATCAAAATGCAAATCGCATTATTCATACCCATTACTAAAGCTCACTGACTTGTCAGTCCACAGAGCTTCTGTGATGGGTCAAATTTTTGTCGGCCCATGCTTCCCTTCATCAGCATCCTCTCCAAACCGTTAGGTAGATCCACTTTACACTTAGTAGGGATCTACCATGGGTGGGTCTTTACCACGTTTGTTTTAATAGTCATGCTATCGTCGATTTTCGAATTTTTATCATTTTGTTTGTGTTTGTGTTCATTTTTAGCCAAATCGTTTAAAAATCTTCTCCGAAACCGCTGGGCTAATTGCTTTGAAGTTGCATGGGCCCTAAGAGCACCTCTGGGACACTTAAAGCTTAATTTGTACAAGAGGTGGCGCTGCCTTTCTTTTTCTCCTTCAATTTTTTTGGCTGTTTCAGCAATATTTACGGGATTGCACGTGGCATACGATAGCTGTGTGTGTTGTGTACATATTCTACAGTAACATCGTTAAATCACTCGGTCTGTGCCATGAAGCAAAATCTGTAAACACAGACTATTTATGCCTGTTTGATTTAAAGCCTGTGCTTAAGGTTGAAGATCTGAAGCCAGCGCCTTTGGATAACCTCTAATCACGTTTTCATATTTTTGAAAAGCTTGATACTTAAACTACATGCTCCCCAAAACTCAAATGTGTGAACATAAAATTTATAATTATGAGAAAATTGATCTCAAAACTTTCGTTTACACTGAAAATTTTAAGCAGTGTTGAGCACATGGGGTTTGTTTGCATGGGCATGATAGTGAACCATGTCATTGTTTTCACAGTCATTAGTCCATGACCCCCTGGAAAGCAATCATTGACAAAGGTCACTCATAGGGAACAGGTAACCATTAGCCATGGAGAGAAGAATGAGCCAGTTCAGACTAATCACTACCATTGTTCTGATAACTTTGAAATTCTCTATTGATGTAAAAATATATTAGCACAATCCACTTACTGCGCCCCAAATATGGAAAGCGGCATGTGAAAGCACACCCAAACAATCCAAGTGTGATGTTCGTGATTTAAGCCACAAAATATACTTTTTTGAATGACAACATCACAGAGGTAAAACTGCAAGTTTATTTCATGCCTAGATTTAAAAACAGGACCGAAGAAATAGAATGTGTCATATTACCTCCATAAATGCATAAGAATTGGCAACTTTTTCTTTCAATGCAATTGTCTCGGAACTGTTTTTTGCTCAACCTCTGCAATTTGTATCTCGCCTCACAAACGTATGAATCGGCCTGTCATATTAAAACCAACGGGCATTAAAAGACAAATATCTTATCCAGGAGCAGTGTCCAGGATTTTTTTTTTCTGACAACCCCTTCCGTGACTTTTGGAGCAATTTATAGAAAGAAAATGAACAACCTGTCAGGACTAAATTGAAAATTTTATAACCCTTTATTTATGCTATTTCATGACTCACCATTAAATTTGTTCCTAGACATGGATACACAATTTAAATTTTCTCTGATTTTAACTTGGAAAAAAAAAAAACAATTTTGTGCGACTTCTGCGCGAAAAAATGTGAAAATCCTACCAAGTCAGAAAGAATGCTATAAAATCTCAAAAAATTCCAGTCCTACAAAAAACCCTTTGGATACAAATCCATGGATATGTAGTACTGAGAAAATATTTAGATCGAACGTACTTGTGAAAAGATTAAATGGGTAATATCGATCCAAAATTACCAGTCTCACTGCGCACCAGCTTCACAGCTTCCACCTTAATGTTTACTTCAGACATGCTGGATTGTGGCACAAGAGACTGGTTCAAGTCGGACACAATAGTAAAACCAGCTAAGTGGAGCATTCGAGTCACCAGACTGGCCCAGTGTTTGCACGAGGCCCGTCTGGGTGACGAGTATGGTCTACAAGGTGGTTGCAATAGTCCACAGCAGTATCGGGGGAACCAGGCTATCAGGAATTGGTTGTTGTTGATAATACAGCTAAAGTTACAGGATAAAAAAGGAATGTGGAATATCCGACAGGCTCGATGTGTGTCTGTGTGCCTGCCGCACGTGACATCTAAGCTGGGCATGCCCAGTGAGGCTTGGCCTCTAATTGGGACGGAGGTCATTAGGGACAGGAAGTAACCTTTCCCAACTCAACTTGTTAAATTACCCTGGGAACAAGAATCAAACTTCTCTTTTTTATTACCTTTGAGGGCTAATTTTAGTAATAAGAACTTACAGTATAGCCTATTGATATTAACAAACACAAGGAAAACGCTAAATAAGCCAAGCTTCCATCCATATCAGTAGTTTCCCTTATTTCAAGTTTGACCTCTGTACATTTCTATGTTCTCTGAGCGAAATTCATCCCTGATGACGTGGCCCATACAGATATGTACGAATTGCAATATATATATATATATATATATATATATATATATATATATATATATATATATATATATATATATATATATACCTGTATAAAATTTAATGCAATTCGTACATTTGATAATTATATGGACACCATTGAAACTCACGAATGGGAGAAATGTCGACCCGCACAGCCACGTCTGGCCAAACCAAATCTGTTTTGGGTGGGACAGGAGGAATCTGAACGGGAACAGAATGGAATAACGGGTGAACTTTATTCTACCAAAGATGCCATTTATTAATTGCCCGTACAGAAAGGGGGTTTTTTTTTTGGGGGGGGGTGCATAACGTGACGGTTACAGAGCACGGACTTGTCAGTGTCTACCTTTCTCATAAGTCAAGGTGTATGTGGCAGACAGCGGTAGTGGAGCATTCTCAGTGTTAGTCAAATTAGACTATATCGTTGATTTTTACCCATAAATAAAGCCAGTCAAAGTGTGTTCCGACAGTAAACAAACGGTATGCAATGATTTTGAGGGCTAGCCTCAGTAACCCAGGCTGCGTGACCAAGACCAAGAGAGGCGTCCGTTACTGACTGTTTTGATGAGCATTAGCATGGGCATACTCGCTCCCTGGCACAAGTAAATGGTGATCTTTTGTGTTTTTAAGCTTCAAGATTGGATTCAAGGAGGTCAGAAGCAGGATCCCCGACTATATTGATTGATTTATTGATTGATTGATTGATTGATTGATTTTATTTCATTCATATGTACATAGTAAAAAGCAAACACAAATCATATAAAAATAGGTTACAGCAAGATCACAGTATCACAGTAAAATAATATTTGGCACACATACAACTCAGCACAAAATAGACCCAGCAGGAACTCTGGGACACAAGCCTGTACCATAGCACTTAATTGGCTGTAGTGGGGCAAGTACTATGTACCTAGAAAAAGGGAGCACTAGAAAGCAAAAGCCTTAGCAATTGCTTATTTCCATAGTGGACCCTAACACAGGAGGCGGGGAGGGAGAATACATGTATAAATAATTAATACCTGTAAAAGAAAATTAGTTGTAAATATTGGCGGTAAATAATATGTATAGACATTTCGAAATCTTAATTAATAAAAAATAGAAATTAATATAAATAAATATAACTATGTAAATATGGAGTAACAAAATTAGTTGAAGATAAAGCTTTCGCTTTCCAGTGCTCCCATTCCATACAGAAAATGAGACTTAACTTTACGCTAGAAGATAGGCTTGCTATAGCTCAACTTCGCCTCATCCGGAAGTGCATTCCACACTTTAATACCATTACACATAAATTCTAGCTTTCCCTGGGATTTGACAGCAGGAACCATAAAATTTAAAATACTATTTCTGGTATTATGACTATAGACATCAGCAACCCTAGTTGCATTTCTCAAATAGAAGGGGGGTGTGCCATGGTAAATGTCACAGACATGTGCTACAGTGAGGTAGTCCACCCTTCCTGCTACGTTAAGTATGTCCAAGTCAATAAAATTCGTTGCACTAATATGGTGCCTGCCGCCAAATCCCAAGATAAATCTTATCATTTTATTTTGCGCAGTCTGTAATTTCTTCTTTAAAATACTCTTTAAACCACGATACCAAATGTTGCAGCCGTAGTCGAAACTGGCTTGAAAAAGTGCTGAGCATACCATCTTTTTCTCTCTCTGAGAGAGAAAAAAAGCATTTTCTATATAAAAATTTCAAATTTCCGTTTATTTTCAGAATGACTGAATTACCCTGAGACACTCCGGACATGTATTGATCCAGCAGAGTTATTCCCATGTATTTTATCTTATCCTTGTTCACTATGGTGGTGTCCTTACATTTTACATGAATTCTGGCACCTCTCTTTAATTTCTGTTTAGATCTAAAAACAATGCTTTCCGTTTTACCCAAGTATTATGAAAGCTTATTTCTTCCAGCCACACCTTAATATTTTGCAACTCACTACTCAAATTTCTTTCAATTTCAGTCAAATCTTTACCTGTTGTTACTAAGACGGAGTCATTAGCATACAAGAAAAGTTTACAAGATGTAGCAGAATTCATGTCGTTTACATACACCAGGAACATCAGCGGACCCAAGATCGACCCCTGAGGGACGCCACAACTGATGACGCCCTCAAGCGATCTTGTTTGATGTCCACAAACTGTTTTCTCTGAGAGAGATAAGATTTGAACCATGTCACAGTCGATTTGTTCATCCCCATTGCCTGAAATTTACTTAAGAGGATACTATGATTGACTGTATCAAATGCCTTTTGCAGATCTAGCAGAAGTGCACCAGTATATAAGCCCTTGTCCAAGTTTTGACGAATCAGATCTGATAAATGAATAAGAGCTGAGTCAGTAGAAAAGATGGTCGAAAGCCAGATTGTAAACTATATATAAGACCACTTGTTTCCAAGAATGCATACACTGTGAGTGCACTATACTTTCCATGATTTTAGATGCCACTGGTAAAATAGATGCAGGTCTATAGTTATTCTCATTGTTACAGTCATCTTTCTTGTCCAAAGGGACAACTCTGGCCGTTTTGAGATCATCAGGGAAAACCGATGATCTTATAGAAAGGTTGAAAATATAAGTCAGAGGTGAGGCAACAACATCAGAGCCATCCCTAAGGAACCTGGCTCCGATGTTGTCCCACTCCGTAGACTTGCTGATATTCAAAGTTGATAGGTGTTTGAGAATTACATCCTCCGAAACCTCTCCTTAATTTGAAAAGACTCCAAGACAACTCCTCTAGAACCATAGAAATCTATGATACTTTGTTTGTCAAACTCTCTAATTGGCAATTTCTCAACTAAAGTAGCAGCGATGTTACAAAAAAAAAGGGTTAAATTTATTTGCCACGAAGCTACTGTCAAAATTTATTACCTTATCCGTGCCATCTCTTAACCCAATATTAACATTTTTAACCTTTTTTCTTGAAGGCATTTCCAAATCCTTGATATACCTCCACAATTTCTTTGAGGAATGTCTATTTTCTTCCATTTGATTGCGTTTGTAATCTTTTTTTGCTTTCTTTATGGCACGCTGTGCTTGATTACGTAAAACTGTATAACCATTATATAACTCACTCGTTCTGTACTTCCTGAATCTTACAAACATTTTATTTCTGCTGCTTATGAGACTCAGTGAATAACCATCGAACCATGGCTCACTGTTGTACCTTAAATGTACTTTCTTAACTGGAGCCAGTGTATCTAGAACGTTTAGAAACAGAGTCTTGAATACACACCAAGCATCATTTACATTTGCAGTTATAAACAACAGACCAGTCGATCTCTCTTAGTTTAGTGAGGAGAGCGTTTTTATCATAGTATTTCATGCTTCTAATTTGACATGTTTTATGCTGGTAAGATTGGCCTCTGAATAGTTTCCTTGTGCAATAAGTGACCATATGGTCACTCATTGCAAAAGGAATCGTGCCAGATTGGAAAACTTTGTCCTCATCGGAGACGAGTATAAGGTCGATAATGTTGGATGTATTATATGTAATTCTAGTTGGATCTAGTATGATTTAAGCCAAGTCAAACATCCGTTGGAAACTTTGTAGGCATTCAAAATACTATTTGATTGTCCTGCAACATTTGTATTAAAATCTCCTAACAAGTAACTGTCTTGCTGAATAAAAGTTGGTGAGTCGAGAAACACAGACTCAAGATTATCATAAAATCCTGAGAAATTAGGTGGTCTGTAACATGTCCCATCTAAGATTGGCTTTAACTTAGGAAGCAATACATCAACAAAGACACTCTCTAAATTCTCATGATGCAAGCGTGTTTTTTATATACATGCCAGCACCATCACTATTTCGGTTTCTGTCCTTACGTTCAACAATATAACCAGGAATTTGAATCTCGTCATCTGGGACTAACTCATCCAGCCATGACTCAGTCACAGCTATAATGGATGCTTTGGCCTGATATGCTAAATAAACTAACTGATCCATTTTGGACAGGATGCTTCTTGCATTTATATCTATAAAATGAAGACTTCTCCGATTAAAACACTCAAAATGATCAGGTTGTGTCCCAAAGTCACTTTTGTCAAATGATAAGTTAGAATTAAAAATGTCATTATCCAGAGATAGACCTGATGTATCACTATGAATATCAAACATGAGCCGGTCTCCATCCGGGTCAGATATGGATGAACAGTTGCTATATGGAAGACTGGTCATGATAAAGGTGGGGCATGACCATGGGGAAGTGTCATTGGCTAAGAATAGGTACTCCTCCCTTGAAATATTGGCACATTTAGCATGGATCCATGAATCACACATGTCACACTGGATCCACATTTGATTGGAACGCACAGGCTTCTGACACATAATGCAGGGGTACCTAGTGGGACCAGGATTCAAATGAATGTCACCAGCCAGGATGATACACAGGGAAGCTAAAGATGGCCTTAGAGCAATGCTTCTGGGATTGCTGGTTCCTGCAGACATGCTTGGGTATACCAATGTTGATGTATCAACCTCACGATAGTCCATGGTTATTTTACACTCAACATTACCTGAGTCTGATAGTAACTGATAGTCCATAGACTTAGGATTTAATCGCAGATACAGCATTGTCAGTGTGAGGGCAACATGTATCAAAAAGCCCAGCAAAATGTGGACTTCTTCGGTGGGAGCTCCTGGTAATCAGGTTCCATGCTTGAACACGATTGAGACACGTCATCATGAAGGTACAATAGTAATGGTACAAGAACCAACTGTGGCAAAAAGGCCTAAAAAGTATGGCTGCATGTGTGTAAAACTCAGTAGAATCAAGAATAAGCCCACTTGGATCACTGCAGGTGCTTGGTGCTAGGTTTAGATGCAGTGAGAAGGAGGGTTTGCTGTATCACTATCCAACCCTGGTCAGAACTGGCACCCTGTTTGTTTACCTATGGGGGATGCCATCTTGGCTATGGCTGACCGGTTAGCAGGAGCACTTGTACTTGCTCTTGATTGTGTAATAGGTAATATGTGACCAGCAGGACAACCAAGAAGTTTGTATATGGTATCACTCCATAGGTCCAAGTTTTAACAAAAGGTCACAAAAAGTTCATCACAAGAGTCTATATACCTTCCCAAGGAATTGTGCAAGGTTACATGTCAGCAGCTTGTCGCAATTTTGTTAAAAACTTTCAAATTGTAGCAGCACCTGGATTCCAACAAATGGTGTACTGAAGCCAAATGCGTCAATATTGAGAATAAAGAGAACATAGTTAACTATAGTAACGTGTTTTGGGGAAGGAAAGGTGAAGACTGTAGCCCGTGTCTGGGCTCCCATGACAGTGTGCACAGGACAGGGGGAATGCCAGAGCCTTAGAGGTGGGGATAGGGTCAGAGGCATGTAGAGCCGCAAAATGTAGATACTGGCTCAAAAACTGAGTTAAAACCCCATAAAGTTAACTCAACACTAAATGTAAACGTGCTTTGTTTACAATTTGTGGCTCTACAAGTGAGATTTTTTCGGCCAGCTGTATCAGATATGATACTGGACCGCGGAAAATAAGCGGAGTGCCACAGGATTGTTATAATTATGATTATTATCATCATCATCACTACTACTACTACTACTACTACTACTACTACTACTACTACTACTATTTCTTGTACAAGGTAAGGTTAAGGGCTCCCCAGAGGAGTCCGATACAATTTCAAAGCAATTGGCTGGGTGGTTTCGGAGAATTTGGTTTAACATGTTGCCCCCCAAAAAATAAAACGAAAAAATTAAAAATCACCAAATCACCAGAGTGTGACCATTTGAAGAAATGTAATATAAAACGACCCAAGGTCCCGCCAACTTTGAAGTCGATCTGACAGACTGTTTTGGAGAAGAAGTCGACAATGTGAATAAACATTATAATCCATGTTAACTGCATATAAATCAATGGGAAATAATGCATCGACTGAGAAGAACGCCGTATTGCAAAAAAAAAAATCGTTAGAACTCAGAGATTAACAGCAGCAGCATCTGACAGACGAGCTTGGTTGACCTTTCAACAAGGTGCATTTCTATCACGTTTTGATTACAATCTTGGTTACGGATTTGGAGAAGAATTTAAAAGTAGCAAAAACATACAAAATTCGTGAAAAATGGGGAAAAAATTGCAGCGCCACCTTCACCACAATTTAGGCCTAGGAATCCGAAGAAGTATCCCTATGCAATATCAAAACACTTGAGCGAGCGGTTTCGGAGATTTCACACGATCTGGCCAAAAATTATAACAATGAATAAACAGAATAAATATATGCAAAAATAACTTGACATTGATCTGTTGAACACAGTTGGTACACACATACCCAAACCAGATCCCAGCTATGTTTGAAGAGATTTTTTTGCGACAGTTTTGTAGAAGTTAAAATGTAATTGTTGGCAGAAGATGGACAGATGACCACCCATCCGATTGGATCAGTGGACTGACAAGTCAGCAAAATGTTACATCATATTTTGTCTTCATGCAGTTCTTGCATTACTGTGGGGCCTTAGAAGCAGAGTGGTCATGAAAAAGAAAGTACATTACACTTTTCTGCAAACATTAAATTTGAGAAATTTCAACATTTTATTTTTTTTTTTGCCCGTAAAAGTTTTTTTAAATATTTTTTGGCTGTTGCCACAAAAGGTTCCATCAGTCGGATTTTTAGAACCGATATGCCCGTGTCCCCGGGCCCATGTGAAGCAAGATGCATTACTCTCTGACAGATCATAATCGTATTCTGACCTGGCAAATGACAACTAGATCTCAACATAAGGTAACTCGGCATCTTGGACGACGTTCAACAGCTAAAGTTTATGTCGTTGGGAGTTTCTTCCATTTAGTCTGTTTGTTCACTGATTTTAAATACCATAAATATGTGGGCCCATGCAGAAATTGCATGGCTATGAGCACAAATATTAGAAACAAAAACAAACCCCAATGATCAAAAGCTTTCTTCACAGCGTAAAGTCAGTTTCGTCATCCGTTTTTTGAGCGGAAACATGTGAAGAATTTCAATGCTATGATAGTGACGGAAATTCACAATGGCTGCTGACACGATGCACAAGTCACCGCTATGATGCTTTAACACTAAAATACGGTCATTGAGAAAGTTTCCTTACATATATCCACACCAAACTGACAGTATATTATTGTCCCAATTTTTGGGTAATGATAGAGTCTCACACCAATAACTGGCCAACATGCAGAAAGAAAAAGGGAAAAAAGTGACATCACCGATAAAAGATCCCGCGAAACCGGAAAAGTAGTAAATGATACGATTAAACAATTTCATTAACATGATCAGTTCACATTAGATCAGAGCGCATAGTGATGCCTAGATGTTTATGTTGGTTAACATTTCTAAGAACATGGTCCTGAAAGATAATCGAGGGATGATTGAGTGAGTTAGTTTTCCGAGTGATAAGCATCGAGTCTGTTTTTTTGCATTAAACGTAATTAGCCAGTTGTCGGCCCATTGACTGATATCAGAGAGATCATGATTAATCGCCGCTTTAGGATCATCACTCTCTCCGTCCAAGATAGTGTCATCAGCAAACATATTAATATTTGAAGATACAATATCATTGATCTAGATTAGAAACATGAGAGGACCAAGAGCCGACCTTTGCGGCACACCTGCGCCAATAGGAGATATGCATATTGAGTTCCTGCCCCAACTGCATACTTGATTGCTTATTCTCACTTGGTGAGATATTTTGAGATACAGGTCGGTACCTGTGGGGACAGGCCGGATATTACTAATATTTTGGAAATACAGAATACTTATTATAGGCTTATGGAAGTTTTTCTTACATATGGCTCGGGAAGTACTAGAAAAATACTAGTTTGGCATTTGTGGACTAAAATTTCTAAAAAAAAAAAAAAATGCTAATTTTGTGAGAAATGAACATATGGCCCTGTCTCTGACAGTGGTGTGACCCGCACGTCCCCCGTGAGCTCCTGGCGTCAAACCCGTGGTTTGTGGCGGGAAATTAATATGCATACAGCGTATTGAACCGCAACTAGAAGCTTGACGTTGCATAACAACACGTTGGTGACGACTATGAAGGTAATCTGTAAACCACTCGAGTAAGTTACCTGAAATACAATTTTTCCTCAATTTGTGCAGCAGACCTGCGTGCCATACTTTATCAAATGCTTTGGTTATGCCTAAAAAAATGCGGACTTCTTTTTGTTGGTCGACTGCCAGACAGAGCTCATGCTTAAGGAGCAATAACTGATTCACGGTGCAGTCTCCTGGAGTGAATCCAGATTGGTGAGTACGGATAACAAGGTTGTCCCGAAAGTAATTAAATGCATTTTAGACACGATCTGTTCCAACACTTTACCAACACAGCTAAGTAAAGACACTGGCCTGTAATTATTACATAATTCTCGGGCCCTTTCTTGTGCAGAGGACAAATGTTAACTTTTTTTTCAATCTACAGGGAATTTCTTTTTCTCTAAAAAGTAATTAAACAGTCTCACCAATGAGGATGAAACAGCAGGTAACTTCCTTGAGAGGTTTGGGAGTTATTTCATCGGGTCCGGATGCCTTTGTTGTGCCTAGGCATAAAAGAGTCTCGAGAACTTCTTCTTCAGTTACATTTATAAAGTCGAGACCGGCAGGTAGAGGATTAGCAATTTCCGGTAAGGAAGCTGAAGAGGAATCTAAGTTACACTGCTAAAGAAAAAATGAGTTGAAGATTTCAGCTGTGGTGTGATTATCCAATATGTGTTTATATCTTTAGGTACAAGAGATGGAGCGTATTTCAGTCTCTTTTAATAATAATAATTACGGAGTTGATAAAAAGAGGCCCAAGCACCAGTTTGATAATTAAGACTTTTGGCTGTTTCATATTTACGTTTAACCCGACGTTTAAGTGATCTAACTTGTGAATTATACCAGGTTTGGTCAGATGGTCTTACCTGGATCATTTTGTTAGGAATGCAGTGTTCAACTACTTTTAGAAAAAGATCGGACCAATGATTACAACATTAATCGATGTCGTCGTGTGTAAAACAAGACCCCATTTAGATATTTTCTGAAATTATTAAAATCAGCTTTGTCATATTCCCAAATATGACGCTCATAAGCTGGATATTTCTTACGTCGAGATAGTAGGTTTGTACAAGGGACGTGCTATAGCACGTCCCTGTTTGTACCAACGACACAGTGACCACAGTTAGGAATAGGAGGAAAGATGCGTATAATATAATGTATGTGTATGCGTACATCATAAATTAAACTGCCCGATACAATATTGATCGGAGTTTACATTTTTGTAAAGCACATTAAGCATGTTTAGTGTCGCTTGGAAGGACTACTCTTTGCCATTGTGTTTGGCTGGTCCTGATAGAGAGAATCTGTTATAGGTGGCCCATTGGGGATAACGTTATGATCACGAGTTGTTGGATTTTGATGTTTTCGCGAGACTGTGCTGAGCGAAAACAAGAAAATCCAACAGCGACTGATCCCAACGTTATCCCCAGTAGGCCACACCTACTGGATTGTTTTCTCCCTGTCCAAAATGGTCACATACCTACCAAAACCGAAGCTCTATCGCCGAAATAGGTTTAAGACGCCAATTTGAAAGTGGGAGAAGTAAGTTTTTTTTTATTAAAAGCACCAAGGCGTCTTGTTGGTTTGCCAACTACTTGAAACCAATGAGTGACAAACCAAATGAAAGATTACAATTAAAGCCTTGTCCGCCATACCCATGCAGGATATCCCAATCTGGATACGCTTCAGACATAGGAAAAAAAGCTCGTTGCTGTTGAACTTGAATTGTGCTGTGCATGCCGACTAACCCTGAATTATTGAAATCATTCTACTTCCTTAATATCCCTTGGCCTGCTTCTGTGCTTTAAACAGAAACCTCCCACAAGCAATCTCACCATTTTGCATGAAATCCGAGATTCGTCTGAAGGAAAGCACCATCAAGAGCTCAAACTGTGCAAGTTACAGGTCAGCGTCTCGTGTATGATGACGCAGTTTCTTGGGTACCGCTACACTGTTATACTCAATACAATGAACTTGATCCGGATTCGTTACCCGGATACTTTGTACATTCGCAGGAGGGCGTATTTAAGTGGCGCCAATTTGTTTACACTTTTTTCTTAATTTCAGTTAAATTCAATTCTTTCAGAAAAATAAGTCGTAAGTTTATTTTACGACCATAAAACCATAACTTTTGAAATATAGTTTATGAAGGTAGGACTTAATTTTGCTGTCCAATGAAACGTTCGTGGGCTAGCCATTTACGCACACTGACCCACAATTTATTTCAGAGTATTTTATACTAAATCAAATATATCACAATGCGTCAAAAGTGTAAAAATTAGTTGATATATTCGAACGAGAAAATGGAACGTGACTCTCTCAGAGATTGTAGATAAATTTGTTACCACGGTGCAGCCAGGGCGAATATGCATCATAGATCATCTATTGACATAAATTATGGATGGCTGACATTAAAGACAGGTAAGACACCAAAAATAAATCCCACTTTAGTCAATCCTAGCTCAAACTGTATTTGCGTTAGGATAACATATCATATATGTGTGTAATCGTCATACTCCAAAGAATTTATATGGCCCGTGTTTTGGTGTCTGTGATGTTAATTGTTGAATAAACACTTGAAAGTTGACCACAAAGCATCCACCTCATAAATGTCGATATAAGTCACTAATTATTTGTGATAAAATCATAATTACACTTGCCTCTTAACAAAAAACGATCCTACATTTTTTTTATTTTTGGTTTCGTTTTTCTGTTATCCATCCTCAAAGTTTGACGTTTCAATTTTCCCTTTGAATTTCAGGATGTTCATTTTCTTCATTTCATAGAAAAAGAACGAAACAAAATTTAGAAAATCGCTGAATCTTTTTTGCAGTTCAGACATTACAGAATCAAAAGCCGTTAACCGGATTAAATTTCGCCAAGCCGTTTTCTTGGAATAAACATTCTTAGGTGGGGTTCTCGTCCTATATCCTGTCTGAGAAAACAGCTTCAAAGCCTTTGATGTTGATCATTTGCCTCTGAAACAATATCATTTGCTCAAGTTGAGCTGATATTTGTACAAAACGTAGAAAACATCGTCCCTTAACATTTGGGGAGGTTGTCAATCAGTTTTTGGCCAATCACATGAATAAAAGAGCCTTTGATGTACAGAAAGCATTATTCAGCGATCTGTCAAACGGCGACAGCGACAGTCTGGTTTCAAAGCGTGACGTCATAGAGGCGGCCCTTCGGGCCTCGTGACCTCAAGCCTGGCAACAAAAGTTGTGTTTGCCTTGCTTCGGTGGGCGGCCTACGGCCGCTCGTGGTCTGTGCACGGATGGCAGTTTGGTCTTCCGCCCCCTACCTCTTCATCCCGCTTTTAGGGATAGTATTTTATTGTATTTACTCCTATCTGTATACTTTATGTAGTTAGCTTGTTCGACTTGTCTGTACACTTTACTTAGCTTGTCATTATTTTGTAGTTATTTTGTCAATGAGTTTCATTTCTCTTTCCAATCTGAATTTTGTAACGTTATTTTGTGTGTTTTTTCTCTGTTGTTCACGTTCATGATTATTTCAGTGTGTTTATTTGTATTTTTATATCCTCATCCCTGGATTTCGATAAAATATTATCATATACGTGGGTATCATTGATTAAAGTGTCAGTTTTTTTCCCCGCCTGTCTTTGGTGTGCAGGACCACTGGGGTAATCCATCACGGCATGCACGGCCTTTGAAGGGACATCGTCAGACGATTGCCGCTCCTCTTCAACATTTAAAGTCTCCCTTGGTTTAAACGTATTTTATTTCCAAAAGAAAAACAATTGGGAAGAAGGGCAAAGCCCTATATTAATCCCTCTTGTGGAGAAAAGACGGAAACACAGGACTGACTTGACAGCACAACTCCAATGAACCACCGTTCATCAAGTCCAAGGGGACTTGATGAGCAGAGTGGTGGGAAAAACAAACGAAAGGATATACGCCACCAGAACAAACACAGATAGCGGGGCTCATAAAGTTGTCAATATTGCCAGTATATATTATTAATTTGCATTTTCGAATTATCGATATGAATGATTAAGTTACAGTTTCACCATGGAATCGTTTACTTTTTTCAATAAACTCTTGAACAGATAAAAATGTAATAATATTGTCCTCGAGACTGCAAGAAGCACTGCCAAACAAAATTGTGTTTATAGAAAATGGAGCCAAACGAACAATGGTTGTATGTAATGCATCTCGAGCGACAATGTAGTTTGGACAGTTGAGAAAGTAGTGCCAGATACTCTCGGTGGTGGCGCCACATGAACAAGCTGCTGAATCTTTCACACCAATCTTAAAAAGATGTTCGTTCAATTGGCTGCGGCCCATACCCAAACGATAATGTAAAATAGACAGATATCTTTTACCTACATTAAGAAGTTCGGGAAATATAACAGAAAACTGTCTGGGAGTTGAAATTTTCTTCTTAAATTGGAACAAAGTTGGAAGATTTCTAGTTTCCGATGGGAGAAGGTTCCACAACGTAATAGCAGAAGGAAAAAAGGAGTTTTCGAATAAGACTGTTCTACAATTGAAAGAGGGTAAGTCTGAGCGTCTGCTTTGATCGAGTTGTGCCCTAGTATTACGGTGAAATATTGGAATATTGGGGAGAAGAGAGTACAAATAGCTAGGGGTTTATTTATGAACTATTTTATACATCATGATTTGTTTGGATCTTCCTCTTCGTTTGGATAGGGTTTCCCAGCCAGTTTCTTCGTATAGCTTTTCTATAGGGGTGGTTTTCATTGCTCCTGTCACGATGCGGGCCGCAGTCATTTGAATGTCTTCCAAAAGTTTTGCATCATCCTGCGTGCAGCCATCCCAGACTACATTTCCGTACTCTATAAAAAAAGGTCGAATGAAGGAGGTATAAATCGTTTCTAGTGTGTCCCGGTCCAGGCGATACTGTAGCGTTTTCAGAATGTTTACTTGTTTACAGGCTTTAGTTGCAACTTGTTTAACATGTTCACTCCATTTTAGATCTGATCTTAACGAAAGACCCAGATGCTTGTGCTCTAAAACATTCTCTAATTGGTGACCTTGGAAAATCAATGGAGGGTGATCAGGGGGATTTCTTTTTAGAGAGACGAGCATGGTGTCTGTTTTTACAGCATTAAAGGATATAAGCCATTCTCTGGACCATTCGTCCAGGGAGGCCAGATCATCGTTCATGACAGTAGTCTCCCTTCGTTAGAACACAAAACAAGCAAGAAAACTAAAAAGTAAACACTAAGGCTATGATATGTTAGCATGTTTGCATCTTTTCCCTCCCCACAAACATACTTTCGGTATGTCGCCTTTTTTCGCATTGCCGCCCTGATACCACTCTCCTTCTTCCATGGACCGTTGCTACCTGCAGCCACGTGACAGGCTGTTAAGTATGATTGACGGGTGGCATTGTTCCGTTTGGCGGCTGAAAACCAAAATAATGACACAAGGACGTTCCGATGTCAACATCATTGTGTGGTTTTTGGCGTTTTTTCATATTTCTACTGTAGTTAAAAGCTTGAAATTTTGACAACTAATAGTTAGGGTCGTTCATCTTGTAAAAACTATTAAAATCTTAAAATCGGCCATGCAAAGGTTTTTGGTGTCTGACCAGTCCTTAACAAATGATTTAAATAAATAAATTGATCAATTAATTATTTAATTAATCATGTTTGTTTTGCGGGCATTAGGATTATTTGCGGCCGGAGTTTTCGATTTGCGGCCAGAGTATTCGATTTGCGACCGACATTTGTCATTTGGGCCCCACGCGAAACGGAGGGTGCGAATGACCACTGGAAGGCCTGAAATCGAAAACCATGGGTCGTATATTGATCCCAATGACATGAAAACAAACATAATTACCATGTTACTCGTTTGTAGTATTTTCAAAGCCAAATGCCATTCAATGCATATTACAATGTAAATACAGTCCCTTTGTATGGTCTAATAACGCAAGAAAAAGACCACAATGTTGATCAGTGTAAAGTAAACATATAAGTAACATATTTTTCAAATTACAACTGATTTAGCTTTAGTCTGGATCCCTTATTAGTTATTAGGTTAAAATAAACAGGTTCCCGTCCCTCATGTCATTTGCGGTCCGCAAAATGGGCACAAATGTCATTTGCAGCCCGCAAATTTTATTTGTAGCCCGCTACCTTTGTTTGGTGTTTGTGTGTATGTAATGCTCTATAAATGAATAGTAAATAAAAAAAATAAAATAAAAAGCACTAACAACAAATGATATGTATATATAACAACATAAGCCAATCAATGGATGCTTTCATTTTACCGTTTATTGTCTGAATTGTTACACAAAAACATATCTCACACTGATCTGTATGTTTGTGCAACTCTTAAAGAGACATTCCCATTTAAGGACGTTGTACCACCTGTCTTAACATGCCAGTTACAGCATAAATCTGGCAAAATACTAGATCCTCTTACAATTAGGTAACAAAAGAACATTAATGTTCTCGCAGTGGATCACGTGGAAATTCGATTGAATGCATCTTTGGAGTATTTAGGTTCGGCACTTATTTGAACAGTAAATCAATTTTTGATCACACATCTTCTTGCACTCCAGATAATCTTTAGAGCTGGGGTCTCCCTTCTTACAAATGTTGCACCTGGCAGTAGCTTTGTTCCAGCATTTTGTTATACATTTGCTCAGCTGAGCTTCTCCTGCCATCATCAAAGAGAAGATGACGCATGCGCACAGAATGAATACCACCTGAAAGAACGGCGCAAATAAATCAATTTGAGAGAACAATATGTATCACAAATAGGGTAAACAAAGATATTTATCTTGCCGCACTTATATTATAACAATGAAAGTTTGAGTAAATTTAATTTCCTTCAGGAAAATCTACGGTGATCAAATATTAACTTAGTGATGACGCTACCATCCCCGTGTGGCCTGTTGATTAATTGACCTGGCCACATTATTGTGGAAATCTTATTATTATAATATGCGGTTTCTAATTACTTTTGCATCATGCGTATCTGTATCTTTTGATGTATCACGGTTTATTTGGTTATCACATTTGCTGTTAGAGCTGCTCTGGTTAATGACATGTAATAGGAAGTGGGCAGAAAAAGTGCGCCTCTTTTTTCTTCCTGGCTGTGATGTCATCCCATAGTGGTCATGTGATTAGTAGCTTTTCTTTCATCTCTGTTTGTGGGCCGGGCGTGCCGGCCAGGGTGACATTGGTTGAAGTGTTACCCATTCAGCTGACAAGAATTATGGTTTTGTATGTTTATATGTGTATACGTCTATGTATATGTGTATATGTATGTACATGCATGTATACCTATATATGTATGTATATGCTTATGTTTATATCAAAGCTACGGTGACATCACTATACTTCGATCGTTGTATCCATGCAATTATTTAGATATACCGGTTTAATTTTCCCCATGAATGGGGGTTCAATAAAGTATTAGTATTAGTATTATTATTATTATTATTATTATCATCATCATCATCATCATCATCATCATCATCATCATCATCATCATCATTATCATTATTATTACTATTATTATTATTATTACGTATACTGGTCTGCCCCATGCATATAATTAACATACAAGTAGCCACCTGGTGGCAGCAGCACTTCTCATTCCCTTTGAGGCAAGCAGAAAATGCAGGGTGTCATGGTTTGCCCTTCTTCCTTATTGTCCCTGGTATTATAAAAATAACACCTCCGGAAGGATCGAGTGCTTGATCATACATGGCTTCGTATTCACATTTGTAAATATATGAACATATTTTTACAAATGTGAATACGAATACGATACATATAATCAATTGCCACAAACAATGTGTATTACCTAGCAATTGCCCTTAACAAAAACCTTGAGATCGTACAAAATATAAAGAAAAAGTCTTAAAATGTATACTTAATACCTTGTGTGACATCCTCTTACAATTTTAAACACCACCAGGAAGTTACGGTATCTCCTGAAAAATAGAATTTGTGTGCGAAACAATTGCAGTGAGTAGATTATGCATTTGGACTCTTTCAGAGCCACGTTCTGATTGAGCCGACAGCTTCCGCGGCTTGGCGCGCATTGGGAACTGTGCGCCAAAAAGCGCCCTGCAGAAGTCTGTCGACCTGGATCATTCTTGTGGTCTGTGCAACTGTAGGCATGCTGGTCCTTATATTAACTCTTTATGTTCCGATTTGCGACTGAGTCAAAAGCTTTCCTTGGCGCACTTTGGCCGTCTTGTGCCCAAAGTGCGCTGAGGAAAGCCGTGTACACGGATCATTATATTCACTGGAACTGCAGACATGTTGGTGCTTGGATGAATGGTATTTTCACAAGCAATGTGCATCTGTCATCTTTAGTAGCACTGAGAATACTTCTTAAGCACTTCGAGGTTAGTCCCAGTAGGCCTTGACAGAGTGAAAGGTCTG
>OZ026620.1:7262228-7484728 GCA_964020975.1 Hermodice carunculata
TCTACACAGAAATGTCACAGCCAGCACCTTCAAGAGCTACCATACGGCAACGCCATGCTTCTTTTAGGAAAGTTTTACAAGCACTGTCAAATATATCATTAACAGCATGGTCATAATTGAATGATATTTCAAACTGTAGCGTAAATTTCGTAGTTAAGGAAGAAAGAGCGAGTAAAATGTTCCCATACATGGGTATAGCCATGTTCCAACAGGCATTTTTCCAAATTTCGCCAAATCTTAATTCTTAATTCCTTGGAGTGTTCACATGTGAAAGTGAAATGAAATAAATCTTTAAAGTAAGGCGGGAATAAGTTCATCGTGATAGGTTATTCCTAACCTCTGCTCATTAAGCATAAAGAGTAGATCATTCATGACAATAGAAAATAGCGTGGGTGATAGAATACATCCTGTTTCACACCATTAACACTTTCGTACCAATTACTTTCAAAAGGACCGAATATAACTTTGTTTTCCACCTTCTCGTACAATCTATGTACTAATCGCCATGTTTTACCTTGAATTCCACTATTCCACAGTTCACACATCATCCGATTTCTGTTTACCGTATCAAAAGCTTTGCTGATATCAAGAAATGCTAACCATGTTTTTTTCTTTTCTGTCCTTTCTTAAACTACATAGACCTTTTAGACTAAAGTAGTGATCTTCTAACCTACGACCTTGTCTATATGCACCTTGCAGTTCACCAAAGGTTTCCTGTTCCTCATAGAAAGACATCATTTGTGTTTCAAGCATGGATGCAAACACTTTATATACATCAGAAGTAATTGTAATTCCTCTATAATTGCTGAGTAGCTCTGGCTGACCGTCTTTATATATTGGTTTAATATAACTTTTTGACCAATCGTCTGGGAAGCTTTCTAGTATTTTACATAGCTTAAATATTTTCGTAAGTGAGTTAACAATTGCCTCACCGCCATGCTTTAAAAATTCGTTTGGTATATAATCGATACCACAGGCTTTACCGTTCTTTAGTTTGCTAATGGCATTCCAGGTAGTATTTTCATCTATTACTATATCTGTGAGGCCAGACATGTCTACCTTATCTCCGTCACAAGAAAGATGTTCCATCAAAGTATTGCTTAGGTCTTTATCACCTGTGGGTGACCCAGAATTTCCCAAATTTTTCCAATATGTGCCTAATATTTCACTTATTCTCTTCGGATCGTTAATATGGCGATGGCGTTTTGTCTTATTTTTCGTAGGCTCCCTAGTGCTGGTCTTGGAGGCCCTACCTTCTTTGCCACACCTCTAATATGTACTGTTATACCAACATATCTTCTTTTTATGTCCGAGTTTCCAGCACGTGTCGCACCGTATCTTCTGTCCGTGCTTGCACGTGGAGGAGTTATGGTTTCTTTCACCACAGAAAGTACACTTCGCTGTATTGTTTTGGGACCTTACATCTGTATGGTTTCGTCCTCCTTCATAGCTACTGGTAGCATTGTTCCGTCTGCTGTTCGTCTCCTTTAGTGCATGCTTGCGATTGTGCTTGCCAACATGCTGCCACGCGCCACTTTCAGTAGTCCTACCACTGTCTATCCCGTTCCGTGACCACTGACCGTTATTTGACCTTTTCCCCGGTAGTGTGCTTTTGTTTTGGCTGGATTGGCTTGCTGAGGTTCTTACTCCAAGGCACTGGCTACCAAAACTTTCGATCAGCTTTTTCGTGCCAAACTGGGAAAGGTGTAAGCCATCTTTTTGTAAAGGACCTTCATTTATTGTGCCGTCAGCGAGACGAAATTTTGGGTCATTATTGATAAATGTATATCCATTGTCAATGCACATGGCTGCTAGTCCCGAATTTACGATTTCTGCCGTTTCTTGGGCATCACATTTGTCAACTCGTGGGCACAGGCTTGATACTTTGACATGCTTTGCAACTTGTTTAGCGCCAATTGCCATTAACTTGTAGTCATTGATTATCTTACCAGCATCATTGGACTTCGCACAGTCGTTTGTACCAACTTGTAAGATGACAGTTTCATATTTTCTTGTTTCTTTTGTCAATGCATTATGCACATCATTGACTGTGGCCCCACTCAGACTTTACTACTGTCTTACTGTCACTGCTTGTGACATCCTTAATGATAGAGCTCCCAATCACTAAGTTGTCAACGGATGCTTTGTTGTCCTTAGATTCGAGCTTTTCGTGGGATTTCTTTAGGCCATCTTTAAGTTCTGCATTTTCGCGCCTAAGCTCTGTGCATTCTGCGGTTTTTGCAGATAGTTGTTTTTTAAGATCAGCATTGTTCGTGTTGAGTGATTGGATCTGTGCCTTGAGAGTTTTGAGTTCTTCTATATTATTTGCCTTAACTTGGTTTTCGAGGTTGCTTATGTACCATCAGACGCACATGAGTAGGCATTAATCTACAGCCTTTGCAGTTCCACATGGCACTTATTTCCGGCTCTTTTTGTTGTTGTTACAATGGAAGTATAGATGATCATGAGAGGTACCACTTCGATTAAAAACCATAATTACAGTTTTGTCTGTGTGCAATTCTAGAATCCAACACTTGCTATAAGCAGCTAATCTAGTCAACAAAACTTGTAAGTCCTCTTGCGTATATGCTAAGAGCGCAACATCATCCGCGAAAAGCAAAGATGAGACAGGTGCACCGCCAATATCTGTGCGACAATCAGTTTCATATAAAGTTAGATACTTTTCCAAGTCATTAATGAATACGTTAAACAAAAGTGGACTTACTGGACAGCCTTGTTTTAGGCCAACGTGACTTTTGAAGTATGGCGTACACCCGTTTCGTGTTTTAACAGATATTTCTGAGTCAGTATACATGTTTTGAAGCAGCTGGAGGACCTGCAAACTCACTCCGGCTTCAGATAACTTATATAATAAGAAATCTCTGTTCACAGTGTCAAAAGCACGTCTATAGTCGACGAACGCAGTATACAACTTTTCTTTCTTTGAAAACTGTACATCGATCAAGTTTTTTAACATAAACACATTGTCAGATGTTTGACGCCCTTTTATAAACCCACTTTGTCCTTCATGGAAGAAGTTATTATCCACGAGAAAGGAATACAACCTTTTATTCAACATATTTGCAAAGACCTTACTTAAAGCGATCTGCAGAGATATGCCTCTATAATTTTCGGGTGCGTCTCTAGAACCCTTTTTATGTATTGGGGTAACATAGCTCTTCTTCCAAATTTGGGGATATTGTCGCATTTGTAAAACCTTGTTAAGGATTTTTAGTAGACACCCCTTTATGTATGGGTTACTTGTTTTCAACATCGCATTTTTTACACCATCTGGGCCCGGTTGCTTATATACTTTCAACTGGCTAAAAACAAGATTCATTTCATCCGAACTAAAATGATCATTTAGGGAGTTGTTTTCTCCTTGTTCGTAATTTGAAAGATTGTACGTAAAATTACTGATTGATTGTCGTAGTTCACCTGGCTGAAATTCTGTTACAGGGGGAGGATTATTTAGGTTTTTGTAATAAGAAAACCACCGTGATTGGTCAACACACTCCGGAATATGAGGCTTAGTATCTAGGAAGTCTTTCAACTTTTTCCAGAAAGTGTTTTGGTTACGCCCAGGGCCCTTAGATCCTTCAATGTCTTTGAGTATTCCTCTCTTATAATCCCTACGTTTTTTTCGAACCAGCCGTTTGAACTTCTTGGCAGTACAGAAGTATCGACCCTTAATGACTGGGTCCCGAGGAAACATATTAAACAATTTTTTCATGCTTTTTACGTCGTCCTTGAGCTTGCTACACTCATCACTGAATGCTGCTACACACCCGGCTTTAGTTGGCCTTTTCTTTTTTCTAGGCAACCCTGTCATTACATTTAAGCTTATCTTCGCGGCATCTATAAGAATAGAATTCAGTTCTGCTGTAGCTTTATCGACCGACATATATTCAATATTTGTTTCCAATTGTCTAATTCGTGTTTGTATGGTGACCGACTGGAAGGCTTTGTCATATAATTCATGCGAGCCTTGCTCCCATTTAATACGCACCAAGTCCTGATTTATGACCCGACTGTTTATGTTTACCCTTGGTGCATTTGCATAATCGCCTTTCAGACACAGCTGAATGGGGCAGTGATCGCTGAGTACCATATCACAGTCATGTAGTTCAAAAGAGTGAACACTGCTGATCGAGTTTTTGTGGCACAATGCATAATCAACAACACTTGCCCCGTTGGGCCGGTGGCAGGTTAAACTGCCATGCTTGTCACCATTCGTTCTCCCGTTGATTATTTTCATACCAGAAGATTTACATAAATCTAGTAAAATCTTACCATATGCATTTATAACAACATCTTGTGAGCATCTATTCTCGAATACATCAAGATCGGTTTCATATGCATTGGGAACAGGTACATGGTCCGTATAATCATGGGTCATGCACAAAATCAGGCTCACGGCCAGTTCGTGCATTGAAATCTCCCATTATGAAAGTTTTACCTTTATTTTTGTACTTTATAATATGGCTTTCTAATGCTGACCAATAGTCTACACCTGTCTGCTTAACATACGATGATGATTCCGGTGGAAAATACACGAAACCTCGATATAAGCACTCATCTGGGTGTTGAATAGACAGCCAGACGATACCATCTGCATCAGTTTTTATCACATTGACGACATGCTTAAAACATTTACGTATTAAAACTAAAATACCACCCAGCCACGTTTGGCCCTACAATGTGTATACAGTCGATTAAACTCATAATAATTGTTATCTTGCAGCAGGCAAGATATTTTTTCGGGAACCGAATCATTTTCACTCAACCAGGTTTCCTGCAAACATATAATGTCGAATAAATTCAACCATGCAATCTGTTTAGTGGATTCGCTCTCACAGTTTTCGGACAACTTATTATTCAAGCCATTTATGTTCCAGCTTAAAACCTTTAACTTGTCACGTTTATTAGATTTCACTGGATATTCTGTTATGTGAGGGTATTGTTCGGTACAATCGTTAACGGGTTCACTTGTAACACCTGGATTAGACACATCATTTACAACAGTACTACCTTGTATTAAGGATATACATAGAAAGGTTTGATTTTGAAATGAAGCTCACATCTGGACCACCATCCCGCTTCACGTTTGACATGATTTCTCCGTTTCTGTACACACCATCAAGCTGTAACTCAGCAGTTTATTCCAAAACTATTTTCTACAGGTATATCCCACAGATAATTCATTGAAATCCGCATATATCCACAGCAACACGCCTATAATTGTCGCAAATGTCCCACAAAATCCATTTCGGGCAAAAAGTCCGACATTCCAGCGCCAAATGCAAACGGATATCCCATCCTGAATCGAGTTCGTTCCGTGACATTAGCCGTACGACAACTGTTCTCAATTGTCAATCAGACCATGTTCTTTGATCCACTCGTTTTTTTTTATCCTGTGTTCATTTCCACAAATTGATCGCATAGATGTTCTAGGTCCACCCTCTTTACTCACTCTCGCCCCCCCCCCCCCCCCGTATATTATCAGCATGAAAGCTTGACAGACTGAACGTTACGAGAGCCTGTGGTTCGCGACGCCTTGGTTAAAGCAAGCAGGGTAGAGGTCTACCTAGCTCCAGGGAAATAACCCCCGCGGACTGTTGGCTAACAGTCCGCGGGGTTAGTTCCCTTGGAGCTAAGGTCTATTCTCTTTGGTGAAAGTGATTTCCGGGGCCACGTAACTGCAGGGATGTGAGGCCTTTCACCCAGCAGCAGAGTCAAATTGGTTTCCACTAGTCAAGATCAAGCCAGGGTCTGGTGACTCCAGGGGCTTGTTTTTCGAAAGGGTCACAGATTAGCGACAGCGACAGCGACAGCGACAGCGACAGCGACAGCATTTAATTTGTGTCTTTTTGCCCAGAACCACTTCCTAGTAGTCAATACCCTATTCCGCAATCCAAACTCTTTACTCTCCATAAGCTAACCTGTCCCTGTCTAACCAATATACATATGGAATTACTATTGTCCATATTGCACACGTTCCTCTGTAAAATTTTGAAATAGGCTGTATCAGCCCAAATAAATTAAAGGGTCTTCAGCGGGTAACTACTAAACATGTTTCGGAGCCTTTTACCCGTACATGTCTCTCTGAGTAGCGGCTCCTGGTCTAAGCTAAATATTCAGCAAAGACAACCCACATAATAAAGAATAAATATGAACGTGGCAAATGATGAATTAGCTAAATACGTGAAGTTTTGCTTATAAATGCAGAGCTTCATTATTTAGCGACCAGTCACTGTCAAATTAGTGACCATTTCACAATCGTGTCTCTGACTGGTCGCAGGTGGTGGTGTGTGGGGGGGGGGGTCGCTGATGCGTTATCCAAACTTTACATGGTTCAGGAGCTGTGTCATATTTTGATAATTTTGGTGAATGTATATTACATGTTTGATAAAGAAGTACATTGTGAAATGTATTTTGATATATGTATGCATATTTTTCTCGCCTCGCGGGGGTTCTAATATAGAATTATTAATTATCATGTGTTGCTACACAGACATAATTCCGCTTGTTTCTCACTTGTCCAATTTGATGACTGTTTCTCAGATTGAAGTTAGTTTATTTTTAGGCCATTACATTAATAGGAATTAGGTCATGGAAGATATATTGAGGGGTCATAGAGGGTATCGTTTTGTAGGAAAGTACTAAGTTCTGGTATTTGCTGTGATCGGGAAGTGTTTGCCAACTACCCTCACTGAGTAGAACATTGCGGCGGGTAAGGTGAAATGCGTGTGGCAAGCCGTTTTGACACTTAAGGTGGAAGGTCTGAAGCTGCACCTGTGGCTAACCGCTAACCACTTTTTCATATTTTTGGGTAGTCTGATACTTACACTACATGCTCCCAAAAATCAGATGTGTGAACATGAAATTTATGAGATAATTGATCTCAAAACTTCTGTTTGCAATGAAAGGTTTAAACAGTGCCAGACACATGGCTTTGTTTGCATGGGCATGATAATAAACCATGTCATTGTTTGCACGGTCATTAGTCCATGACCACTGAAAACCAATTGAGATATTGACAAGGGTCACTCACAGGAAACCATTAGCCATGGAGAGAAGAATGGGCCAGTTCAGGCTAATCAATACCGCTGTTCTGATTACTTTGAAATTCTCTATTAATGTAAAAACAAATTAGCACAATCCACTTACTGGTCCCCAAATATGGAAAGCCGCATGTGAACCCACACCTAAACAAGCCAAATATCATATCCAGGAACGGTTCCCATTTTTTTTTTCTAACGACCCCTTCCGTGACTTTTGGAGCAATTTATAGAAGGAAAATGAACAACCTGTCAGGACTAGATTAAAAATTTATAACTTTTTATTTATGCTATTTCAGGACTAACCATTGAATTCGATCCTGGACATGGATATATATTTTAAATTTCTTCTGATTTCAACTGGGGAAAAAAATTTGTGTGACTTCTGCGCGAAAAATGTGAAAATCCTTCCAAGTCAGGAAGAATGAAATAAAAATCTAAAAAAAATCTCTATCCTGCAAAAAAACTCTACGGATACAAATCTATGGATATGTAGTAATCAGAAAATATAAAGGTTTAATGTACTTGTGAAAAAAATTAAATGGGTAATTGCGATCCAAAGTTGCCAGTCTCACTGCGCAGTAGCTTCACAACTTCCACCTTAACTCTTTCAGTACTAGTCACGTCTAAAGTCTATCTACTAAAGTCAACCTAGTCTGAATTATTATTAGGATCTCAGATTCGTATTCCTCGTAAAAAGACATTTCATTCAAGTACCAGCATAACTATAGTTCCAGAGAAAAGCTGTTGACTCAGTACAAAATTTGGCACTTGAAGAGTTAATAGCCGTCATTTGCAGAAGCGACAATTCAAGGGAGCTGGATGGACAGCTTGCATTGATGCTGTCAACTTCCCTACGAGACTCATTCACACCTGTTTTTGAACCCTCATCTCTTTGCATCGTGAATCTGTGTGCTTCAGTTTTAGCTCGGGAAGAGACAGCTTCACCAACAACAGAGTTTATCATAAACTATGTTTAATAAATCTCCTGGAATGGTTCAAGTAAAGTTAATTCCAGTTCACTGGAACTCTAGACATTGTAGCAACCAAAGGATCGAATTCCGATAATCTTTTTTGGGATGAGAAAAGATGACTAAAAAACTGATTATGACATTAATTCAAAGGTGAATTTGCGCCCTTGCGAACCAACTTGTGAACTTTTCCTTGACTTCTGAGAATTTGGGGGCAGAAGGAACTCTGTGTTGGGTTGCTTGATAGAGAAGTTCCAAACAATGACCTTTAACATCTTGTAATACTAGTTGGTCTTGAGTAACTTTTGCCAGTTAGACACTGCTGATCTTAATCTGCCTGCCACAATAACACTTCGTATTGGAGGAAGCAAATCTTATTGTTTTAGTCCTTGATGAATTGGACCTCGAGGAGATGTGTCTATTTTTATCTCTGCTTCTAAGTTCTTGTTTTTTTTAAAAAAATTTGCGTCTGAGCATATTCTACTATTTCTACTTTCATACATTGATCCACACTTTCTGAATTTGTGCATGAACATTTTCCAATTCTGAAAGAAGTGAACCTACCTGAGGATCTTTGGCTTCAATTCTGTTAGTAACCTTGATCTACTGGACTCCTGAACTACACATGGCCTCCTTCACGCCAATTGTCTTGACCCAACAAAACCAAAGAATGTTCCAATGGTTGCAAAAAGGATGACACATCAACTTCTGTTTCAGTTTTACCTTGCCTGATATTATCAAGGTCAAACCACAATTTGGTCAGTGGAGCCTTGGCTTTTTTCCAGGTTTTATGAGAGTCCACAAAATTGTTGGACACATAATCATCAAGATCATTAGCGTTAGTTGCATGAATATTTGGTTCTGGGAATAAATCTAGGAGGGTCTGTTAAATCACTTTGTCCTTAAAATGTATTTATGAACAACTGCTTCAGATGATTGCCATACCAGGCTTCGCACTAGTGTGATCCGGCCCACAGACCGGCAAACAACTCAGGCGATAGGATTTGACAGATTAATGACTCGAGTAATTTTGTCTATGTAAACTTTGTGATCATCCGCAAGATGATTACTCTTTTTATTTTTCACAGGTGGAATAACAGGTGTAAAACCTGTAATACTAAAGAGACTCACCTTTATTGATGACTATTCTGCAATATTTCACCTCTGTAAAGTTCATTTCTGTGCACCGAAAAACTCGAGAAATATTACTGGAACATATTTTGTGAAAAAAGTCGATTATTTTTTTCATTGAGCAGGTGAAATCCCTTGTGGGCCATTTATATGTCGGTTATCGGCCTCTTTGATCAATCAGGGAAATTTAAAAGAATTGCATGAATATGGGTGGCCTAAGCTGGTCGTTCAAACCTTTCATACAGTGTGTATATTGCCATTGTTGTAGATTCGTATCAATGAAAGTATCAACACAAAAGGAACACTTTTTGCAAATTTCAATATATATTTTTGCTGAAAGGCGCACCTGCGAATCTTCTTCAGAGCCATTATAAGGGTCTTATATGTTTCTTATTATAAACAATAATAAAAAATTTCCTTCCGCATTATTGAAAGTATTATTCAAAATCTTAATGTCTTTAAAATTCGTTAACACATCCCTAAGCATTACTAATCATACATATGTCATTGAGTTAACTGTACAAGACTATGGCAAAGTACGTTACCTGTCTGTCACAGTACTTCACAAGAAAGCTATACGCAATGACAATAAACCAGCTTATAGTCACTTTTGTGCTCAGTGATATATGACTTATTCCGTAGTTTACTGAAATATCAGTTGAGTACATTCCTACAGTAACATAAATTGATTCAGAATTCTGAAAAAGTGCAAAACCAATGATCATATTTTCAATTTGAAGACAAGTAACAGATATACACAAGAAAATGCCTGTTTACTTCCATTCTGGATTATGCGTTTTTATGTTATATGAAGCCGCGTGGAATACCGCTGCAATATACAAATCGCCTTGGGCCAGTATTGGTGGCCCATTCTTGTATATTACTCCATTATTTATTCTCATGTGTTGTACTGTCTGAACGAGATTATAAAAATTACTGAATACTGTCGATTGCATCATTGAGTCAACAAGGGTCGTATACGTAGTCCACCACTCTTCAATATGCCTTGAGGGGGCCTTCCTCACTTGCTGAACTATTCATTTAACCTAGCCACGGTATAGGACATAAAATTACACAGCTCAATACACCATGAATATAGGTTGATCTGAGTCCCTCATTGACCTTTATATAGATCTACATGCTTCGCACAAAAAGAAATTTAACCATTCACTTTCAAGAGACCTTTTTTTAAAATTTTCAACAAAGAGGGACATGATATAAGAAATTTTCGGTCATTTGTAACACAAAAATTGAATATATCCAACATTACATCTTAGACGTGCGTTTAGTATTTCCGGCATAACGAAAACGTTGCTCCATAACAAGGTATAAAATACTTTTCATTTCAAATTTGAACCATTTAATATTTGAAACAATGGTATTGGAAAGAAGCTCTGAGTCCGTGGAAATAAGCATATTATGGTATGGAGTGAAGTCACAAATGGAGCCTCCCTCTTTTAGCCGCTAATTAGCATTTGAACCTTTTCCAGTGTATTTTATGCAAGAAAAACATTGAACATGGCTCTGCGTGAAACAAACAATTTTAACATGCATTCTGTGCAATAAAGCAATATGTATGTCAAAACTGTAATGTTTTTTCAACAGAAATATCCAAATTTATTCTGATTATTTTAAAATGCAGTTTTATTTTGACATTTATTTTTCTTCATATAGATTCTATAAAAATGAACCATGAGATCCACTGTGTGAACAGATTTTATGTGCCCATGTCAAATACTCGGAACATTGAACCCAAATTTCACCCTGATTTTGAAACATTACACCACAAACCATGTTAATTTATGCTGGGGTCACACAAGGACTTCCAACTTAGCATCAATGTGTTAATCTATCACATACCTGCTGTTGTTGTCTATAAGCAATCCTTGATTTAACAATTGGTTGCAAATATATGAATACAGCCCTACAACTAGCAAGATAAAGTTTACTACATATTATCAGAAATTTTATACGAAATGAAAAAGCTGGATTTTGCCTTGAAAGAAGTTGACTTTCACTTTTGATATGCTTGACATTTGATTACCCAAGGTTATATATATCAACAATTTTTAGAGTTAGTGATCATAAATTAGGGTGTAATAAAGAGCGATATGAAAGTTCCAACACGTCCCAGGACCTTGGAATATGAGCAAATATAATACAAGTTCTTTGGAAAAATATTTGGCCATAACAGATACACAACATTGGAGTAAATAAACAGTTTATTTAAACAACATAAACTTCATGAGCACTGCAAATCTGACCCCTGCGGAACTCGAATGCTTATTGTGTCATATATTAATGGTGATATCATCTTTCTATACTGCACTGCTACATCTGATAGATACAATGTATTCAAAATGGTTAGATGAATGTGCAGCAAAGCCATAAAAACCAATGCAGCACATACCGTTGTCCGCGTTGGGCATTCAGCATGATGGTATGCCATCGATAAGTGCGTCACGAACTAAGATTATGGACTGTTTGATCTCGAGTTGATTTGGTTTTATACGATAAACGGTCCCTGTTTGTTTTTGTTTTTTTTTGGGGGGGGGACTTTTAAAAAAAATGTTAACATCTCGGTTTTATGGATGTCATTAATGTCCTGATGCTTTAAGTTTTAACTGCTGCAGATAAATAACAATTACGCAGTTCGTGCACATGATTTAAACAGAAGAGGCGAAGCAGAGCATGTTTCCCGATAATATCATCAGTCACGAAATAAATGGTGACTCGAGAAGTATTACTATGATGAAGTATATGTGCCATAATTTTTCCCAGGAACCAGATATGGATTGTCTACACATATAGGTTTTGCGTGCCCAGAAACAAGCAAAAAGCGCCCACAAACAAGCCGAACAGCTTTATGGCAAAGTACCACAAGTACAGAAAAAGAATTATACTTCTGGGCTGAAATGCTCAAACAATATTGTGTTTTTTACAAGAGCATGCAAGGTTCCCGTTCGTTGCCAGAGTCCTGATAAGCTAAATCAGGATCTCTCTCTCTCTCTCTCTCTCTCTCTCTCTCTCTCTCTCTCCTCTCTCTCTCTCTCTCTCTCTCTCTCTCTCTCTCTCTCTCTCTCTCTCTCTCTCTCTCTCTCTCTCTCTCTCTCTCTCTCTCTCTCTCTCTCTCTCTCTCTCTCTCTCTCTCTCTCTCTCTCTCTCTCTCTCTCTCTCTCTCTCTCTCTCTCTCTCTCGATCAAAGACGTGTGGGAGATGGGGCAAATATGAGTTTCTATAGCCTTCGTAATTATCAGCAACCTATATTGCCTGACGTTTTCTCGTTTAAAATTTGACAAGGACATTTATAAAAGACACCCCATATGGGTCTTGAACTTAAATGGGGGGGGGGGGGGAGAGGGGGGGGGAGATCCGTTCCTGCGTTAAATTGCATGTGAGCCATATCTGTTTCTGTCTGCCCATGTTTGCTGTGGTGATGGTTGGATGTGGTATTTTGTGAACCATTGCCTTGCGTTTCATTGCAACTGTCGGGTGAAAGGTGGTCCTTTGAAAGTGGACGATAATTGCTGATGCAGCGACCTTTGCATTTTTTGCTTTCCATTCTCTCTTGCAACTTCGACCCATTGTAATAAAGGTTAAAATTATGAGCGATAATAGGGATTGGCAAACCTGTGGCTAACATGCCGCAAACAGCACAAAAAGCTCCGACCGCATAGCCAGTGGCTGTAGTTGGGTGGACATCACCATATCCAACAGTTGTCATGGTAACAATTGCCCACCAGAAACCTGTAGGAATGTTCAAAAATGCATCTTCACGGGGAAATTCTGCATAGAAGATAAATGTTGAAAAAACGATCATACCAATTACAAGAAACACCCCAAGAAGGATTAACTCTTTGGCACTGGCAAGCAATGCCAGAATTAGAATTCTGAGACCCATGTAATGGCGAGCTAATTTGAACAGTAAAAATACTCTACATATACGTAATAAGATGAAAGCATCGTAGACGTTTTTTACTTGGTGGTTGGTTTCGAAGTCGCCTATCCAGGCTAAAAAAAATGGAACCCACTGGGTCACCACCACTGTTATGTCTAACCAGTTTGTGATACATCGGAAGAAGCAAAGCTTGCTGGGACAAACTACCATCCGTACTGTTAAGTCCGCAGTAAATATAATGTTAACCACAAAGTCTGTGTAATAGAGGGCTTCATGTGGAACAGTTGTAGCGCGGAGAATACTCTTTGGATTGGTATCATTTGCAGCAGGTGAGTGCCCAGTGGAAACCCGGCAACTTGGGTGTGTGTGCAGTGCCAAGGACAGAACCGACGTCAGAACCAGCAGAATGTAGAAGGCAGCCCACAGCTGAAACAACAATAATATAACATGTACAACGGTTGCTGACAAGTCAAACATAGTATGCATTTGAGCTCACGCAGATGATTTGGGTATCCACCGAACTATCCGCATTTATGACTGAAGGCAAAATTCAAAAACTAAAAAACATTAGCTTCAAAGCAAATCTATCTGTGCGCCTTCAAAAGCTGTAAATGTTAATTGCTATAACTTTGTTCCTTTGGGTACCTCACATTCCATTAACCTTATGGCTGGACGGAAATTTCAAAGTCCAAATGACCTTAACTTTTGACCTTAAGAGGCCACATGTTAATTACAAACATGTACAGTGTTACAGTACCTACAATTTAAGCCCCACATGAACCAAATCAGATGAAACTTTCAAAGGGCTGAATGAGCTTGACCTTTTACCACTAAAGGCTATATGTTAATTTCAAAAAATGTGCAGTGTTGAAATACCTACCATTTGAGTACAAATAATTAGAATTGGATGGAAATTGGCTGAGTTATGACTGGATAAAAATGCCAAAGGTCCAAATGACCTGGAGCTTTGTCCTTTAGAGGTCACATGTAAATAAAAAAAATGTGCAGTGTAACAATAACTACAATTTGAGCCCAACATGATCAAAATTACATAAAAAAAACCCAGTTACGGCTAGATGAAAATTTCAAAGGACCTAGACCTTTGACCTTTAGAGGTCACATGTATGTTATAAAAATGTGCTGTGTTACATGACCTACAATTTGACCCCAACATGATCAAAATTGAATAAAATTGATTAAGTAATGGCTAAAAGAAAATTTCCAACGTCCAAATGACCTTGACTTTTGACTTTGAGAGTTCACATGTAAATAACAAAAATGTGCAGCGTTACAATACCTACAATTTCAGCCCAACATGACCAAATTGGATGAAGATTGACCATGTTATGGCTAGATGAAAACTTGAAAGGTCCAAATGACCTCGACCTTTGACCTTCAGAGGTCACATGTAAATTACAAAAAAGTGCAGTGTTACAATAGCTACATTTGAGTCCAACATTATCAAAATTTGATAAAAATTGACCTATTTCTTGCCAGATGAAAATTTCAAAAGTCCAATTGACCTTGACCTTTGACCTTTAGAGATCACGTGTAAAAAACAAAAATGTGCAGTTACAATATCTACAATTTCGGCCCATCGTGATCAAAATTGGATAAAAATTGACCAAGTTATGGCTAGATGAAAAATTGAAGGGTCCAAATGACTTCGACCTTTGACCTTGAGAGGTCACATGTAATTGACAAAAATGTGCACTGTTACAATAGCTACAATTTGAGCCTAACAGGATCAAAATTGGATAAAAACTGATCGAGTTACGGCTAGATGAAAATTTCAAAGGTCTAAATGACCTAGATCTTTGACCTTTAGAGGTCACATGTAAATTACAAAAAATGTGCAGTGTTACAAGCTTATTAATTGAAGTTGGATTGGTTACCTGTACCTGTAATATTTTGAAGATATTCACGATTTAAATTTTCAATGGCCCCAATTTGCATAATTTTCAAAACTATTAAACCTCTTTACACAAACTCAAGACTTCATTTTCGGAAGTGTAATCATGGTAAGTTTGGAGTTTCTATTATTATGTTACTGTTCAAATGAAATGTCGGACAAATTTGCTCGTAAAGAAAGACAGAAAGAAAGAAAGAAAGAAAGAAAGAAGGATTGAAGGAAGGAAGGAATTAAGCAAGGGAGGGAGAGGGAGACAGGGAGAGAGAGAGGAAGGAAGGAAAGAAACAAAGAAAGAAATAGAGAGAGAAAGAAAGGACGGAAGCAAGTGAGGGATAGAGAAAGGAAGGAAAGAAAGAAAGAAAGAAAAAGAAAGAAAGAAAGAAAGAAAGAAAGAAAGAAAGAAAGAAAGAAAGAAAGAAAGAAAGAAAGAAAGAAAGAAAGAGAAAAACAATATGTCTGTATTGGCACACAGACATAAAAAGAGCCATAGAAGTCCCATCATTGAGCTCAGAATGTCAGCAAGTGGCATCATTTACCCCAAAACATGAAATGGGTGCACCCTCGAAGAACCAGCAAAGCCTTCCACAGGCAAAGCCTTCCAAAGGCAAAACTCCTTTAGAATTGCATGAAGTTAGAAGTTAAATAAGTGGGGTCTTGATGTCATGTTTTATTTCATCTCACATCTATTTCAATTATGTTTGAAATTCAGTCTGGTCTCAGAGGTTTAAACGCATTTCTCAGATCGGACAATTCCTTGGACAGTTACAGGCTAGCAAAGTTGAAGAACGAGGCTTATGCTTTGAACAAGTCTCTATTATTTCAAGGGTGGGTGGGTGGAAGGGTGTACTGAGTGCCAATAGCACCAATTTTGAGAGTATTGTAATAAAACTATTTAACTCATTCCATCCTAATGACGCTTTTCCCCGCTAATATCTAAATGTCTTCTGCTAATTGTATTATACTTATTTAGGGATTATTTTTTCTAAATTTTGGATCACGATCATTCCAAATTATATGCCCACGGTCAACAGCTTTCCTTGGTGCGCTTAGGGCACCTAGAAAAGCTGTTGACTCAGTCTTCTCTCAGCGTGGAATAAGTTAATCGATGATCTGGAATTGGCTCAGATGTTGTCAATGGTTATCCATATGGCTATCAAAGAAATTTTGCTTTTTGTTTACACAAGAATGTAAAGGACCCGATTTGCATAAGTTTTGAATAGATGACAGAAAATAAACGATGCAGTTTATGATTACGCTATTATATCAGATCACATGAACACATACAAAGTCTCATTTGTATATTTTGGTTTTAAAATAATGGTTATCTGCTTATGGAGATGCAAAGAGCAGTTTAGAGCCCGGCGTTAGATTTATGATTTGGATAATAATTTAATAATTTAATAATTTATGTATGAGACCACCCTTTACAACGGGGGCACCGCGGGCAGGGTATGACCCGCGGTTTAAGTGTCGTACTAAGTGTAGTTTAATTACTGCTGGATCATAATTCCCCAAAACGAAGTTATTTCTATAACCGTATGTGCATCAATTGTCCACATTGGCATATGAGAATCTTAATATGTGCCCATTAGTACCCTTTAACTATAACTATATTCAATTTATGGGTATACGACTTGTGGCACTGAATATAACTGGACAGCATATTGACACTTTTAATATGATTTCTACTGTAATAGAAAGCAAATCACAATAAATGGGCATAATCGAAATAAAGATGATATCGTCTTTGGTGTTCTTTTTTCCAGCATACAAATGTGTCACAGAGAGAGCACTAAGGGCATTCTGCAGAATATCCACAGTACAAAGTTATTTACTGCTTCATAATGTCATTTTTTTTAATATATTGCTATTTCTAATTTTATTATCACAAAAAAACTTGTGGGTGGTTTATTAGGATGTTATTTTTGGAGAAAAATGAGATGCATACATATTAACTGTAGTAGTTTTGGCACGTGTCATTCAGCAACAAGTAACTGTATGTAAAACCAGATCCTGTATCAAGCATGGTAAAGATGTCGCTCTTGCCAAGCGAGCAGCCCCAATAAAGTTTGAAAAGTCATAGTCATTTTTCTCCGAACGCACGTCGAACTTGATATAAGGAGTTGGCATACTTTTGGAATAAGTATTCCTTATTCCTACAAATGTTAATAACGCCCTCGGTTTCAAACCAGTGCACCGTTAGCATTGCGTCTGATTGGCACGGCTGACTAGCGAGAGGTAGTTAAGGTCCTTCATTTTGGCGGGAAATTAATATACATGTCCCGTATTACAGTAACAGCTAAAATGCATTAAATGTTTGCAAGCCTGTGCTGATAGTTTAACATGCGTACACAAACTATGCATGTCATGTTGATCAGAGAAGTAAACTTTCCGATGTTACCTATCCCCATATGATCCTATATCTGATTTCTACGGAATAGTAAGACCAATCACATTTCATTCAACGTCCGCAACTATGCCATCTGGACTGATTGAAGGAGGGAACTCCTGCTAAATAAAGTTTCCAACCCCTTGGGGATTTTCCTATCTAAAAGAAGATAGATTGGCTTGTAACACTGAATTTTATTGTGCTGGTCTCTTATTTGTACGGCTTTTATTAACTGCAAAACACTTGTAGGTATAGTATACTTGCAGGTATAAAGACTGTCTGGTCCCTTTAGCAAGAAAACCAGAATTGAGATATCCTGCATCTGGCAATCAATGAACTTATTTTTTAAAACAAAAAGTTTCACCGCCACAATAATTGATGATTATCTTGGTATTTTCATGAAAAAGAAGTGACCGAACAGTTCCTTCGATGTGACCGATGGAATACGGAAGGCACAGAAACATATTTGACATATTGTTTACTTTCTTTTCTCAATACATGTCAGCCTTTTAAGACCCAACGTTATGTAGTATTAGCGATGAAAGAGAGTAAGGTAACCTAAAATGCGTGAATGTTGGTTTGCCAACATGCTGGGTCACGTGACTGAACTCCCTAAACTAAACACCGCTGAGCCAATTGCTCTGACATTGCATAGGTACACTTCTGGAGACCTCTACACTTTAATATTTTCAACAGAAAAGGGCATTTATTTTTAGTTTTTCAAAGAATTTTCGTGTTTTCACTTTTCTGGACTTTTTCTTCGAAACGATAAGTTGGATTCTCTCCACACTTATTGGAAATGTACGTAGACTCCATCTCTGTCAAATGCATTCGCTACATGGTGGTGCTCTCACTTTCTGATTTTTAACAAATTATCAAAATTCGGAAAAGTCGGTAAGGGGATGTATTCATGTTATAAACAGTGATGATGGTCTTCTGCAAAGGTTACCTTGATATCATTCTGAAGTTCACAGGACCGCTTCGGTTTGTGCATGTAAGGCCAGTTGAGCACAATACAGCCACAGTCTTCTTCTTTATTTTTTGTGGCAATTCGTTGAAGTTCAATCTTGCTAGTTCTTGTGTATTTGTAATTTAAGTTTTTCATGTTTCCTGGTGGCAAAATGCCTGTTTTATCATAATCTACTTTAAGCTCGGAGATTTTCCCCCAAAGCTTTCAAATATACGGATTACCTCATTCAAAGTATCCTTCCTGCTCTTGATAGTGAGGCATGTATCGTCTGCATTTTGACGTATTTTGTATTCTTTATTATCCCTTTAATACCATCTATCTTAATATTTTGTCTGATAATGATTCTAAAATGTCTGTACTTAAAAAAGAGGTACAGAGACTGAGGGCAACCCTGACGCCCACCGCGGCACATGGTAAAGGGAGCTGAAATTCACACATTGTTAAGAACCTGACTGCTAGTATTACCAATATCTAAATTTGGTCCGAAATTCAAGACATCTAGTACCTTTTTCCAGTCTGATCTATCAAATGCCTTTTCAAAATCAATGAATATTGATAAAGCTGAAATTTATTCCGAACGTATGTATCCAAGAATAACTAACATATGCCTTATGTTTTCAAAATATACCGATTTTGTAAAAATCGAGTTTGATCATGATTATCTCAACAACATGTTCCTCATTCTGTGAGATTTATAGTTAATAATAACTACTAATTTTTATATTCTGTGTTTAGTAAATAAATTGGTCTGCCTTTTTTCCAAAGACAGTAGATCCTTACTTTTTTCCGTAAAAAGCAATAGAACCTGGACCTTGAAAGATTGATAAGGATCCACTGTTACTTGCATAATTTATAGAATTTAAAAGAATGTTTTTCACTTCATTCCAAAATATTTCATAAATTTCTATAAGTAGACCATCTGTGCCTAGACTTTAGTTGTTTTTTAAAGTTTTAATTATGTTTCAAAGTTACTCCTTAGTTATAGGTGTCTCACACGTCACCCTGTAGGTTTCAGCCAATTTAGCTAGCGTGGCAATTACCTCCCCCAAAGTCACATTACTTCTGTCTTGTATGGAGTTAAGCTGTTTATAAAATTGTGCTTGTTCCTTTAAGATTTCATTTGTTGCTTCATCTATTGTTGCCATCCAATTTGCTTAACTTAGCCGTCCCATACTTTTTTATTATAATTTCGCCCTTCTAGGTTGAAAAAGTATTTGCTCAGTTTCTCACCTCCCTCACAGCATTGCACTTTGCATCTTGTAAGAACACCTTTTGTTTTGTAAACTACCTCTGTTTCCGTATTGTCGTTTAGCAACTTGATACCACTTTACAGTATCTCACAAAAAGGTAGGCTAAGCTTTTGAATCAATATCAAATGTATTCCTTATCGGTCGCATTAAACAATTTAACTTCCAGAAATCACTGGTCCTCTCCATACCGTCAGGTATAAAGTTTAACATAATCATAGAATGGTCGGTTTTGAAACCTGGTCTAATATCTATAGCTTTTTAAACATGATGAGAGGCTGGAAGGCACTTGAAAGTAATCTAAACAACAGAATATTGCGTGAGGGCCATTAGTATGCCATGGAAATCTAAATTTATCTGTTTTCTGAATTCTCTATATATCATTGACATCAGTGCCTTCCATCCAAGTTGTTAAGACTGTTTGAACACGTTCAAGAGTATAGGGACGGCCACATCGTTTATCCCGTGATACATCCAATACTAACTTAACATCACCACCCATAATTCTTTAGTCATTTATGTTTTCTATTTGGTGAAATAACTTTTCAAAGAATGGCGGATTATCATGATTTGGGCCATCTATATAAATTAAGGATCTTCTTTTACTGTCAATCGTGACATCAGCAATAATGGAACGCCCCTCAGGGTCCAAAAATATATCATTTATGTCCAGATGAAAAGTGTTTTTGAACAGCATGCAAACAGGTCTAGAATCATTAGTTTCATTTGCAAACGAAACCATGTAACTCTACTCCAACCTGCATTGAAACCGTGTAACCCTACTCAGCCCTGCATTGAAACCGTGGAACCCTACTCAGCCCTGCATCGAAACCGTGGAACCCTACTCAGCCCTGCATTGAAACCGTGGAACCCTACTCAGCCCTGCATTGAAACCGTGTAACCCTACTCAGCCCTGGAATGAAACCGCGTAACCCTACTCAGTCCTGCATTGAAACCGTGTAACCCTACTCAGTCCTGCATTGAAACCGTGTAACCCTACTCAGTCCTGCATTGCTCCTATGAGTCTGCTGTGCGGTGAATTTCTTGTAAAAATGGAATATCAGCTTTACTTTTTTGTAAATAGTGAAAGACCTGTTATTTTTTTCAAAAAATCCAGCAGGCCTCTTGCATTAAAAGGATGTATCACAATGTTTTTATCATATTTTAATGCCTTTTACACTTTCTATTTGCTTAATCCAAAGTCTCCATAGTATACCCGATTTATGATTACAACCCAAGTGGACCTTGCTACCATAAAAATAAAAATAATAACACAAAACGTATCAACGAACAACATATCAACCCAAAACATACCAGCAGCCACCATCTCTACTGTCACCTCCCTTGGGGGAGGGGGCGGCTCTTGTTGTGCTCTGTTCAAGGGCAGCATCAGAATAGAAAAAAAGGTAAAAGAAGGACTGGACTCACTAACATACTCATGTTCAGATAATAAGAGCCTTTCTTTTCAGGCCAGGTAAATCTGCACCTTTAATATGTTAAATACCGTCCTAGTTTTCGGATCTGTGCGAAACTGTCTCTGTGTAATTTTGAGACTGAAAACTTTCGCTCAATGTTTTTGTGAGAATGCGTTAAAATGAGCGGGAGCATGATCTCGTTAAGCAATTGCACGGGTCATTTTTTTTTTCGAAATGAGTATTAAAGTACAAGGCTTTTTGCACGATCCTAAATTATGTGAGTTAGCTTTTAATATAGCAATTTCTCACATACTTCCATCAAGTGGATTTTAAAGTTTATATGACCGTATTTCCTATTCACTTCACCAGCAAGCCATACTTCTGCTAACCTGTATGCCATACACCATTCATATTCTACTAGTAGCGTTGGTATTTGCCACACATCCGTGGTAATTAAGACAGTTCTATCTGGCCTAGAAACTGTTGAACCAAGGTTCGTCTGACACTGATGCATCCTCTTATGAAATGTCGGTTTACTTCTAACTCAGAGTACTGGTGTTGCTTCAAACAATTTAGTGTTACAGTATTAGATGTTTATAATTGATTTAAAATTTGTGATTATCACATATTTATGTTTATCATTTAACATTTACATATAATTTAAAGAAAACCGGGGGGGGGCTTTGTTAAAATGCCTGTGCTGCGTGTGTACTAGTGCTGCATTCAGCCTATTGGGGGCAGCAGTGCCCAACAGAGAAAGGGGAAAAGGAGACACCTACACTCGATCTGTTGGAGCATATGAAAATATTCAAAGTGACATTCACGTTCTAGAAACACTGAATGCTCCCCCTCACAGAACAAAGTTAGGGGCACGAACGCCTTAACAACGTGTGCATCCATAGGAAGAACAGGGTGTAAAGAATGCCTACCTGAGAAACTGAAACCTGAACTTATTTAGCTCAAAGTTCACAAAAACAAGGCCATTGGGGCCCGGCAAAAGTGGCCCCTAAAGCCAGATAGCCCCTTATTGTTGCTGCCTCCCAAGACAGGGACCACTGTATCTTTTTTTTTCGGTAGTCCCTCAAGCAAGACAACCTCGTGTTGGTGCGGCCTCCCAAGAAAGGGACCACTGTATGTAATTTGACATTACAAGCCACATAATTACATGATGGCACGCTCAAACATTACTCACACACCCACATTCAGAATCATAGAAATTTACATCCATGTATATATTCAGGTCAAGATATAGTGTAGCACGTCTGAGACCAGGGCATTTCCTCAACTCAGAACTAATAACTAAATAAATTGCTATGGAAGGATGTCGTTCCAGTATTCCAAGTCCTGGAAACTTGACCACCCCTCAATAACATGCCCATGTTCTTTCAAACATGTGTATTAACAAGGATTCAAACAGTTAAACCTGTGCTCAGATACAGCTGTGCAGACCTACAATATAACGCACCATTCAAATAAAGCATACCCATGCTTATACAAAAAGGTGTAAATAACCCAGACAATTACTTGGAAAGAATGTTCCTGACTGTTCCATAATGTAGCTTGTCATTTGTCAATTTTGACCTCTTATTATCTCTAGAATTAATGGTTTAACTGCTTTAATGGTTTTATTTAAATCTCATGTTGATAGACACTTTCGCTAAAAATTATATGCCTATGATAACACAAGTCAATATCTGTTGCTGGCCATGCATGGAATCTAACAAAAAGGTTTTTTATTTCGACGAAGCAAGAATTACGATCTCCCCGGTGTACAACCAAGAAGGCTACATATAGACCAATATAACCCTCTTGTCACAAAGACAGACAGCACTCTGGTGCAATGCTCCTGTTCCCCCGAAAAAATAAATCCCGCCGTTTTGATCAAAAGATTAGCCGGGCGTGACTGGTTCTTCCTCATCAAAGATGTGCAACTTACTTTGTAAAATTAAAAATAAAGTATTCGAAAATAATTGAGTCAACAGCTTTTCTTGGCACGCTGTTGACCATGGGCATATAATTAGGTATGATTTTCCATGCAAGTTTCGTCCAAAATGTTGACAAATAATCCCCAAATTAGTAAAATACAATTAGCAGACGATATTAATATGTATGCAGGAAAAAGCGTCATTACGGTGGAATGAGCTAACAGCATCACACCCACACCTGATTTTTCAACGGCTAGGACATTCCCATTTTCACAAGTAAAGAACAGTTGAACAAGTCTTCTACAGAAAAAAGTCGGCCCAACTATCATGGTTCTGGATAAAACATGCCAACTATCATGGGTCTGGATAAAAAAAATGCCAACTATCATGGTTTTGGATAAAAACATACTGTTACAAACGGCAGGAAAAGTTTTTATCACTTGTGAGTTCACCACTTAGTACCTCCTACCAAAAAACGTCGGAATGCTCATTTGCCAACTTATAATGTATCTGATTGTGCTGATAATCTTTAAATTTTCAAAATCCTCGAATCACAGCTTTGCTAAAATTAATGAAACAGCACATTGAATGGCCCAATTGCCAGCGGTGTAAAGATTCCATTGCATTCACTTGGAAACCAAAAAAGGGACGACAGCTGTGCACCATAATAAGGAGTCAAATTATTCAAATAGACTGATAATATGGATCAGCATCATTCTTTTCCTTACCAAGTCATACGATTGAGCTGTGACCGATGAATTGACAGCTTAACAATTATTGAGTCCTGTCATAATTAGAGCTTTCCTTGTTATACCTTGATAATATTTATAAACATTTCCTTCTGTTTGTGTAATGAACCAGTCATGCATGAAAGGTACTTTCCGCAAACCGATTAGTTTGTAACATACTGGTGATAAAAATTGACTATTTAAAATACGAATTCCAAAAAATGGCAGATAGCATCGTTTATAAATTTTGTCGAACCATTTAATGATATACAAGCTAGTGGTACATTGAAAAGGTCTTTTGTGATAAGAACACACCTTGTGGATAGAAATAAATCTGAATTAACACTTGCCATGGAGGTTTTTCTAGCACTGGCTGCTTGAAGAACACAAAAGCGTTATTAATCACTGACAGAGCATTAATATATACATTCAAAGCTTTTCCTTCAAGCATCAATTAAAGGCGAATAAAGAAAACCAGAAAAAGTGCTGCTACAGGGCAAAATAAGTGGCAGACACATGTGGTACCATGCATTTGCTGCCGCCTAATCAGTCGAGAAATAAAGGGTTAAAGAATTGCATTTTACAACAATATCTGCCAGCTGCGGCCCATTCATTTGAGAAATGCATGGTTAATGTTTTTTATTTTGGTGTGTAAAGTGACAAATGTTTTCAGGTTGTTCAATTGCGGAAAGATTGCCGACCATTTAATATTCACTCCTCATAATATAATTTGCTCCAGTATAGAACTAAGGTATGGAAATGCACAACTTCCTACATTGTTAAAAACAACAATGAAAAATACATTTTGGTTTCACCAGTTTTCCTAAGATAGATACATCCACCGTTTTCAGTGACACACAAAATATGACACAAACACCGTTACTATTGTTAACTACCACTTTATTTAGATAATCAATCAATGAATCAAATCCCAGCCCGTTGTGTGCTCCCGTCGATTAAGAACGGCATATGCTTCAAATCCGTTCGAAACATTTAAAAAAACACTTAGCCAGATTAACCTAAAATGTTTAAAATTATAGAACTGGATTTTCAGAGTTGATTTTCCACACGATGCTCTCTCTCTCTCTCTCTCTCTCTCTCTCTCTCTCTCTCTCTCTCTCTCTCTCTCTCTCTCTCTCTCTCTCTCTCTCTCTCTCTCTCTCTCTCTCTCTCTCTCTCCTCTCTCTCTCTCTCTCTCTCTCTCTCTCGGTGTTGTTTAGTTTTGTTTTTGTGGTGTAGTATTGTTTTTGTGATTTATTTGTCACTATTTATCTCTGTGTGAATTATATTTTATATGCAATAAGAGTCAAAAGGAGCAGTTGGTATGAAGGAATTAACGTTTCAACAGGCCTTTGCAGGCTCTTAGTTGACTATAACCAGACAAATTATCTGGCACTGAATCTTCCTGAATCAAACTGCCACTATAATTTTCAGAATATGAAGTCGAAAAGGTGCTTTTACCAGCATACTGGTCCTCATACTCGTTTCAGTTAGACAGATTCTATAAAGCATTGTTATATTTGTCGTGATGATACCTTTTACAGTTCATTTAATCCTTACATCTGTGCATTCACGAAGTCCATTAAAATAGCAGTTATATGGTGAGTTGCTTAACGTTGCACCATGGACCCTTATCACAATACCGGTTACCATGACTTGTGACGTCACGCAACACGGGATTTATTGTTTGCAGCTCTAAATTTTTTTACAACGATGAAACGTGTGGTAGGTAGTAGGTGCAGACCACGCCCCTGACTGATCGACGTGATGCGGAACATGGGATTCAGCTTCGTGGAAAGAGACTCATATCGTGTCTGCAGTTCAGTAAACATTTCAATTCATGCTGTCAACGCACCTGTTTAAACTTTTAATGTGAAGATAAACAGTGGTTGTTAATCTGCATAACCAAGGGCTCCACACTGGGGAAGGAGTAGTTGTATTTGAACCTTCCTACATTTAACAGAATGAATTTATGGTAAAAACTCTTTGCGCTACCAAGGTGTCAAAATTTGGAACTAGGTCCTTAATAACATAAAGATGGTATAACTTTCACAGATTTGAAAATCAGACTGCGACCTGGACTTTTGACGAGTCGTGTACTTGCACAGCATGCAATACAACCTTCTGGTCCAAATACCAAGATAAGCGAGATACATGACTGTCGCTATTTGATCATTTGTAACTATGTGCTCCTTTTTTCAGCTGTGTATAAATGCTGCCATTTTAGTTATAAGTATTTCTCTAACTTTACTTTATGTCTGTGTTGCGTCGGTTTTTAATAGCCCTTTGGCTAATGTTTCTCTTTGTACACGTTCCAACTTTAAATAAAGCTTTGTATCGTATTGTATTGTATTGTATTGTATTGTATTCTATTCTATTCTATTCTATTCTATTCTATTCTATTCTATTCTATTCTATTCTATTCCTATTCTATTGTTGCTGGTCCCTGTGTTTGTGTGAAAGCTGAGGGTAGACAGGGAGTGGACTTTATCATTGAGTCACTAAAGAACGTGTACAAAACCGTGCACTTGATTTCCATGGTTCACATTGTTTCGGGTATTGCTTTGGCTTCACTGAATCCGGTGAAGGCATGACACTGAAATCTACCCAATGTTAGTTCTTGTATTAAGTTCATGGTTGTTGGCGCGATTTTAGTAATGTAATAATCAAGCTCTCTCATGATTATCGTGTTGGTTAGCCTTCATCGATTTCGAGCATTCTTATTGACAGTAAAAAAAAAAAATGGGAAAGATCGATCTTTAAAGTATGTTCCGCAAAGTCAACCTCAGTGTGATAAACTTTTTCCCTCTAAGTTCTATAATTTCAGATTTTGGATCAGCATAATACATTGGGGTTGCCTTTGCGGAAATGTACTTTTCATTTTAACTTGTCAGAAAATCATGTAAAATAATTGAAGTTTGCATTATTGCATTTGTGTCTTTTTGTCCAGAACCATTTTCTGGTAGTCATAACCCTATTCTGCAGTCCCAACTCTTTACTCTCCACAAGCTAACTTGTCACTGTCTAACCTATATATATATATATATATATATATATATTATATATATATATATATATATATATATATATATATATATATATATATATATATATATATATATATATATATAATATATATACATACATACATATATGTATGTATATATATGTATATATATACATACATATATGTATATATATGTACACATATATATGTATATATATATATATATATATATATATATATATATATATATATATATATATATATATAAATGGAAGTACTATAATCCATATTGCACACGTTCTGGCGTAGACGTTTGACATAGGCTGTATTGCCCTCAAAGGAATTAAAGGGTCTTCAGCGGGTAACTACTCAGAACATGTTTCGGACACTGTACCCGTACATGTCTCTCTGAGTAGCGGCTCCTTGTCTTAGCTATACATTCAACAAAAACAACCCTCATAATAATGAATAAATATGAACGTGACAAATACTGAATTAGCTGAATAAGAGAAGTTTTGCTTATAAATGCAGAGCTTCATTTCAAATTAAGAAAACCTATCAAACTAAACATAATTACTAACATTGCATAAAACAAGTTCAGAAAAGAACAATTTGACTTACCCCCGAACCAGCATGAGACCTTTCAACTGGAAAGCTACCTTAGTTAAACCACCTGCCAGCCTATAACTGAGGTAGAAACACACCGGGGGAATTATATTCAGCCCCAGTGAATGTAAAATAAACAGTTTCAGCTAAACCACCTGTGCAAACCAAGGAAAATCCTAACAAGTACTGCAACAATGGATATCCAGCACCAGAAATGTAAACAAACCCCATGATCACACCTACTCCTCACTTTGAAAGTTCCCCAAAAAATAAAGCTCTATTCGCTAACAACGCTGAGTTAATGCCTCAACATAATGGATCAAGTTTGAGTAAATACTGTCAAATTTCAGTAATTTTTGACATTGAGTAAATGTGCACTTAGGCATGTCAGAAAAGAATGAAAGTCATTAGCATTTAAGTCAAAAAATTGTTTAGAAACACAATTTTTCTTAACTAGATTTTAAGTACAATTAGGCAACGTTATGAAAACTTCGATATGCTTCTTTTAATTTCAACAAAAAAGGAGAACGAAATTGATTTATTACAAGTGCATTGATATTTCCTTTTGTGTGTGCATGGCAAGCAAGAGTGGAACAATGTATACGTATTTAAAACGATATGCACGATTTCATATCGACTTGGCATAAAACGGAACACAAAGGCACCGAAGTACTTACACGCCTGCCGCACAGCCACAAAAACTTCTTTATCTGAAGCGCAGACTCCTTTCCTACAGATTCCTTGACATAACTGACCTTATGAATCAATTATACGATTCTCAATCCCCAGTGTTCAAACAAAAAGTGTGCAATCTGCCTTCATACCACGACAGTATCAATTTGCAGCCGCCTGCGCCCCCATCCCCAAATTATTGTTAACCATGTGCAGTCCACTCTGATTAAAATGTGGTTGGCCAAAAGGGAATTGCGCTGGTGTCTGCCGTTCAAGACATTGTTCTCAGAAGTGCATCCAAGGGTATGAAAAGGACAATATGTCACATTTTGATAGCCTTACCTGTAAATATTTTAAAAGGTTCGGTTTAATAGTCACGAAATTGACAATCAACGTATCTTCCCCCAACAATTAAAGAGAACAATAACAAATTATTGTCATTTAAATCTGATTCCCTAGGAATATAAAAATGAATCTATATTGGGAATTGGTTCCCTGTTTATAGAATCGACGAAAATAGTGTATTGGTACTACCAGTTATTACATTCTCTTATATCATGCGTCGACCGGTTTGCTCTGTTGTATAACTCCTCTGGACTGAAAATGATGTTTTATTTGGGGTGTAGGCGTACTGGTTTAACAAACTTTATTACAGTTTGAAACATTTTATGAGGCTTTACTGAGGGAAGAAATTCCCAGATGTTATGTAAGATGGCAGGATTTACTGTGGAAAGTTTGCATTCAAAGCAAAGAGGCAGACCTAGGCCTATCAGGTAGAATGATGTAAAAGAGACGTCAACTTACATCACACAATTCCACAGAACTACTACTTTTGGACTAAAGAGTACCAAGTATGCTTAACAAAAATATAAATCCGTTACATAACATTTTCATTTTCTCTAAAGATTTGAATGAGAAGAGACACAGGACATTTTTGCGAGTTTGAACAAAGCGAGATACACACACACACACACACACACACACACACACACACACAGATATATATATATATATATATATATATATATATATATATATATATATATATATATATATATATATATATATATATATATATATATATATATATTACCAGAGACAATTGTGTAAAAGTTTGTAATTGAATACTGTAGACGAAATTTGGATTTATTTCCAAAACTGTTGAATATTTCAGACAACAATGGTTGCAGAATCGGACCGAAAGCGCTAATTAGATTAAAATTTCCAGGGCTCCGTCATATATCGTGCGATAAATTAATTATATGCAATGGATCAATGTTCTACGCACATTAAAGAGCTCAAGGCTGTGCATTCAATAGTCCATGCGGCTCTTCGCGCCGGCGTGTGGATTATTTTGAACACTGGATGCACAACCTCTCGTCCTTTAACTAATACATAATTTATATTCTCAGCGTGTCGCAAAGAGGTAGACTTTGCGCGTGGTAACCAATAATGATGTTATTGATCACAATAACGGAGTCACTTGTTGTTTGACGCTATTTTTAACTTGAGTAACCTGACAAGATCTACCAAGTAACAGCTGTCATGATTGGTTGGTTGGAAAAACCCTGGTTATTGCACCTTTTCAAAACCCTGGGATTCGATATGTCACAAAACCCAGAGTTTTGCAATCTCACAAAACCCACGGTTTTGTTCTGTTATTTCAAAGTGTTACAAAACCCACGGTTTTCTGGTTAAACCGAGGGTTTTAGAAACGAAACTGTGGTTTTTGTTAAAAAAAATAACAAAACCGAGAGTTTTGTGATCAAAACTCGGAGTTTTGCTCTTAAACTGTGGGTTTTGTGCTCAAAACCCACGGTTTCGTACCGAAACCCTGGGTTTTGTTCATGAAACCCACGGTTTTGTACACAAAACCCTGAGTTTTGTAGCAATTAATAAAACCCAGGGTTTTGTCCAAAATGATATCAAAATTCAATAACTAAGCAAAAACCAAGGTTTTGTAACAAAACCCTGGATTTTGCAAACGAAACCCAGGGTTTTGTGATAAAACCTATGATTTTGTTAACAAAACTCAGGGTTTTGCAACAAAACCCACAGTTTTGTGAACAAAACTTAGGGTTTTGTGAATTATTGAACAGTACAACTTCCATAAACGTTGATGTATTCTAAATTGACATAAAGATGACTTGTATAAAAAATTTTTGGTAACGGCAATTTCATTGTCACTTCCGATCAATGCAACCACTTTGCTGCACTAAAAAAAGGTATTAACACACGTCGGACATGCTTGCAAGACAAAACACGAACTTTTGTCAACATCCAAGATAACTCTATTCGGATTCATGCATCTTGATATGTCAAGTAAAATTCCATTCGTGGAAAGATTGTCATAAAGCATCACTCTTGTGAAATACGCTGCCATTTATTCGTACCTATAGGGCCTGACAGGTAAAAGCTATGCCTTGTGCAGCGACTTCTGATACAAATGTATGCAACCCTTTAAAGTTCAAAGATACGTTCCCGTCTAGCTTCAAAATATGCACCAAACAGATGTAAAGTATACCAGCATTTAATTTGAGACAGCTAACGCCAATGTGTCCACATGCAAATTTTCTCGATAAAAATGACCATGAATAATGCAGTTTCATAAATGCCGTCTTCTATTTGTCTCAAGAATGATATTGGCAATAAGGCAACACGTTTGCGCCGGGGATGTTTGAGAAAGTTTAAATAGCCAGAATGTTCGATAGACAATACCAACCTGTGCTGCAATGGAGGAGTTAGGATCAGCCAGAAAATACCAAATTATTTCCCTCCATTTTCGTACGCGAGCCCGAATAGCACCTTCATGCTCCTGGTAGTCAAATCTGTCAGCGACATTGAATGCATTACCAAGTTTCTTGAGGGAATCTTCTTGCTCATAATGCTCCTTGTAATTGGTCCAACAGCAGTTGGAGATCTCATGCGGATCTATTCCCCAGTATTCTAGCTCATTACGGATGTTAGGACCACAGTAACTGCGAGGAAAGTGGAGTTCTCCGGTCCGATAAAAATCTAATATATGTTGAAATATTTTTGCACTGCGATCAAAGCGATATTCTCTTGTCTCTACATTAAAAATGGGACAATCTTCTGTCAGCTGTGCCAGGCGAGAACCAGGGAGCTTCTGCAATGTTGCTTTTGCTGTCTGAAATATAGTTCCACCCACGTTTAAAGTGACCCACTCGGAAGGGGCAGGGTAGTGATACTCGCAGGTAATGTGGCCACCATCAGAACTATTTGTATCTCTTTCAGAGGCCGACCTTACCAGTCGATCGATGGGGAGCACACGAACAAGTGGCAACACTTTCTTCATATCAGAAACCTTGCAATGACTTGTGCAGGTACTCGGCGTAGTGCGGCAGGATATTGCCACATGTAATGCTCCGCTGTGCTCTCATTGGCTATATAGATACCAGCAGGTGCTGGTACAAAGTGTACCTCGAAAAAAATTATAATAAATGAATGTACAACCTACCGCAACGTTCATGCATATTATATGTACATACAGATGAGCTAATTCTTCCAAAGTATCGGTGGTTTGGTTTATTTATATCTTATTGAAGAAAACTGGGAAACAGGACTGTGGTCTATTTCAATCTCTGTTGTGCACGGAAAACTAGAGATATAAAAGATTTTACAAAACAAATAGACACCCGGACTGGGTAAACGTCTAGACCAAATGACGACGTATACAACTATTTTATATGTGTTCCAATCTTATTGAAATATATGCTTGTATATCCGTGGAATAATTCATAGATAATGTTTTTTGGAGTCAAAACCCTATCTGCGTTTTCCTGCGTGACACAATGTCTTGGTCATATGCTGAACAGGCAGCTTGGTAACGGGCCATCTGTATGTATCTATGGTTCTTTGTTTTATTAAGATGGTCTCATCGTCTCCAAGCACTTGAAAAATGGGAGACGAATCGATCTTTCACGTAACTCTTTGCGTCAATACATTGCAAATTAAAAATGTCGGCATTCCAATCCACATGGTAGCAAACAAAGCTTTATTATAGACACTTTATTATAGACAATTTATTATAGACACTTTATTATAGACACTTTATTATAGACACATTGAACAAGGTGGTGGCGTCAAAATGTACATTTAGAGCTTTTTGTACCATCTTTTCAAAAACAAATGCATGTTATCGACTCACCTATATAATGTTTGTGGTTTCCACTATGAATAAATTAATGGCAGGTTCGGATACCTATATATAATGCATTCGATGTAGCACATTAATCATTGTGTGTAGACATGCAATACAAAAAAACATATGTCACCATGTGAATTCGGTGTTCAATACTAGCGGGATCATGGGCTATTGGACTCCCCGCTATTCTATTTCCTTTGTTATCGGCAGACTTCTGTTTCTTTTTTCTGCCCCGGACTGTCTGAACCAGTCAGGTAGAATATGGAAGAGCAAGAACAGAAGCTTCCACTGCTCTCCTGTGGAGGGCATTTCAGTCATTCAGGGCTAAAGTCGTGTATTCCCATTACTTTTCATTGTAATTTACAGCTCAATAACTTTAAAACCACTTGTTGTAGAAACAGCACAATTTGTGTGGTAAACGTATGTACACAGATTAAATGTTCACATAAATTTGAATCTTGCAGCTTTGAAAGTTGTTTTATTTGAGGTTGATTTAACATGCAATCCAATAGGAATACATATCTCTAGCCCTGAAGAGTTCTGTGTATTGGATTGCGTATTCAGCTGAATACACAGATAATTGGTAATTGTGACCTCTCCTATTGAAATTCGAATTTTTTACTCAACTTCCTTGTGCTTTAATGCAAAATTGAAGTCTATCGACCAGTGGATCTCACCGTGTGAGCTAAATGCGACGAAGCATGATGAACAAGGGGTTTGCGCGAACAGCCTATGTTCAGCTGACTCAGGCATTTTCACACGAAAGCAAAGTTTTCACCATTCAGAGGCAGTAAAAGGTGTGGCTTATTTGAAAGCAATCGGTTCTAGCACACATCTTCCAAATAGTCTGAAAAAGAGGTTGTAATCCAGACACAAAATAGCGTAGCACTGTTACCCAGACACAGGACCTGACGGACTGGTTTTGTTTTATGCCACAAACGTTGGGGAAACTGGGAGAGTTGGAATATGTTGTAAAGTTCTTCCATACCTTTACTGTTGTCTTGTAATTTCGGGCTTGTACGCACACGCGCTGACCTGCGTCAGAGATTCACTGTTCCTAGAGTTACATTCTTGCATCCTTCAAAACATGCAGAAGCAGCAGGAACTGCTAAGAACGACCCGACTCTTTGGAGTTTAGATGGTAAAGACTCGTTTATTCACTTAGTACACCTACTTTACCATGTAAAGCTAAATTTGGTATCAAATCAGGTTTTTTGATTGGGAACGCTATATTGGTTTTTCTCCCTCTCCAGTAAACATTTCTTATCAAAAAAATTTTTGTCACATTCTTTGCACAATAAAATATTAAGCTAAGTCACTCGGCCACCTGGTATAAACTCCATAGGTGGCCGAGACTTAGCACCACAATGTGTGACAGTGATTAGGTGATGTGTGATCCTACAGTGAGGATAAATGTACATTAGCGGTTAAAGGGGTGGGTTGAAACATGTTTCAGGTGTGTCTTATTTTCAGCTTGCCCTAGCGTAATATGGAACATGTTTCCAATTGCCCCTGGGGTAAGATGAAGCAGTTTCAACCTACCCCTGGGCTTAGATGGAGCAGGTTCAAGCCGTCCCTGGCGTAAGGAGAAACAGTCTTAATCTACCCCAGAGTTGGATGGAACATTTAGTGGTGGGTTATAGCCAACTTTTATCTATGTCCACATATGCATAATCATTTAAACACATGTGCATCCAGTAAGACACAAACATACAATAAAGATTAGCCAACAAATTAACACTCATATTCCAAGAAAGAAGAAAATTAACTTTAGGAGAGACTGGGGAGAGTTGGAACATGTAAGAGTCCGGGTCCTGTATCATCAAATATATTCTGTAAAATACTCTATTCTACATTTAAATGGAAACAGGTATGGCTAAAATGAACATTAATTGACTTGTTTAGGTAGTCTAATAATATTTCATTTTATTGAGAATGTTTCAACATACTCCATTGTATGTTTCATGTTACCCCTTGTATGGGGCGATATGAAACATTTGACTTGTCGATAGTTTTCAATCTATATCTTTATAATGCTCAATTATATCTGAACAAGACAATATCCATTTTAGAAGGACCCTTTTGTTGTTTAATTGTTATCTTAGAATAACCCGGAGATTAGATACTTCTGAAGATACAGGGCCTTGACTCTTAAGCGTTCAAACTCTCCCCAGTCCCTCCTACTGCACATGTGTGTGAAGGTGCATTGAACCAATATATTTTTGTTAGGCCTTAGGCAGCTTGGACATAGTTCAAACATGTTTGAAATTCATATTCTTTCCCCTTTTACATACTCCCTCCTTTAACGCCATTTTAACATGTTACCTGAGCACAGCCGGAGGCACTTGTGTTTTTTACGAAAAACGGCTCGGGCGCCGAGAGAGAGCGAGAGAGAGAGAGAGAGAGAGAGAGAGAGAGAGAGAGAGAGAGAGAGAGAGAGAGAGAGAGAGAGAGAGACAGACAGACAGACAGACAGACAGACAGACAGACAGAGCGAGAGAGAAATATTACCGTCATATATCTCAATTTGATTCTTTGTTTAATTATGCATGGCTTGAATGTTTGCGGGTTTAACGCGCCAAAAGAAACAGACAAACAGAAAGAAAGAAACTGAAAAAGGCACGAAAAGGAGTCGAACCCACAAAACTAAAACGACGAAGGCTGTAATCATCTCCAGAGCTGTAAGTTGTATTTGGCCTAAATGTCGTTTTAAATATAATATTCGACAAACTTTCAATTTAATTGTCCATGTTTTAGTGTCCATTTTTCAAATAATTCCTTCACATTAATGTGTTACTATTTCTGAATACACTAGCTGTCACTAAGACATGATCCCAAATTCAAAACAATTTATAAATCACTTTTGTCATTCCGATCACCGCACATGGTCCCGGCTGATTTCAACGGTCTGGAAAGCATACCGTTCTAGATTATGGGTGTAGTCAGGAAATTACTGTGCAGAATTTTTAATCTGAATACTTTATTTCGATTAAAAGTAGCAAATGGCACAATGTTTTTACGAAAATGGACATGGGCTCGTTAAGCAGGCGCAAGGGGCAAACATCTTTTTCCCAAAAGCGTATTATCATGCAGGGCGTTTCGGATGATCCTGACCATTGTGTGTTAGCCGTTAAGTCAAGGGGCAAACATGACTAACATGTACTGTAATGACTAGTAAGTATACATTTGCCAAGCATTTTGCGAAATTAAACATCAGGAATCTAAAGCAGCCTTACCTTGTGAAAAACTTGGTTGTGACTCAGAGAATTATGACCAGATGATGAATATATTAACAATGTACTTGTACCATTTCATATTTATACTTCCTATTGTCCGAGAACTACACATGTAATTGACTTATTTAAGTTGTATTGCACTTGCAATAATGATATGGTATTTTTTTGGGTAAGAGTGTCTGCATGGTCAGAGTGAAGGTGATAATTGCAGCAGATGATATTCTCAATGACATGGGTCTTCTTCTCTTATAAATCCATTTTCATCAGCAATTTGATTCTTCGAACCATAAATAGAAACGTGTGCCAATAGCTCTTGATATTCCATAGCTTTTGCCATTTCAAGCAAAGCTCAAAATTCGCCGTGAAATAAAAAAGGGTGGTTCAAATATAGTTCTTCCATGGAGTTTACTCCATTGTGTGTGGACTGTACGCATGGAAAGTTTTTTTGTTTTTTTCCTGCTGGCTCCTTGTCTTAAATGTTTTTTCGTGGGGTTTGAATATGTTTTCTATCATGATTTTGTATCCTGTTCAGAAACTTGTATGTTTCTGTTAATTTGATTCCCTGGCTCCTCTCATGAAAAAAAATTGTAACTAAACATTTTGCAAGTCTTACCTCCTCACACAACAATTCTGTACCATTTCGAGTGCTGCAATATGCTTGGGGATTCAGATTCCAAACTACGGATGTTTATCGATTAGTAGGACCAATGCTGTACAAAATGTTATAAGTTTAATATGTTCATTCTGAAATGACATCTGATCATGCATAATCTTTGAATATTTTAGTTTTCAGTGCCTAATATATGTCAGAATTGAGACAAAGATTCCATACTAAAACTTCCCATATAATTTTGGCCTAATGACTGATTAACGGCACTCCGTTTCGGGTACAGAGCTAATACAGAGAAGTGCTTCCTCTATCAAAACACGTGTATGCATTGAAATACCATTGCTAGCTATAGGTATGATATCACGCGCCCAGTGCATTAACCCTGCGACAAAACTCGATCCACTTAAAGCAAACTGCTCCGAATTATAATAAGGGTGCTAGATTCATGTTCCTTGTAAAAAGAACTTCCATTCAAGTATCAGCATGCCTGTACATGTAGTGACATGGAATATAATAGTCCAGGTCAGCAGTTTTCCACGGCGTGCTTTGGGTGTATTGTGCGCAAAATACTCTAAGGAAAGCTTTTGACTAAATCCTAAATGTGGCACTAAAAGAGAAATTGGAAAGCATTTTTATAAAGATTAAACTTGTCTCAGTAAATACAAATGCACAGCAAGTTACAATTCGTCATAAACTGGCAGACTCAAAATCCATCATAATTTGCCAGTTTTAAAGAAGCATTCAGGCTGTAGTTTTATTTGCACAGCCTTGACTCTTGAGTATGACACCCACAAGAAATAGTTTGATAGATAAATATTCATCGATAACAATTCTTTATGGACAGCAAGACTGATGACAGAAGTCCGCGTGTATATGTTCATTTTATTTTTGCGTGCTACATCTGTGTTGCAATATGTTTGTGTATTCAATGTGGCACTGCTGTTAAAATGCATTCATGTGGCAAAGCCTTTTTTCCCAATGTTTATATTTTTTTAATAATAATATACATATATATATATATTTAACCCTCTAGATGCCGACTAAAAAGTCCCAAGTGCATCCAGGAATATTTTTGTTGAAGACAAGAGGAACAGGAGGTTATGGAAGATGAAATGAAAAAGGAAAATACTTTTATGACATCAGATATTTGCCAGTAATTTTAATAGGAGACATTCATATTTAACTGTGATCCTGCTCACTTCCTGCGTTGCTAGAGCAACAGACTGATGCTTCCGCCATGATCAGGGCAGATATGTATTATACACTACATAAATATCCATAAATAACACCTTTTCAACCAAAAGAGAGCCCATTTCTAATCAATTTAGGCATCCTTTATGTATCAAATATATGTTAATACATTTTTTTTAAGATTGTTGTGTGTTTGTGTTGTTCATTTTCTTGAGAAAGTACTTTTGACCATGCTAAATACATGGATCTGCCCTGATGCACGTGGCTCCCTCTTTTGCACAATAGGTGTTAGAGTAGGACCGCATTTAGATATGATTACATCCTATTGGAAAAATTGCACACTGATACTTCGGTGTTAGGCCACTGAAAAGGGTTAAACTAAATGTAAATATCTGTGCTTTATTCCACTGACACAGACAGTTTTATGGTAATAATATTTTGCACATTTAGTGCATGTGATCACTTAAATTGAACTTCTGAAAACAAAAATAAACAAAACTGTTCTTTGGTTTTGCACCAGTATGAAAATCAACAAATATAATGTGTTAGCACTTTCACCAACTCTAATGGTGTGTTTTTCAGCCTGGTCAAACGGTTACAAAGTTACACTAGCTCCATCTCTACTTTTGGCCAAGCCACTTTTGAGGAGGTATACAGCGAACACGTGACATCAGGCATCCATGTGAATATACCAGGAAACTGCTGTAACCACTGAATTTACCATCAAAAATTTTTTAACATTTGCAGCAAACAGCTGATCAGAACCATTTAACCAAGAGGGGTGGTAAGTCTCAAAATCAATATGTAATGTCATGGAAAGCCAGAAAACATGCTTCAGGTGCTGGGATGGAACCATTGTATAATGTAGACAGTAGACACATGGTAGTAAAATTTCATAGTATGATGTGTACTTTCAACAATAATTAAAGACTATTATCAAAAGCATATTATATATGTGATGAGCCTTGTTGTTTTAATAATATATTACCAAATACATGGGTATTATACCAAGGTTGGTTGACAGTACATGTATGCCAGTATTATAACAAGGTTGGTTGACAGTACATGTATGCCAGTATCATACCAAGGTTGGTTGACAGTACATGTATGCCAGTGTCATAACAAGGTTGGTTGACAGTACATGTATGCCAGTATTATAACAAGGTTGGTTGACAGTACATGTATGCCAGTATTATAACAAGGTTGGTTGACAGTACATGTATGCCAGTATTATAACAAGGTTGGTTGACAGTACATGTATGCCAGTATTATAACAAGGTTGGTTGACAGTACATGTATGCCAGTATTATAACAAGGTTGGTTGACAGTACATGTATGCCAGTATTATAACAAGGTTGGTTTACAGTACATGTGTGCCAGTATGTATAGTACTTTGGCAATGTATAATAGCTGAGTGTCTGGGTATATCAATTTTTTTACAATCCAAATATAAGGTGGACGGCTGGGTCACAAAAAAAAATCCAAATTTTAAAACACTGAAAATTGTGAATGGCCCCTTACATAGTAATCAATAGGACTGTATGCATTAATCGATAAGTACCTGAATTGATAAAGTCATTAAAAAGAGATTCACAGTAATGCCATCTTGTAAATAACTTTGGTTGGCCTTCTACAATGAACATTTCCACTAAGTTTCAGCATAATCTGAGTGATGGTTTTGGAGAGTCAAAAACAGCAAAAACACACTTTTTTGCATAAAAATATATGAAAAATCACAGCACCATCTGATTAACAAAGTAAGATCTCAAGGTCCCCAGAAGTCTCCCTAAGCAATTTTGAATCAATTGGCTAAGCAGTTTTGTTGCAGAAGATTTTTTAAGAATTGGCCAAAAAATGAACAAAAAAGCATAAAAAAATCCAAAATTCACTGGAGGATGACCATTTGAAAAAACACTTGGTAGAGACCCATCCAAGGTAGATTCCCACCAAGTTTGGCCATTGGAGAAGTCAAAAAGCTGAATTGTGGACGTTGATGGACAGATAACGGATGTGCGGATGGACCGCGGATGCCTAAGCACTACACAAGCTCAGCTGACTGACAACTGAGCCGAGCTAAAACTTATTTAATTGTTACATCCGCTGACTTATCAGTCAGCTTAAGTTCTAGGACAGTCAGTCCTTGGTCATCCAGCTGAAAGTGTCAGATGGGACATGAAGGGGTCTGGGCCATGTGGAGGGCAAGAAGACAGCCGCTGGAAACTCCTAAATTCTGCATGTGAAAATACTCTCTGAGGTTTACTTGTTGAAGGACAAGTATATTTCTGATTTGTTATCCTAAAAAATTCACTTGTCATGTCGAAAAGTTCACCAAACCCAGACAGTATGCCATCTGAATCTTCTCATCCTGGAATTTAAGCATTTCCATATCCCCTTTTCACACTTTCCAGCAACCCCTCATGTCGGTGTTCTATACATTTTGATTAAGCATATGGCTCATTGCAGGAAAAAAGCAATTTTTTTCTTGCGGGGGTGGGGTGGAGGGCAGTCCTCTGCACCCCCACCCTGCCCCACCATCCCTAGATCTATGCCCCCTACAAGTACCCTAATAGATGTACTCCCTCATTTTCCCTGTCAGTATGTGGCTCAATGATCCCATAGTGTATATCAAAACTGAAATATCAATTCTATTTCTTCTGCAACTGGACTAAATATGTTCAGGATGACAGACCAATGGAATAATAGCTATAAATGCAGCCATTTATCAGAATATATCAATTCTATTTGCATTTTCTATGAACAGTGTTACAAAAATATCTATACAATCCCTATATAATCTCAAAGTAATCACTTTCTTTTCCGGAAAGCAATCAAAGAATATAATTCTTGAATCCACTTGTAGCAAAAATTTCCTCTCCAGCGCAGACGTTTGGCACCATTTGCACACATCCCTCCATTCCTCTTTTTCACTAAAAAAGATATTTTTTATTGATATAATTTAAATAAAAAAATGTTCATTTGTCAAGAGTCTTTGGTAGAATCAAGTCTCTGTAGTTTGTTCCTGTACTTGAGGGTGGTGGTTTCTGTACGTCTTAACAGTGTGTCTTGAGGCTCACTGTCCTGTGGATTGTCATACACTGTGCCTATATACACTGACCTCTCAGCTTGTCTACTACTTGAAGCATGTCGATGTATGTTCCTCCTCTGAGGCTTGCTCCTTGGGTCCTTCAGGTTGATCTTTTTCTCTCCATGATATCTGACAGAGCAAAAGAGCAAAAACTGTAAATTTTCTGTCTGTGGTATCTGACAAGACAAAACAGGGAACTGTAAAGAAACTCATTCTTTAATGAAGTTTGGTTCTAATGCCATTGAATTTCAAGATCTGTTGATGCATGCTTCATATATTGATAAGCCCACTGTCACTTGATCTCCTCTACAAAACAATTCTCTGAGCAGGTGATATAGAAGAGTCATGTACCACACCTCACGGTCATAGCAAGACTTGATTTCCTTTTACTGGGTCTTACCCACTTTCTCTTTTTCTGACTGGGCAGGAAAAGATCTTAGACCGTCTCAAGAGCCTTAAAGAAGATACCATAAGACTAAATTAAGGAAGAAAGTTTGCTTTAAGATGTTTTCTGGGCTCTTAGTGAATTAAGATTAATGTCACTGTGGTCCAGCCTGGCTAAGTGTCTGCTGAGGGGTTGGTTGATATCCCCTTTGTTAATGTAATAAAAATGTTCCTTTAGCCTGTGCATTGGGGTTGGTAAGTTTGACTCACATATTGTTTGTGACATGTTTCCCAGGTCAACAGATAGACTAGGTTGTTATGATTGGTCAGGGCTACATGAGCCACCCCGGGGTATAGTGTGTGGTGTAGTGCTCAAGTGTGAACAGAGGCTACTTGGGGTTGGCAACAGTCAGTGGTGCCCAGCACCACACCCTCTTAACCCGTAGAGTGCTAATCACAACTTTGGTCATTTTCTCATTACTGTTAAACAGATAATGGTTAAAAGATTCAAATTCCTCATGAAAATACCTTTCATTCAAATACCAGCAAGCCTAGTCTAAAGCAAAATGTAGTCTTAGTCAACAGCTTTCCTTGGGACAGTTTGAGCGCAATGCACGCAAAGTGTCCAGATGAAAGCTGTTGACTCAATCTTAAATCAGCACTTTAAGGGTTAATTCTATTTCTGCCACTGGCTGCCAACATCTACTGCAGCTCCAGTGCTGCCATCTGTTGCTGAGAACAAGCACTGGCTGTTGCGGCAGATAGAAGTGTCCAGTGGCAGGCCTTCGTAATTGTATCTCTGCCATTGGCTTCCACTGCTGCTGACTGCTGCTCTCCTGCTGCACTTTGTAGAAGGGGGTGGGGGCGGGGTGTAGGGTTTCAGTATGCTGGTACAGGTAATTATTTTTCTAGAGTACCCAGTACGGAAAATAGAAATCTTTCAAAAGTTTGGCTAGTACGACGTAGGTAAAATAAGAGGGTTTCCAGTACGCCAATACGGTAAATAAAAAGCCCCAGAACGCCAGTACAGGAAACCCCTTACCTCCCCCCTTTGTAGATTACCCTGAAGTATTGTGAACTAAACATCATGTGGAATCTTCAAGTGGGTGAAAAAACAAAAAACAAAAGAGCAAAATCTGTTATATTACCCATGCATGCGGTATCACAAGCAATAGAACAGGTACAAAGTACTCATTATATGCATAACGTATGCGTTTATAGCAGAAGGCAAGGGAAATCATGAAATAGTTGATATTAGGTAAAACAATTTTAAAAAATACTGAAATTATTGTGCAAGCCTAGATACATTTATGCAAAACCACATGTACACAGAAACAGAGAGAGGGAGGGAGGGAAGGAGGGAGGGAGGGACAGAGAGAGAGATGAGAAACTGCATTTCCAGCAAATGATGATTCAGGAGGCGGGGAAGGTACAAGGAATCTTACAACATGGTTACAACATGGTTACAACGTGGTTACCTGCATAGAATATGTCTGTGTGTGGGTGTGAGTGTGTAAAAAATACAACTCAATACAAACATGACAAATATCAATACAAAAATAAACCAGGGCCAAATCATGTACAACTGTGTATCTGTCTGTGGGCTAGTGTTAGCAATAGCCATAGAGTACTTGAAGTGGGATCTGGGTAAAGATTTTGCCATTTTGTTAGCCAAATTGGCCACAGAAATGTTCAATTTCTTCAGTTGTGTAGTGTGGTCAGTTAAATGTGTTCTGCAAAAATATATTTGTGCATGCACTACATACACAGAGTTTGTATACTTAAGGAATGAAGTATGGCGTGGCATTCATTGTTGCCAATATATCATGAAAGAGGCGGTGAAAGTGTCAGATCGTGACTGATCTGACTTCAATTTCACCGCCTCCTGAGTGATATATTGCCAACAATGAATGCCACACCATACTTCATTCCTGTTATAATATGGTTTCAAGTTGAAAATATCCCAAATTTGACGCAAAAAAGGGATGAACTGGCCTGTTTTCACCCATTCTCATCGCTTTTGTTTATGCTATTCCTGTTTGCTTGCATACTCCTTACAATGCAGAATTTACCGCTTTGGAGATGAGAGGGGTCCTATTGGGGGGGGGGGGGGGGGGGCTGTATATGTGAAGATTGGATTGTACTGCTGTAAGTTACAACCTTCCAAATAGGCCTAGGCTCTAAATGTTGATCATATAAAGCAGAGACCGAAGTATATCATAATTGTGTCTTAGGCCTACATTTGACTATCCTACAGATATAGTTTTAGGGTGCTTTTTGGAACGTAAAAGACCTCAATGGGCACCCCGAGATGAATGATGTCCGACAAATGAGATTGGCTGAATGAGATCATGTGACGAATCAATATATCACAGTTGTAAGTGAATGACAATGGCAGCAAGCAAAGTCGCTGTGCGCTGGCCAATTTTTGAAATAGCTTGTGTTCCGTTTGGGTGGATTATTTTTACTGGACAGAGGTTTTTTTAAGTGCAAGGTCTATACAACAATTATGACAGTACTTAGCAGAGACCATTTTGGGTGTGCAGCCGGAGGAAATGGATGTCATGGCATAGGTAGGCCTACTTTAAATTCTAGGCCTAGTGCTACTCACTGACACAGTGTCTTGACACAAGTTCAGTGGTTGCGGTCATCTGGATGATTATTTACCAAGTGTGGCTATATCTGCACTTGTATCGATTTGTCATTACATGTGTGAGGATCATTGGGATAGTAACTGTGGAGTAATGGCATCATAAGGCTTGTAACTTTGCTACATTTGGTTGTCGCTGCACTGGCGACAAGTGCAGATTTGGAGTACAGATATACTTGAATTACTGCGCCATCTATTATCAACCATGGTAACTATCATAGGAACTCGGAACCAAAAGTAATTAAAACATTGCATTTATGTGAAAAATATTTTGTAAACATTTGCTTTAATTGCTTTGTTAAATGAGCTAAACAACTGTACATTTCTATGTACTTTATTAATGATGGTGAAATAGAAATCCAGAGCTCATATGGGGTGGTAATTCAGTGGGGGTAAGTACAACAAAAGGAAGGGTCATCGTGGTATATCAGATGTTATATCACGGCAAACATAGCATTTAATCACAGTAGCCTCATTTCAACACCGTCAACTATATTATAATAGTAATTTTATGATTTAGCTGGCAATCTGCTATAAATGTGTATAACAGGCATATTATGAAAATCGTGTATCCATTTCGAGGGAGACTCTCAAGCCAGAATACACAAGGGGGGGGGGGGGGGGGGAGGAAGAGGTGTGTGTGTGTCTAATGTGGTTTGGCATAAATATTTCCAAGCATGCACTACACATGCAGAGTTTATAAAAATTAGGTTATACCTAATATCAACAATTTCATAGTTTACATGTATGTTGCCATGTGCTATAAATTAATGCAGAAAATGAATATTTTGTTCATGTATCCACATAAATGTGAAAAACTCTCCATCTTAAGCTAAAGCACACTGATGCATGCATGGATATCATAACAAGCTTTCCTTTTTGTTTTCCATCCAGTCGAAGATTCCACCTGATTTCTTATTTTGCACACAACACCAGACATTAATTGACAAACTGCAGCATAGAGCAACAGTCAGTGGCAAAATGCGATTAACAGGGTGTGCCATAATGCAGCGCTGTGTGTGGCAGACCCCAAACAGCCCCTCGTTGTATCAGCATACTGTGTGGTAAGTATAGATATCATTGCCTCATCACAGCAGTAACATAGATTGTGAATGTCTCACCCAAATCCTGTTTTATCATAAGGTTTCTGTCCATCGTTGTCCAGTGCCTGAGCAAGTCCTGTCTGACTGGCCCCCACGCCCTGCCCCTCGCGCCAGCCTTGTCGCTCCAGCACCCTCCTACCTATCCCCTGCAACACAAAGTAACACCAAGACAACTCTATACACAATCACATTCTCAATCCAAGCAAATGTTAAATTACATATCCTGCCAACATGCGAGGGCAGGGTTTCTCTTTATTCCTCGCTACTTCTCTGGTACATTTAATGATTTCATATGAGGACAAAATGCGACTATTATATCATTTATTCATTTAAGGATGGAGCCGGTGTGACAGCTGTGTTGCACCAGTTCAATTTTCTGAGTTGGCAGCAAGCTTAAGGTTAATATTTATGGGTTTAAATTTTTATGTATGGATCTTTGTTCATGAAATGCTATATGGGCTGACATGCTCAGCTCCTACCACCACGCGAAATGTTTCACAATTTACAGCAATCCCAGCTGTCATATTGAAGTTTGGCCCCAGATATAACACCCAGGAAACATAATCAATGCATAACTAGAATGCTCCCCTAGTATGTTCTTTCTCACTCATCATAGATACCTTTGTATGCTTTTCAAATTTGCCAATTTTCCCCTCTACTTCATGTAGACTAGTGTCTTCTAGTCCATCTCTTCTACGTTTCTCCTGCCTTATTGTGATGTAATCCCTTGCATCTTTGTCTCCGGCATGTTCATCATAATATACACTCATGTCAACATCCCAGTCATCAGCTGTTTGCTCATCAAAGTCTGCACACGGAACAGAATACACAAAAATTACCCATAAAAACTTATACTTTTCCCCAAGAGAAGCTTGAAGGAGAGAATTAGAATCAAAGAGAAAGATTCTGAGCTGGTTTTGGAAATTCTGCAAGTTGGACTTTGCTCATAATGTAAACCCTTTCCCCCTTAAACCGGCCTAAACCAGCTGGTGGTCAAATGTTGTCTGCTTCAGTGTTTTCATTTAATTTCAACAGCAATGAAAAACAAGTTGACAGCGAATTGTAGATTAGACCTATCAAGATCACATACCCCAGGTCAACAGCTTTCCTTGGCATGGGTTGGGCACTTAGTGCCCAACCCATGCCAAGAAAAGCTGTTGACTCAGTCTTAGTTCAAGGGGGAAAGGGTTAACAGTGTTTGTGCTCCAACACAACTTTAAGTTTTCCTCCAAATTTAGACAGAACAACAAAGAGTGTCTATGTATCTAATTTGGTTGTTGTAAGTTAAAAGTCGTGCCACAGATGAATGGACAGGTATGCTGCTTGACCATGGACTCATAAATATGATAATTTTGAATCTCTTACAATATGACACATCTGCGAGGTGCCAAGTAAATTGTAGTAATGCTACACTGAGAGGTAAAACTTGCTGACAAGTGTCAGAGTCAAAGGCAGAAAGCTTCTATTTGAGATTTACAGGAATAGGTGATACATAAAAAACAGTCATAATGTGATACAATCTTAAGCTCACACTCAGATGCAAAAAAAATGTGTAGACACACATGATAATGTCAGGATGACCCCAGCTAAGGATAATTTGCCCGCTGTCACTGGGGCCACCCAGAAGCGAGAAGAGACTAAATTTACATCTTGCCTCGAAATTTTGAAAATTAAAATACTAGACTCATAGTCGACAGTTGGCAATATGAAAACTGTATAAACTCAGATGCTTTCAGCTGTACAATACAAAACAATCTTGCACAGTGCAAACATCTTGACACTGTTGGCGAAAAGGCCTCATAGTGCCCCCAATGTACACCCATGAAATAAAGAATTATGTTTGAACAACTTTGGAAATATTCAACAGGTGTCACTAGCATACACAATATGTACCTTGTTCTGTAATAGCTGAGGAGACCAATGTTCAAGAAATTGAACCTCTCAAATTAATAATTAAAGGAACTTTCCAGGATCATATGCAAGCTTGACACTTCAAGATGAAGTACGAATAGCCAAACAATGTACGAATAGCCAAACAATGTACGAATAGCCAAACAATGTATGAATAGCCAAACAATGTACGAATAGCCAAACAATGTACGAATAGCCAAACAATGTACGAATAGCCTAACAATGTTAAACCATGGGACTTAACAAACATATTGTTGCCTGTATGAAAGCTTTTTTATGAAACATTAAAAAATACAATTATCATCACCAACTCTACTTATTCTTTCAAAGACATGTGTCACAAGAATTGCATCCATAGAAAATAACTGCTCTCAGTAGTTGTATTTTCTGCTTTCACCTTTTTTATAATATTTTCCTCCCTCCCTCCTGCTGTGCCCAGCATTGGGCACCTGTGTAGAACACTAGTCTCCTCTCCTATGTCTCTCCTGCTGTGCCTAGCATTGGACACCTGTGTAGGACACTAGTCTCCTACCTCCCTCCTGCTGTGCCCAGTATTGGGCATCTGTGTAGAACACTAGTCTCCTACCTCCCTCCTGCTGTGCCCAGTATTGGGCACCTGTGTAGAACACTAGTCTCCTACCTCCCTCCTGCTGTGCCCAGCATTGGGCACCTGTTTAGACCACTAGTCTCCTACCTCCTTCCTGCTGGGCCCAGTATTGGGCATCTGTGTAGAACACTAGTCCACTTCCTCCTTTCTCCCACTTCAGCTCGATCTTCTCCTCAAACAGCTTCTCTTTGTTGCGTTCAATGTTTGCTGGGTCATCATGTAATGCCTCGTGACGCTCCCATTCTTCACAGGTAAAGTCATCATCCTGCCATCAGAAAGTTTGAGATACACAATATGCAGTGAAGAAACTTTAATTTGGGCAGGTTCAAATTTTTCAAATACAGTAGAACCTGTCAAAAGTGACTGACCCTGGGTAAAAATGGTTCCTTAAGATAGGTGGTCCCTTAAAGGTTCTCTTGATTGACCATGTTCAAATTTGATACATGAGTAACTCCTGGGTTGTTCCCACCATACGGTGCACTTAAAAAAATTTGGATGTGAAAATAATATTTTTATTCACATTTTTATTTTAAAAACTCACTGCACCTTCAATTGTCGCTTTCTGTTCATTTCCTACACCCGCAAGGCGCAAAAGGCTTGTGACGTCACAAACACAACCCCAATGGCTGACAGGGAAGACTGGGACCATGCAAGCGAGTCATGGCATCAAATGTCACTTGGTTTAAACATATTTTATCCACCCTTTATAGACAGGATTAAAAACACATTTAGAAATATCTATTTTCGTCCCTGTTCCCGATCTTGTTCCATACCCAGGTCTAGGGTTGAACAGTATAACTGGTTGAGTTAACTGCCCACTGTAATGTATATGTCCAATTACTACTGTGTATTGTGAGGTGTTTAATCCCATAACCAGGTAACACTTGTTTGGATAGCTACCACTTTCACACCTCATCTAGGCAGCTGCCAAGAGCAGTGGGCGGCTGGTCTTTCATCTTTTTCAGCCATATGCCACTGTTTGTGACAGTCCACAGCCAGCTCCCAATTATCAGATGTACAAAATTCCATCTCAGTGTACCCTTGTCGTTAATATGGAACCAGAAAATAAGTCAGTCACAGGAAAATATTCACCATTATTACATAATGGATACGATCTGAAATAAATGTTATCATAAACATGTGTACTGATGACAATGTATACGGAAACATAAATTACAGCCCTCCACGGGACGCGAGGTTACGGACGGGTAGGTTTTCTGATATTGAAAGCTATATGCAAACTTATATTTAGTCATCCATGGACCACATATGGGAAGGGAACATTAACTGGTTGTTTAGTCTTTTATATACCATTAGGCGTAGGCCGCAGCTGTTTCATTGAATGCTAGAATTTGAAACACTACAAGACCTGACCCATCCTGACGCAAACTCCAATTTATTGCATTCATGCTTGTTCTTGTTAATTGAAATCTAGTAATTTTAATAGGCGATATCTCTTTTGCGATGAATTATCATTGCCCAGACAGCCAGTAGGGATCGTCTGTCTGTATCACGACTGCACTCCCTGCAGCACTGGTGACGGTAGGGTTCTGGGCGTCCCCTCATGTGTGTAAGGCTGAATGATCTTTTCCTCTGCTGCTTCAGCTTTTCTTATTTATTCTTCTTCATCGTCATCACACCACGTACATAAAAAACTCAATTCATACTCTCGGGAATCACTTTGCTCTGTTTTATCTGTCATACTTGGCAAACTGAAGGCACTCTGGCTTATAACACATTCACCCTGGCCAGCAGGTTGCGTTTGTGATGTCACAAATTCTTTCCCACATCGGGCTATGATTGGAGAAAATTCATGCGCTTTCCTGTCGCAAATGTGATGCACTTTTCGAGATACTAAAGCACCACTCAAAAATGAAATTCAACATTTTTGTTTTCAGATATCATTTCTAACCACCCTAAACATCAACTTTTTAATTTGTGATACCCAATCAATCAAGAGGACCTTTAAGACAGGGTTTGGGGTCTCCACAAATACTCCCAAGTCATGTCAATAGATCAAAAGGATGATGGCGTAATGTAGTAGTAAATCTCTTACCATGCCCATTTAACAATATATTCATTACCTTTGTTCTTCCCTTGGTCTGCCCTCATTTAACCGTTCAGCTTTTCTATGTTATAAGATGGGTCAGTGCAGTATAAGCATAATGGCGAGTCTCATAGTCGTAACTTTGAAAGTGCTAACAGGTGGCTTAAAACTTTTTTCCCAAAATTTTTGCTGGAACCTTAAAATGCCATGCACTGGACACATTAGACTGCTGGGCCTTTAAGACAGGCAATGAAAGTCGCTGTGAGGACCTGGCAGTGGTTGTCTATGGGAGGTGGACATAATATCAGGTTCAACTGGAATGGAAACTAAGAAATGATGTAACCAGGTATGTAACCAATACAGACAATACATCTGGGCTTCAAGTGGTACATAATGAGTGCAAAACTTCGTAAGCATATTGTGGGTGAACACATTTCTGTGTTCTTTCGAACTTTCTACTGACAAATATTAAAAGTCTAAATAAAATTATAACTATTGTTCAAAAATATAAATTGGGGGAAAATTGAGCCTGGCTTTATATCCTTTGGTGCTAATTGTGGTCAGCTACTTTTACAGACTCTAAATTAGGGTTGCAACGATACATTTTCTCATGATACGATACATACCTTGATACAAGGGTCAAGATATAATACGCGATATGATACGTGCAGCTGAATAATGGATATAAATTAAATTTATATCTTATCACTTATTTTAAATTTATGCTCTTAATTTGTTTAATTAAAGACAGTGTTTATATTTGCCTATGTAAAATAACACGATAAATGCTTCAAATGTAAAATAATTCAGAAATGTAAAGCTTATAAATTCAAATGCTTTGTAAACAATGAAATTTATAAACATTTCAGATTCTTTGAAAATTTGTGCTATAGATTATTTTTAATTACCGTGCAAGTGAAATATCATTACAATATGCTTTCTTTGCTGTCATCATTTTCATGTGCAGCATATCAAATTCAAAGTCTCACTAATTCAAAAAAGCTCAGAAGCATATCTAAACTTTAAATATTTCCAACAAAATTGCTGTCAAATGATATTTTGAGCTACTGTTTTATAACTAGTATGAACAGAATTGTGTCTTATCCTGCTGTTATTTATTCATCCACAGATTAATTTTGAAATTAAATGAAACTTGGCTTTAATAATGTACGACTACCGAGCATTGAAACTCTTCAATGCTGTCTTCGCAGAAAGCCAAATGCAATACAGCTGGATTTGAGGGTGCTGCCCCCTATTCAAAACTGATGTAACTACAGTATGGCATCCCAGTGCTTCACTACTTGTGCACATGGCATTATAAAATCACATGTGTGGAGTTTGGTTTTACTCTGCCCATTTTAAGGATTTCATTACCATGGTTTGGTCATTAACTGCTTGATATCAACATGTACTAAAATCATATGTATTGTCATGGATAGTCAACTATCCATGATATTGTGGAAGTGTTTGTTGATATTTAGGGCCTTTGATCTACGTTCAAACTTCAGCAGCAATGCATTCACTGCTGCCAGCTGTCATGTTGCCACTTACTTTTCCGGTCCCAAACCGTTTCTTTGCCTGTTGGACTGGACACCAGAGGATAAAATAAATAAAAACTGACATATATATGTTCATGATGTTCTTCATTCTGTAGTTGAACAAATTTTGCTGGCACATGGCAATGACAATATTTGCAACAATACATTCGTACATGTTTCCATGTGTCTTGAAACTGTCATGCTGACAAAATGTGTATCATTTTTTTTTTTTTTTTTGGTGATACACAGGCTCAAGATTCGATATGCGTACTGTGGCTTCTTGTATCACGATGCACTGATGCACCGGTGAATCATTACATCCCTACTCTAAACATAATTTAATAAACATAAAAATGCACTTATCAATCTTCAAAGATACTTCACCTCTCCTGACTCAGACAATTGCTGTTCAACTCCCTCTATATCTTCATCTATTTCCTTCCGCATCTTTTCTCTTCCTTGTTTTTTCCTCTTGGCATTTTGTTTACGTTCAGGGTTGGTTCCTACTTCTTGTGCCGCCGACTTGATGTTGTCTTGCATCTCCGAGTCAGCTGGATACTCCTTTGCAGTTTTCTCTGTATCCAGTAAATCTGATCTTTCTGACTCCACAAGGTGTCCTTTTCCACTTCTTACTTCAACATCTTCATTTTCACTGATACCATCCACAACGTCACCCCCATAGTCAAATGGGACATCCCCATATTTTTTGTTGCTTCTTGTTTTGGGGAAGGTAAGTCCAAGTTTCTTTATCACAACTGGGGGTAACTTACATTCCTTAATAAGTTTAAGAAATACTTTTGTCTGTGTTCCTACATTGCCATTGGGCATTATTGTAGGAGGGTTCATCTCTGGTAATCTCTGCAGGTCTGCCTTTGTGAAGAGCTCACGATCTGCAGGTATTTGCCTTTGTTCTTGTCTTGTCTTGTACAATCTGTTGTCTTCATTATCTGAAATTAAAAGCACAAAGCTGCATTTTTTAAAAATTCCCAATTAAAAATCAAAAGTCTCTTCACCTGAAAAGTTAAAAGGTGATATGAGTCTATTTTACAAATTCTGCTCAACAAACTTGTCAGCTGGTCGGATATAAAGTGCAACCAACTTTGAGACTGTTTCATATTTGACCTCATGTTGAAATTCCAAATTATATTCTTTCTAAATGTTTAGTTTTATCCCAATACTTTGTGCATAACCAATTATACGAAAGTCATCCATTTCTGGTGATGACTCTGAACATATAGCCACCAACATTATATCCTGAGACCCTTTACTTTAGTTGTATTAATTTCCCAAAGTTGTATAACTTCCAGTACATAAGTACACGCAAACCACAGACTCATCAATCAATCTGGGATGTACAATGAGGAAATAGTCACTTACATTCAATGCACGACTCCTAACCCTCACTTTTTGTTTATTGATAGCTGAAAATTACTTGTTTCTCATTTCTGTGTCACTAAATCATATCAATATTTTCAGCCATACTTTCTTTTTAGTTTTTGCTGAAGTGATGATCAAATGATCACAGGAAACTTTTCATTTATGCAATTGAAGGCTTCCCTTTGATATTGAATACTTACTTTACATTCCATTATATATATTTTTAGGTAATTTATTAAACTCAATATTATGTTTCAAAGAATTTTGCTCTGAACACACGAACAGGTTGGGGGGAACTTCTGTATACAGGCTCAGTTTCTAGTTATGGGATATAATAAAACCTGTATCATGATTGGTAAACGGAGATCATTGTCGTCATATATGTTCTACCATGTAGCAGAACATTATAGTACTGGTACTGTATATCCCATTAGCTTTCATATTCTCTTTCACAACGTCAAATCTATACAGTGTAAGTCTCCCAGTTGGACTTCTGAGAGTCAAAATTTGAATGTTTACAATTCAGAGCTCCTGATTAAAGTTTGAAGGTCTTGTGTTGGTAGGTAGCATTGGTAGATCGGGGGCGCGGTAGGGGGTGGGTGAGTTCAGGGAGGGTTCGATCGACCACCCCTAGCTGTGATGTAAAAAAATAAATAAATAGATAAAAAAAATGGAAAATAAAAAAAAAGGTAAAACATTGGAAGATATAATAAAAACGCTGGGCTTATTACTGCCCCTTTCAAATTAAATTTGCTATCTGGAGTTATATCTTAACATCTATGATCTTTAAACTGTTCATACTTTCTTGTATAATTCTGATGTTTCAATATACATTCTGTGTGCTTTTTGGTATTAAAATGCTATATATTCCATCAAAGGCTTAGTCTATGCAATATTGTAACTCCTGCTACTGATGTTGCCATTATGGTTATGACTTTTGTCCATTTAAATTTGATACCAGCGACAGATTTGTGTCAAATCGGTAATTCAGTCACGCATATAATTATATTACACGAGGCCAGTCATTTCCCCTATTAAACTAGCGTGATATGTATCAGTGTAGTTTAGTTTTGGTATGACTTCAGAGCTATTTTTCTCCTCATCTTTTCATTTTAGTCTATGAAAGTATAATCTTTGGAATTGTCTAGTCTTTAATAATCTAGCAGTTGGGGCACATGTTAAGAAATTATTGTGCTAATTGTTAAATTTAACAAGGTCCATGTCTTCAAAATACATGTACTATGAAACTCTACAGTGCCCCTGAACTTGTTCTACTCTGCATCAGGTGTAAAATTATGAGACTGCAAAGTTATAATTCATTAATTTGCATATCCAAAACTTTATTTTTCACAATTGAAGACTTATTTCCCAACATGAGCCTAACAGGGACAATTTGGAGGACACTTTTTAGGTTTATGGTGTTTGGAACAAAAGAGCATAATTTTTTTAACTTTAGACTCTATTTCACTGAGGAATAAAAAAATATGAAATATGTGTCCTCCTATATCCAGGTCTGTTCTGTTGGTATATTTATTCAATTAACACAATATTTTTTTTATCTGTATGTGCACCAACTGATAGAACAAGACGATGTACCTTCAACACTTTATACCTTCATCAAGCTACACCAAAATTAAAATTTAGCAAAATCGTAGATGTACACATTTGTATCTTGATACCTTATGTTACTTTTTTTATTTTCCATTTTTTTATTTATTTATTTATTTTTTTACATCACAGCTGGGGGTGGTCGATCGAACCCTCCCTGAACCCACCCACCCCCTACCGCGCCCCTGATCTACCAATGCTGCCTACCAACACAAGACCTTGAAACTTTAATCAGCAGCTCTGAATTGTAAACATTCAAAATATTATAAATCAGATGGCAGAACTTTGCTAGCTGCTTAAAGTACAGTGAAAAAACTTGTAGCAAAAGCAAGATGATGACCAGGCAAGCGTTGATAAGAACAGATACATGGTGTGCCAAATAAGCCTGATGTTTCTTTGTCCTTTGCTGCACTCATCAGAGGCTCAGAAGTAAAGATTGGCCACAGGGTGAGCATAACTATAATCAGTGATAATCTTATGCCCAGAAGTGCAAAGGGTTGAAATCTTTCAAGTCCACAGTTCTGTGGTTCAATCAAAACTGAACGATGCATTGTGTGCATGGCCTTATTATTATATAGGGCCATGCAACACTGCTAGGGAACATCTAGATGTTATGTTGTTGCAAAATTAATGCAAACTGAAAAAGAATAACAGTATTATTCATTGGTGTGCCCCTGCATAACGAGGGGAATGTTGTGTACGAGGGTAATATATCTAATCAAGATATTATGATGGCCATTGTCACTGACAGAGGAATAACTGCTTGTGCCTTAGACATGTTGGGGTGGGGAAACTTGTCCAGTTGCCAGATTAATAACAGGATCCACTGGATATGTGTTCAGCTGCCTGATGTATATCCAGAGCTATAAAGTTACTAGCAGACATAATTTTCTGTCAGCAAAACTTATTTTCTGTCTTTGATTAATGTGTTTATTTGCTGATACAGTGAAAGCAATTAGGAATTACAATTAAAGTGCAACATTGTTCCAAAATTAACGTTACCTGGTTACATGTACCACCACACCAATGGTGCAACTTGCACTGGCATAATCTATGACTTGAACTTAATTGGTAATTAAGTTCAAGTCAGGCCACTTAATGACTTAAACGTACAAAGGACAAAACCTCAGTTTGGCACACAGTAACTGCCAATGACTAACAAGATGACAAAAAACGATTAAATGAATTGAATTTCCAGAGACTACAACCCACAGCTTCATACAAGCTGGAGATTCTCCCTCCTGGAGTGGAATACTATTGAAACTGGAGATGTGACAGAGCGCAGCGACTGTGCTGGTGGATGGGTCTGGGAGGGTTGCGCTCCCTCCTGGGGTGAGAAAATTTTTTGGGGGGAAAAAAAAAAAAAAAGAGTTAAAATTGTGTATTTTGATTTTTTTTTTTTTTTTTTTTACCTCATCCATTTTTTAATCTGGGCGGGAGAAGACATATTCTATGCGGGAGAACAGGAGAATTTGGAAAAAGGGCAACAAAAAATGGGAGATCTCCCACTGAAAACGGGATGAATTTCGCAGTTTAGCATAAATTTGTCCTAAAACCTAAAATCATACCTGCATCTGTTAATTTTACTGGGAGAATAAAACACAGGGCTCTCATTGAGTCCCCGTTCTTGTCAAGCCAGTGCTTCTTGTGGTAAAGACTGATTAACTCGTCTCGTTTAATTTCTGTTAGTCTGACGACACAACACGTAGTTTTGGTTGACTTGAGCACATCATTCCTGGCAAGGTGATCCCTGACAGAAGCCTCAGCAGACTCCAATGGCGCTGACGTCGTTACATTTGTAGCAGATTCAGGAGCTTCGCATTGTCCTGCACCACTTTGATTTACAGATACTTGAACCTCTGGTCTATGTCGAAAATGGAAACAATGGAATCCTCCAGTCTCGACAAACTGCGAAAAATAGTTCCTCAAATCAACTGAGTGGTAGCTCGGAGGAATATTTCGAACCACAGCATAAACAACGTCTTCATTCGAAGCCATCACACTGGTATGGCTGATACAAACAATGATCGATTACTTACGACTGCCAGTTTTCTGAGTAGCATAGGATGTGCTTTCACCTAGTGTTCAAAATGAGAAGCTCAATCGAGACAGTGGCGCGCGTGTTTAATAAATAGCCCGTATTCAACTTTACTCGTTCAAAATTCATATTCAAATGGCAAAATACTAATCATGATTCAGATAGCGACAATGTACCACAAACTCCAATATGAAAAGAAAATATCTCAAAGACACATATTCCCAAACTTACAGTTTCTAGGAAAAGTCACGTCAAGCATTTCAAAAAATATAGGGTTACCAGCGTACTCACCTTCCCCCTTACCCCTCAATGCCCAATGTTGATGGCAAGGCAGCTGGGTCACAAAAATGAACAACAAATGAACACTGAAATATCGAACGTACACAGTTTTTGCATGGACTTCCACTTTTCGCTTCTCCTTTCAATAGGTACATTCACAAAAAATCCAAATGCCATTTCCTCTATATTAATTTATATCATTGGACAGATCTTGGTTTAAATAACAAAATGCTTTTGGAATTACATTTTTATGTTAAAAACTTTTCAAGATATTAAGAAAACAAGATCTCCAATATTGGCCAATATGTCCTCACTCCTGCGCGCATACAAAAAAGTGGGAACAGGGACTTGAAAGTTTCAACACCTGTACATACCCTTCCTCTTATTTCGGCAAAGCATATTAGAAAAATAGCACTCAAGTTATCGGCCAAAAAACGGGGGGGGGGGGCGGATTGCAGCTCAAAATCTTTTTGCAAATTCCATTCTTCTTCTTACAAGTCCGTTTTCGTACAATCATATTGCAGAAGTAGCAGTAATTTCTACCCCAGGAAGGAATGGTGCCAAAAATTAAGGTACATGACTGCAACCATGACTTCTATCGGAGGCTGTATGAGCAAAGTTGATATGTCGATTATGCAACACTTTTCTTTAAACATTGCATTTGGGACACAAAACTATGCCTCCCAAATCCCCTTTATGGGATCACCAAAAAATGTTAAAGTACTGTATGAACATCCATTTTAAGCCATCCGTTTGCTGATCTCAGTGTCTATTTTTACACTCAGTTTTAAAGAAATAACATTATGACAAAACGCGCTTATTTACGATTGCCACAATGATCGACCCTCCCCCCCCCCCCCCCTATTTTCAAGTAGCTGGATGACGAAAGTAAACCGAACTTTGACACCAAGGGGAAAGGGATCACTTATCTCCAGATTTTAAAGTCCCAAGCAAATTGTCTCACAATTTAGAATTCTCTATATATCTGACAGACCAATCACCGGCAAACATTTCTTTTCAGACGTAAATGCACTGTGACTTTTGAAAGTGAATGACCTAAATAACCCATGAAGCTGGGATATGGCCCAGACTTCGGATATATAGAGAAAATATTGGCCGTGCCCTTTCGGAAAATATATACCTTACGCTGGTTAATTTCAATACTTTTTTTTCTAACTGATGACGCAGCATTAGTGGACAAAAAGCATTAGCCATAACGATGTAATGTTAAAAATGCACCAAATAAGTTTCGATACTGTGAATAGCCACATTTTGATGGATATGTAAAATATAGATGTAAAAGTACTACCTTCCCGTGCATTTGCACCCCGGTTTGACTTATCTTTTTGAACTTGCATTCTGTTGAACTTTAGAAGAAAATAGTTTGCATCGTTTCCACTTTTTCATTCTAAGGTCCATACTGCAAAAAAATCAGTTATTTGAATACCATGAATTTTGAATCTAGTAGTAAATTTCTTATTGATATATTCATGTATAAAACTAATAATAATTTCGCATCAAATTTTGTGTGAGATATGTCTGTTCCAAATCGAACTATTCACAATTGTGGTACCGAACAGAAACATAATCTACATGTTTGAAATTAATGTATCAATATTTGATTGCTTACAACTACATTTAACAGACAGATTTTAAGGAAAGGAATTCCGGGATACAAAATAATTAGGGTCCTTTCTTTTCGAGAGGCTTTTTTTTTTTTTTTTTTTTTTTTTTTTGCGAGAGGCATTCATAGTGTTGACTCAAGAGAAAAAACGGTCATCACCTTGTCATCAATATTTCTTATGTGCACATACATTTTTCCTGGCAGCTTTTTTGTGGAAAAAATAACTCTTGGCCGTTCAAATAAGAGTCTGTTCTGTTGCAATTGCAAGCATGATACTGGTATAGGAGTTCTAACGAATCATTCTATGCTGGTATAGGCTTTATTATAATTAATTTACGGCGTCATAAATTTTGTTACGTACACTCTGAACAACTGATTTTGCCAACAAGAAAAAAAATCAGGTGACCCACACATACCGATAATGTAAAAGCGTATCTGTCTGCCTTTATATCCAATATCAATTACCAACCTATTTTCATGGTATTTTGAAGTTCGTTCAGATACGCACTCGTACAATACTAGAGGTAGACAAAATGCGCCTCTCCTGAAGCCAAACTTCTTCAGAACAATGGATCAGATAATATATACCCTCCCTTATTAGGGTCCTTGTTTCCCGTGTCACGGACAAAGATATACACACACTTATATTCCGGTTTGTTTGTTTGTTTGTTTTTTTCAAATTATTCAAAACATATTTTCTCCAACAGTATTCTGATGTTTGTACAGTGCCATTTTTTGTATGTAACTGCTGAAGGCACATTCCTAGTTTGTACCATTTTCATATTGCCAATTGTTGATTTTCTTGTGTTTTCATTTTCAAGGTTTATTAACAAGATGTTGTAAATCTAGCTACTCTCCTCAAGGTGGCGCCAGTGATTGCGGACATATTGTCTTTAGCTGTGGTCATCCTGACCTTGCCAGACACTGATAATGTATTCATCTTTGAGGCTGTTCAGACATTCTTATCAGAATCTAGACTTTTCATCTACTAATTTAGTATATGATCTAATTATAAGTCTCCACTCTCTGGCATCAATTGTATTATTCGTGTACAAGCCGTGAATTTAGTCTTCTGTTCTCGTCCAGTGTGTATTGTATTTATTCCTGTGCGTCCTTTTATGTACTAGAGAGCCTCCAGATTAGTCTTTGTGTACTATTAGGCAATCCAGAGAAAATAAATATGTTTATACTATCATGTTTTACTACACAAATATTGCGTCTGAAAGTATGCTTTAGACTTTGTTACATTATGGTTGTTATGCATTACCTAGTCCTGTAAATGTCAAATAAACGTAGGTCTATTCTGATTTAGACTCAGACTCTGATTCTGCTCCGAGATCACACACACACACATACACACACATACACACACACACATACACACACACACACACACACACATATATATATATATATATATATATATATATATATATATATATATATATATATATATATATATATATATATACATGCCTTGGGTGGTTTATGGGCAATTATACACTGCCCACAAAAAATACAATGGAATAATATATATATATATATATATATATATATATATATATATATATATATATATATATATATAAATCAATGCCATACGGTTCATTAAAATCACAGAAACATAACTTCTGATGTTGTAAGCCCACTCAACTACAACCCAAGCAAGTTTGAAGAGGATCCGATGAACAGTTTTGGAGAAACGAAAGGTTCACTTTTTAACGGTCTGACTTAATCGCATGAATTCATAATTTGAAAGCCATGGATCTGTAAATGGACTGGCTGTATGTATTCATCTGTTTTCAGTGTATATTCATCCTCTTTCATCCATTCACTTTATGTCACCGTCGAGTAATAGCTGCTTCGGCGCTAATGTTCTTTGTTTTATTTGCACTCGACTTGAAATAAAGGTTATCATATTATAGTATAACGCATGGATATGTGGCCAATTGAACAAATTATGGGAAAAAAACCCATCACGTCCGATACATCACAATTCAGTATGAAGACTGTTTAATTTGGGAAAATTAACATACACGTGCATCTAGACGCGTGTCAAACCACTAGCCACGCTAGCATGCCCACATATTGAGTGTTCTGTAATTTTAAAAATGCACAGAAAATCATACTATAACTGTTACAGAAGCACCAACTGGTTCAAAAACCCTGTTATGGCCGAAGTGTTGACATATTTTGTTTGAAGAGAATCCAGCGACCAGTTTGGGAAAAATAGGAAATTACCGCAGCCAACTATTCTCTAAAAATGCTATGCAATTTCGAAGCACTTGACCGAGTAATTTCAGGGCAGTTAAACATTAAAAAAAAAAAAAAAATGGTGACCACAATTTTCAAAAAAAAAAAAAATAGTGACCACAATTTTCAAAAAAAAAAAAAAAAAAAAAATCACTGGAGCTCATGCCTATGAAAAAACAGAATGGAGATATACCTAAGATACAACTAGATCGACTTCGAGGACGATCTGGACAACAGTTTTTGAGTGGAAGTCGAAAATGTAAACAACGGGTGCAAGGAATAATAATAATAATAATAATAATAATAATAATAATAATAATAATAATAATAATAATAACAACAACAACAATAATAATAATAATAATAATAATAACAACAACAACAACAACAACAACAACAATAATAATAATAATAATAATAATAATAATAATAATAATAATAATAATAATAATAATAATAATAATAATAATAATAATAATCTGGACAGCAGTTTTTGAGTGGAAGTCGAAAATGTAAACAACGGGTGCAAGGAGGAATAATAACAATAATGATAATGATAATGATAATGATAATTATAATAATAATAATAATAATAATAATAATAATAATAATAATAATAATAATAATAATAATATTAATAAATGACCATGAAATATAATTAATTTAGCTTTTTGGATCTTTTAATACCTATTCTCATCGAGTACCAGTGTTATTATGATGATGTAGGAAGAATAAGACAACGTTAGGGATCTTGCACAATATACATTGAAAGTAATGTAATATCATTTTTGCAACATATCATAACGAATTAGTTTCTTCGTAAAATGACAACATATTGGCAGTTTTCTTATGTTTAGTGGGATAACATTGTATTTTTTCAACAAATAAGGGAGAAATTTGAAACACACGGTGGTGCTTTAATTGAGAACAGGTAAATTATACTTCTGATTGATATTGAAATAATTCACATTTTGTTTGTCGTGTAACATATTCCTACAAAATTTGGCGTCACACAAAAGAACGCTTTTGATTGGATATAGGTGACTTTACATGATCCACTGCGTTAGTTTGATGGCTCCCAATTATGTACTTTAACATGATACCTTGAAACGTAAGTTGCCGTCACATGGCATCATCATGAATTAGTCCTTGGATCCTCACTGCATCATACGTGTATTAACAAGATGCCATTTTAATTATTTTCACCTAAAGCGATCAAAAGCACTCAATATCAAATTTCTTCGACAGTTTCACTTAATATCGACAGTGGAGTTTCATCAGTTTTCTCTCGATATGCATGTATATGGAAAGACCTGCTGAATGAAAGTGTACCATGGGACCTAGTAACAGGCCAGACCCCACGCTTACACGTTTCCTTGGTGCAGGTTGGCAACTAACGACTCAATATACGTTGGGGAAAGTTGTTGACCGATTCTCCTACTCAGAGTAAATACAGCCCTGATACAATGGTACTCTGATGAGCCGAAATGATGAATTAACACTTCTGGTGTAAAAATGATTATTACCGAAATTGAGAGATAGAAATAGTAAAGAAGACTTTCACAAGTATACATAGAACTGCTAAGAATAGATATAGAAGTATATTTATAGAGAAACAACATATATCAATATGATTTTACTTTTGTTATACGATTACAAATAAGAAAGGCTACTTTTCATTTTACATTTGTTACTCACTGGTAAATCATCGTCTTCCATTCGCATATAGTTATAGTTGTGTTTAGTGCCCCCCACCCCCACCCCAAGTCACCCGAAACCGATAAAAACAAATATATAGTGGACATGACGCAGCGTACTACCTGGATACACCTGCAATTTTTCATTATGTGCACAAAAAATATGCTCGTAAGTCCTTGTAATTCTGGCATTGCTTTGGTGTGATTACAGAAGGGCAAAGCAGATTCAGATAGGAGTTGAGGTTCGAATCCTCTCCTCGTTGAGAAACAGTTTATTGCGCTTATTGTAAAAATGGCGGAAACGCGAAGATCCATTTTAAACACTCCAAGTAACGTTTGCTCTTGAATTCAACGCAACAGAGCTCAAATACATGGTGTATTGTCCGGCAAATCTGAACAAAAGTTATTTTAGCCCAGAAGACGTTGCATGATCAGACCTTATATTCAGTTCCAGTGATTGTAAAATAAACAGTTGCAGCTAGACCACCTGTACAAACCGAGGGAAATCCCAACAAGTACTGTAACAATGGGCATTCTGCACCAGAAGTGTAAAACTATTATTATATTTTTATATGCATGACACACAGGACATCACAAAAGACTGTTTGCTGATAAAATGTTAAGATTCTTTACAGCGAGTATAAGCATTACCAATAGTAGAAGCGTATTGACTCTGTAATATATAATTGTACTGCAGAATAAAAAACAACATCCAATTCACTTGCAAGATCTGTTAAGCACAGGTAAGACACCAAAAATAAATCCCACTTTAGTCAATCCTAGCTCAAACTCTATTCTAATTTTTAATAGTCTATCAGGGACAAGATGAATCAACAGACTCGGCTTAACACCTGGAGCACATTTACAACAGCATTTAGAAGTTAACACCTTTGAGGATAATACAGCGGGCAATGAAAAAAGAAGTGAAAAGTATTTTCGACTGGATGGCTGCAGGAACAGACTGCAGATGGGACAATATTTATGTCAAAAGGATGCAAATTTAATTTTGACTGATTCAAGCGGAGTTTGGTCTGAACAATATTAGCAAAGCGTTCTCCATATGAAAAATAAGAGGGAATTTCAAGTTGAAATAATAACAGCTTTTACTATTTCAATTTAAATTTAGAGAGAGGTGTATTGGTTACAGCAGGTGGTAGGTCATTTCATGACATGACCTACTGCTTGAAGGGAGAAGAGAAGTATATAAGCGGTCAGTACTACATTTAAGTTCGGCGGGGTTTTTTTAGGGGTGACGTGTTTGTACAAGCACACAATTTGGCATTAGGTCCTATAGGTACTGAGGAGAAAGTTTGTTTAGCATTTTATTCAGTAGTCGAATTTTCTCCGGGTATGAAGTAGCACCAAACCCAATTTTTGCCTGCAGGCGATCGCGAGAAGTACATTTTGTTCAAGATATATTCAACCACAAAAGCAGAAATCCTGAAGCTTTGTATTTTTCCTCTTAAATAATAATATCATCATCATCATCATCGTCGTCGTCGTCGTCATTATTATTATTATTATTATTATTATTATTATTATTATTATTATTATTATTATTATTATTATTATTATTATTATTTCTCAATCGAAGTTTTTAAATATGGAATATACGGCCAGAAAATTTCCTGTCGTGGTCCGTCCAACCTCATGACAATGTACGCCCGGAAACTTTCAATATGAATTAAATTACAAACATGGGTGGTGTATTTAGCTTTTTATGCTCAAATGTAGCATAGCGTTAAAACTCAGTATTGCCTCTCTTCGATCTGGACCACAATATGTTTGTATAAGTATGAAAAGACAACTCAAGTCAAGAGCGGTGGCCATGCCACAGAATGGTACTTCATATTGTCTGTGTGATTTATTCCAGGTTGGTTTAAATATATTTTATTTCAAAAAAAGCAATTGCAGGTTGTTTTTATTAAATACTTGGTGGGTTCTTAATTGCGTAGTTTGACGCAAATTAAGAACTATAATGAACTAATAAATAAGCTAATTTAACAATCCAGTTTGACGTGTACCAATGGCAGGGATTACGATGATTAGGAAACATTAATTATTATCATTATTATTGTTTTAAAACCTCCATTACTGGAGAACACCATATACATCAACTTTCCATAGAGATCAGGGCAACCATCTCTCACACACCATGGGGTCGTGGCGGGTCCTACTAAAATTCATTGCCCTAAGGCGACTTCTACGTCTGATACAGAATACCAACTGCGGGGCCCACCACCGATGTTTGTATTGCAGTGTATTAACATTTTCGGGTTATGCTCACTCTGAAAAAGTCCCAATATATATTGCACATTACATTTATTCGACAAATTCACCTTGACTTACTGTTTAAATCTACTGGACTTGACTTACTGTTTAAATCTACTGGACTTATAGCTTTCAAAACAAATCTGTGTTACACAAACATGCAGAAATTGGGAGTTTCGCTCTTTAAGTGATTTAAACTTCTGCAATTGCATGGTTTTTATTAAAATAAGAAGTCTTAAAGTTAAAAAATTCAAAACAGCTAATTCCACTGTAATTTGCAGCCTAAAACGTCAAATTAGATATACGTTGCACAAACTTCAAAAACATCCTTGTGGTAAAATTTTCCACAAAGGGCAAATACCATTATAAATCCAGAATCTTCAATTGGTTGAAGGATGGCATTTAATGGAAGAAGAAGCAAAGTTTACAATTTCTATTAAAAGTTGCATAGTAATCTGTGAATAAGTTTCGATTATAGGAAAAAATGGAAAATGTTGCACGTTATGTCATGGAACACCTCCCTGGCTTTATTTTCCACGTAGTAAGAGGTGTTGCCTGGCTGGTTGTACGTGACAAAAATTCGAAGCATATCAAATAGAAATGTGGCACCACTATCGTCAGGAAAATTGTTTTGTTTTGCATTTTGGTGACTTTAACTATTTTGTTTTTCGTATGCGGGTACAAATCTGAAACATGTGTACAGCTTCTTTGTTAATTGTGTAACTTTGTTAATGTTTTGTCCTGTGTGTTTTGTAGTATACATTTTGTGTGTCACTCCACATTCTCGAGAACCCCCCGACTAGTGACATCTCGATGTACTATAGGGCGATCCAGTTGAAATAAGGATGTTAAAAAATCGAATCTTCAATCCTGAATTTTGAACTGAGTCGACAGCTTTCATCGGCAAAATTGCCTTCAAATATATATATATATATATATATATATATATATATATATATATATATATATATATATATATATATATATATATATATATATATATATATATATATATATATATATATATATACATACATACATACATACATACATACATACATACATATACACGTCTATTTTGAAACTAATAGATCTGTATACATGTTGGTATTAGGATGGACGAGATGTATTTTCAAACAGAATTCAAATAAGATATGACGATTTAGAAAGTAGACACTGCATCATTTTGTATTATAAGGAAATATATATCCGTACTTTTTCAATAAGGTTCATCGCTAATCTGTGCTGCTTTTCCGTTTAACCCCCAATTTGGTATGTTAAAACAAGAGGCCCTATTTCTTACAAGTCATGAATTCAAACTAATTCTCTCTCTCTATCTCTCTCTCTCTCTCTCTCTCTCTCTCTCAACAATGACTAACTTATTGGCTATAAGTGAAGAGGGTTAAGATGACAGGTGTCTTTTCTTGGTTGACGAGAACCATGATTATAAGTTTTAACTAACAAACAGAAGAGAAGAGAATTTCTTTCTTTCCAAATCTTGGTTTACGAGAACCTTTGAGTTTTATACTTCAAAGGTAGAATGTGCACTTATATAAGGTCTGTGATCATTCTTGTAAATATAAAAACATGCACGTTAATCTGTGATAAAAACAAATGCTGTGGCTGCATATTTAAGTTGCTGCGAAAGCACTTTTGGGGCGTGGCAGAGTTAAATTGCAAGTGTCGGCATGCCAGGAAGTGTTTGAGTGATCGCCGCTCTTGCTTAAGGGACCCAAACGCCAAAGGATTTATTTTTCGTTCAAAGTGAAGGACTTAAGAGTATCATAGCACTTTTCTGAAGAACATTTTCCATATTCGCACAGGAAAATAATTTATCTGCAAAAGAATTTTGTTGCCCATGACGTGGCCGAAGTTGACAAGTTTGCGCCTTTTTGGCCATCAAGCGAGCACTGGGTCGTGACGTCACGGAATAGTCCAGAAGCCAGATCGAGAAAAGTGTCTTAGTTTTCGAGTAACCTTGCTCACGTGGACCCTGGGATGAGACTAATTTTGTTTCGTAGGCAACACCTTGGGCCATATAAATATGATCTAAGATTAAAAAAAACCAACTCATTGTAAAAATTGGGAAGTTTGGGGTCAAAGGTTAAAAATGCAGAAAAATATTATAGCACCATATTTTACTAAATGTGTAACTCTGAGATTTCTTTAAAAATACAGAGCTACAATTTTTCATATATTAACACAACAGTAAAGGCAGTCAATGATACATTAATGGAAATTCATTCTGTTGCAGGTCAAGGTCATCATAATTGACTTAAAAAGCTGAAAACGTGAAAAATTAGCCGAATGACTTTTTTTTTTCAATTCATCCTGAAATGTTGTGTGGGTCGTCCACAGGATAAAGTTGCACTTTTTGATAAACAATATCCTTATGCACAAAACCATTATAGCTGCATCCTAAATTGGAATGATGTGAGTAAAAAAATGAGATCATAGGTCAAAACAGCAACACAGTTATATTCCAAGTATGTCAGTCCAAATCTGTTATAAGTCGTATTTTACAAAATAGGAAGAAAAGGAGTTTATGAAAGACACACATATTTGTGTATCATCATTAATGATTACGTAATGTATGTTCTGCCACAAGGTCAAGGTCACTGATATTGAGTTTTGCAGGCAAAAGTAACATGTAAGGGAAGACCTAGTTTTATTCCCTTTCCAAGACTACCTTGTTAACTAGGAAAAAATGGAAACTATAAAGCCTAAGATTGGAACATTAAAGTTTCATGACTTTTAACCATGCGTGCATGCTTGTACCATTTTAGTAATTTGAGTCTCTGAAGCATTAGTTATGATCCTTTCATCTGATCACCAGATGTTGAAAATTAAAAGACCACTGGTAGCAGCAGTTTAGATTTGTGCCGTATGGCGCCTTTGCTCCTCGCTTTGCGACTAAATTGAAGATGGAAGAGGGAAGTCCATTTCGAAAGTGCAACCAAGTGATATTATGTACAATAATATTCAGCACAATTTATTCTATATTTCTTTTCGTCAAAATAAAAAATCTACCTGATTTTTAAGAAGCTGGATATGCAAGCTTTCACCTTCTATTGCAGCATATTTCTCTTTAAACTATAGCATCAAAATATATTTTTTTTAATTGTTCATTTTATCTGAAGGTTATTAAAACAGTTTACCTAAGCAGTTCATGTCATTATTCATTCAGCGCATTTCTAGCGCATTCCTATTGTGAAACAGTATACTATGCATTGAAACTTGCACGTTAAGCCTGATCTGATACGACTGTAAAACTAAGTAGATAAATGTTTGATATATTGTGGGCATAAACTGACAACAAACTGATGCCATTCTTGTTCTGGAGATGCACAGCTAATCAAAATTATTTTCTGCAATAATTCCTGTGATGGGGGGCATCAGTGAAAGTGACAGCACAGTGAAACTAAGTCAATTTACATGGTACAAATCACTACTGTGTGGCACTCATGAAACTGTACTGAAAAAAATATGGATGATAGTAGGACAATTAAAACCGGACTGCACGATCACCTCATCATCATCACCATCATCAGTATCATCATGTGAAATAAGTGAAATATCATTGCAACACATACGAGCTTTACTTCATGGTATACATGGTATGTTCTTCAAAACTGTTAAATACAATGTCTTGAAGAAGTAATATTTTTACTAAAAATTGTTGAAAATTATGGATATTTAAAAGTTTCCAATAGCAGCTTTGTCTTTTAATGAGGAAGTGGGGCCATTGATCGGGATAGCATATTTCTAGGCCTTTTGATGTACATTATAAAGGTAATCCTTTCATCCAAATTTTGTTTTCCCTTTTTTTAGAACTTGAAATTTTCTCAAGTAGACTCCTGAACCTTTTCAGATTTAAATCACAGGTATTTCAGGTCTTAACAGTTCTATAGTGATCAGCAATTTAAATTGCTGTCTTTGAATCGTTACAAACGAAACGGTGTTATACATTTTCTCCATTTGTCAAATTGTGGCCATCTGTGGCTGGGCTCCACCTCCAAGGCTCGGCAATCTGCGACAAGATACATTGAGCAATGAGACATCGTAAAGTATATATTACAAGTTATGCTGGTGAAAACATGAACACATCACATCCCACCCACTCCCTTTGACGTATGAAAGAAGATTTAAACAAATAAAACTGTGCAAGTAGGGGACCGTAGAGCAAGTTGGACAGTATGACGACTGTACCAAGCAAGACAGCACGAGGACTGTACGCAGCTGGACAGCACCATTACTACACCATACTTCCCCGTACCATGAACCCCAAACATGGCTTACACCCGAAGGTGACTTTCACTTGATTAAACTTGCACTGGAACAGCATCGGGTGGCTCTCCGGCGAGTCGCTGTTCCTAGATGGCAGCGCACGTAAATAATTTAAGATCTTTTCCAAGGGAAAGGTGGAAATACATCATTCATTCGTGAATGCAAGTTGTATCTTCATCGTGATTTTACAGTGCATAACACATTCACTGCTTATACATGTATTTACTTTTTTTCTGGTATATTTTCCCACGTTACATTCTCAGTTTTCATCAAATTAAATATATATATAGTTTTTAATTTCTCCTTTGTTTTTGGTACCACAGAACATTATGTGTAAATATATAACAACTGAGATACTAATGAGCTTCAAAACAAAAATCTTACACGTAATATTTTGAATGAGCACTGGCCAGTCTGGTACACTGGTGACGGTAGATTTAAGAATGACCAGACATTCCAGTTTCAAGAACTATTGTTACGGTGCTGACACGCAATATTTTTCATTAAAACAGCACTGACAACTCATCAGTTTTACAAACATTTTAGAAATTACACTTTCTTTACCTGTTTAATTCTGGCGTCCGGAACATTCACACACTTTACAGTCTGATGAGCTTACCTGTAATGTTCCTTTTACTGTCACTAATGTAAATACAGAGCATTTAAATGACAAATACTTCGAATCAAACATCATTTATCATCCAAAAACCATTACTCGGGATATAAAAATTAATTTATAAAGTTGATATCAAAATCGTTAAAACTTTCTTACTGCTGCAACCACATTAAATTTGCCTCGCAGGTAAGATTTGAAATGTTCCTGCATTTTAAGACAAACATTGAAATTGTGGAAAGACACATTTTGTTATATGTAAACTGCTGACGTATTTTTTAGTTCAGTCTCATAATTGTGTTTTTATATTGAAGCAATATGGTTTGTCTTTTTCTGAACTGCACCATGGTACTCAGGAGCTCCATAAATTTAAAACCACTATTGAATTGTAGTATACACTGTGAATTGACACAAAAATAAGTATTAAAGCATGAATTGGCCTACGTGACTAACAAAATGTCATTTTATACACTGAAGTTTTCTCTAAGAAAGAAACTTGCTTACCATTATCATCGCTGAAGACTGAACGTAACGCATAATTTTTATTATCATGGCGACGGAACCCAATGCATGCTTGCACGGCTCTGAGACTTTAACGGTAACTAATGACATCATTGCCGGAGCTTTCTCCTGCTGTACAGAGTTCCTAAACTAATCTCAGTTATGTTACATGCAAGTAATGTCACACATTTACATTTGATTTCATGTTATTTATCTCAAAAGCGAATAGGAAGCGGGAGGAGCACATATGATCTCCGATGAGTCTCTTTCCGTTTCTATTTAAACTTGCAAATGTGTAAAAACCCTAATGTGCTCATAGATTGATCCTATTTTTTTCAATACCCAAATCTGGAAAATATTTTAACTTATCACATCAACATTTTTCCCAATGAAGTGACAAAGTCTCTTGCAGGCTGGGGGAGTTCCTTGACACCAAGAACTATTAAGTTCAAAACTCACACACTCAAACTATAGCATGCAACACAAAAGCAATTTATTATAAACTGGGATGAAAGGATCCGTTGCCTTTGGGTTTAGGCCTAGATATTTTGTGTGGAATTGCAGAGTTGTCCTTACTGCCTCCTATGTGTTCCTTCTCCCAGGTACAAAAAGCCACTTGGTCACCATACAGTTATACGAAACCCATATTGTAGCCTATGTTGATCCCTCATGTGCTGATCGGTTGAACCTATAGTATTCATTATCCATATCTGGAATAGATTTTAACTTACTGTATTAACATTATTCCCAATGAAATGACAAAGTTTCTAAATATAGGCTGGGAAAGCTCCTTGACACCAAGAACTAGTAAGTTCAAAACTCACACACACAAACTATAGCACGCAACACAAAAGCAATTTGAAATAAACTGGGATGAAAGGATCCGTTGCTTTTGGGTTTAGGCCTATATTTTGTGAGGAATTGCAGAGTTGTCCTTACTACCCCCTATGTGTTACTTCTCCCAAGTACCAAACGCCACCTGGTCATCATTAAGTTACATGAAACGCATATTGTACCTATGAAACACATGGTTTGCGATATCTATTGCCAGTTACCTGTCACCCTCCTCTCCCCCCCCCCCCCAAACTGTAGAACATTTCTCAACACATTGCCTCCTAATTTGAACACTCAAAGGGCCAGATGCCTACATGCAATTAGTGTTCATGCGTAATCCTTTCTAGTTCTTGTATCTGCACTCCAAAAATACCGGTTTCTGTTGTTCCTGTTCATGCGTGCAGGTTTTTTTTTCAAAAAAAAACTCTCATGCACTCTTCTACATGCTACTGGATAGATCGATTCAAACAGGAGAAAATTAATCTGAATTTTAAAACCATGTCACAAAATTGCAGTCATAAATTGTGTCCCGACGATAGTTGGACTTTCACTGTATAAGATTAGGAATAAAAAAACAGGGAATATACAATTTATTTGAAAGATTCATGTCAGACCAAGTTGATAGTTTCACAAAGGAAAAGATTATTCAGATCAATTTACAGTGGACCAAAAAAAATGATGGTCTACTTTAAAATTATCACAACACCTTCATTCGCACCTCTAAAAAGCAAAGGTAAAACCATGGTGGATTAAAATATGCGTTTAATATGGCTTAACAAAGTGAGTTTGGAATTGTGTATAAGTGTGTCTTCATTGATCATTTCATCGAGCGTGTGACGCATCTCAGAGGTCAACGTCATTCATATGTAAACTCAACATAGCACTAATGGAGCACCATGTCATTTGCAATATCAAAATTTCGAGCTCAATAGTTCTGGAGTTCAGAATCTAACCTAATTTAAACATGGGACTACATGAAGTAAGAAGCCACGAGACCTTGGGAATTATGTCGTGATTATCTATATCAAAAAGGAGTGTACTCTGGGCTCTAACATGTATCTGCAATTTTTAAGCAATTGGTGGGATGGGTATCAGAGGCGCACTTCTTTTAGATTTTTTCCTCCAAAAATTTGACCGAAATGATTAGGCCTATACCCAAATCGCTGGACGTGACATGTTGAATGGACTGGATAGGAAGCTACAGGGTACGGGGGTCTAGCATCTTGGTCAATAGCTGCTATATCTTACTTATTCATGACCTGATCACACTCGGCTGATAATTTCCCTAACTGGCGGGAATATCATTGGCATGCCTCCATATATGTAAACAAGAAGGCTGTGTGAACAGCCCATGCTCAGCTGAACTAGACATTCATCACACTTGCAGCTCTGTGAACTTGGGATAGGATCAAGGTCACCAATGAACTGAGTAAGTTGGACCTTTTTTTGAAGAACACTAACATGTGCAACATCAAGGTCCCAGTTCAAGTAGTTCTCAAGGTATAGTGAAGAGTAAAATTCATGTATGCTGCACTGTGACCCCAGAAAGGAGGTCAAGGCCACTCATGTACGGGCTAAGCATGACCTTCATAGAGAAACATCAACATGTGCAACATCAAGGTCCTAACTCAAAACAGATCCCAAGTTATGAGGTGAACAGTAAATTTCGTGTCAGTTGTCCTGTGACCTTGGAATGAGGTCAAGGTCCAAATATCACTGAAGTATGACCATTTGCACAAAATACGTAGACACTTATAAAAGGTACATTCCTACCAAATTTGGCACAAATCTGGCCAAAATTATGTAAGTTATAACCATTACAAGAAATTCCTATCTTAAACTTTCCTATTAAAACTTTTTAAAAGATTTTCGTAAAAATATAAAAAATTCCAAAAAACCACTGAAGCGTGACCATTAGAACAAATATGGTACAGACCCACCCAAAGTATATTGCCACCAAATTTGAAGTAAATCTGGCATTCAGTTTCTTCAGTGAAGTCCAAAATGTCAATTACCATTCGAATGCCCATTTACTTCCATAGTAAGCAATAGAAAAGGTGCTTTTACCGATAAGTACCCCAATTGAAAAAAAAATGGTTAAAAACCCAGAATCCACAGCAGTACTACCTAGTGAACATCTTTGCTTGACCCTTTCACAGGGAACATATCCACAAAGTTTCAACTTAATCTGAGAGACGGTTCTGGAGAGAAGTGACAAGAAACGAAAGCACCCAAAAATTCATATAAAATCTGAAAACAATTGCAGCAGAAACTGGTGAACAAATAAGAACTAGGAGTCCATAGGAGTGTTCTAATGTAATAACAAAGCAATTGGGTGAGCGGTTATGGAGATTTTGTAAGATTTGTCGAAAAAAAGAACAAAAAAATCATTAACAATCCAAAAATCACTGGATCATGACCACTTGAACCAACCTGTTAGAAACCCACCCAAGGTACATTGCCACCAAGTTTGAAGTCAATCTGGATGACGATTTTGGAGCAAGAGTTGAAAATGTGAATTACCATAAGAATGTCCATACTATTAGACTTACATAGTAATCAATAGGAAAGCTCCATTGACCGACAGGTACCCGAATTTAAAAAATCGTTAAAAATCAGGAATCCACAGCAGTGCTACCTAGTGACTAACTTTCTTTGACTCTTCCACTAGGAACATATCCACCAAGTTTCAGCTTCATCTGAGATACGGTTCTGTAGAAGAAGTCAAAAATAGCCAATACACATAAAAATCATTAAAAAAGAGAAAAAAATCGCAGCGCCACCTGGTGAACAAAGTATCAACTATGAGTGCCCGGGAGTGTCCCTGTGCGATATCGAAGCAATTGGGTGAGCAGTTTCGGAAAAGAAGATTTTTAAATATTTGCCCCAAAAAGGAACCAAAAAAAAAAAAAAATTAAAAATCCAAAAATCAATGAAGGGGGCCATTTGTATAAACTTGGTAGAGACCCACCCAACTTGAATTATGGGCGACGGATGTCTCATCATAAGCTCAGCTGGCTGACAAGTCAGCTGAGCTAAAAAAAAAAACGAAGTCCGCACACATATAAAATTCGAAGTTGGTATTTTAATACGTGTATGTAGCGAAACAAACGATGTATCAATTTTGGAAGAAGTGAAGCGTTTAATTTATTATCAGTGAATATCGAAGTAAATTTCTTATAAAAATTAAATGAAGCTCAAAACCAATCTCGCTCTCTGTCTGCATGAATATTATGCTCTGATGTGTTACATATCTACACGTGATGATGAATTTCAAAGTGACCATCTGAAGACAACCTCTCTTATAGAGCCATTTTTTGGCGCATTTTGGAGGGTCTTATAAAAGGAGGATCACTGTAATGGCTGGACGAGACCACCAGTCAATCAGCAGTGGTAAATTACCACAGGAGCCTGCATATTAAAACCCATGATTGCAGACCAGCGTGGTTGCAACCACAGGGATTTGCATCAGAAAAATAAAAGTGTGTCAATATAAATTATCAATGTTTGTCTTGCTCTCTGATCGAGGGCGCCGGATTGAGGGCGCGAGTCACTCTCGTCACTAAAGTGACTCGCGCCCTCAGTCCGGCGCCCTCGATCAGAGAGCAAGACAAGCAACGATAATTTATATTGACACACTTTTATTTTTCTGATGCAAATCCCTGTGGTTGCAACTAACCACTGCTTTTACTTAATGGGGAGTGGGAAGGCATACATCCCCAACACGTTTCGACAGGACTTGAAAATGGCAGAGGTTTTGGACAAGTTGAAAAAAACATATAAATGAAGGATGAATAGGAGTTCGAACCCTTTACAAGTAACGTATTATTAACAAATAAAACGAGCTGGGACGCCAACTGTCCCTCATCATCAGGGACAGTCCGTCAAATTAGCTGAAATTTTGACCAATTTACGGTGTTTGTTCTGCATTGAAACTTTGTATTTTCTCCTATATGCTTTGTTAAATATGTTCTGCCCATGATGTTCTCACTTAAAATGTCCCTGGAATGGCATTTTGGATGTTGGCATCTCTCAATAAAAAAAAAAGAAAAAATGCTCCCCAAAACACGTGTAATTTGCAACGTGCTATCTCTTGAATATTTAAATATAGTCACTTGTATAATAAAGTGCGGTGGTTAGGAAATATAATGGCGATGACACAGATAAAATATATTCTCCTGAATGTCAGACCTCCCAACTTTCCGCAGAGTGCCCACCAGCTCCGTCTCCCTCACCCTGGCTTGCTGCTAGCCCCAAGGGACCTCCCCTCGCTCTGTTAAGCTTGCGGGTGGCACCCGCAAGCTTAACAGAGCGAGGGGAGGTCCCTTGGGGCTAGCTTGCTGCCAGCGAGGCGCGGTCGTGTGTCTTTTATTTCGGATAGACCTGCGGTTTTCCACTTTCAAAACGTAGCCCTACTCCGGTATTATGCTATAACTTTTCCTGCAAAAATGAAATATTTATACAATTACGTTCATGTAGTGCACATAACCATGAAAACCTCATTAAAACTTGGGCAATTATACAAAATACACAACGTTTGCATGCGCTCACACAATCCGAATCCACTGACAGGTCTCCGCTGTTTCATCTTCGTAGCTTCATTGCGTCTGCAAAACCACGACGGGCACTAGCTGGACACACGTGGGGCACAATGCAAAGTTTAACAAAAGAAAGTCAATTACACGTAAGACGGTCTCGAGTGTTTGTTCTGTCTAGAATATAGCACCTGGCAAATTGCCCTGGTTTCCCCCTTTTGCAGGAATGTTTAATCAAGTGAGAAGCTTGACCTGCTGGGAAACGGTGTCGCAGTGATAAACCCGACATCAGTACACGGAAGGCGCGCGGATGACCGTTTGTGCCCTGTGCCTTGGTCCTTTTCTGCGGAAGGACAAGGACAAACGGTTTAACTTCAGGCCAATCAATATATATATATATGTGTGTCTGTCTGTCTGTCTGTCTGTCTGTGTGTGTGTCTATCACGTTAGTCTCTTTAGACCTTCAGAATTAACACACGCACATTTTAGCTGCAAGTCAACAATTTCACACAGTACATGACCACAGCAGTAAACCACAGTTCAATATTTCGATTGATCATAATTCCGGCCAGTTTATTGGATTGTAGTAAAACCCCCATATCACCCACATCCCACAACCCACAACCACAACCCCCACCCCACGACCCACGACCCACAATCCACAAACAGGTAATATTAAAAGCCACATAACGTTAAAAGTTTTATCAGTAAATGATCGAATGGCATTTGGACGTCCCGGTTTTATCGACAAACGGCCAAAGGTCATTTGAACGTCCCGCCATAATAAGATGCAGAGATCAACAATTTTACTTTTTACTTTCAAGGTGTCTGCATAGGTAGGCCTATTATCCTGCCAAGAATACGCTAAACAGAAGTCCAACCCAGGACACAAATTGTGTCATAATGAATGACATATTAGTCAAGTTACTTTTTCTCTCAACTCACAAGATATAAAAATTATCCTTGCATAAATCTGCTACGAAAGAATAGTATGGCCTCCCAGAGTCCCACTTGGCTAATAACTGGGAGGTAAATTATGTCGCAAAACGAGGTACATTCTGGTTTACAATTGCTTACCAAAATAATAGCCAAATTTGTAAAGTTAATAATTCATTGTTTTCAAAACCAGCATAATTTTATATGTATTTGACACATCCTTTTCTTCGATAATAATTGATTTCACAACAGAGAGCCACACGTGCACGTGACAGCAAAGGATGGCGACGGTACATTTAGGTCTATGATTTTTGGACAGGTGATGGGTTAAATTCATATTAGGTTCATCATTTTCACAAGTCCTACCTGAACATTTAGTGGTTCCAGACAATAGGGCTTGCGTTAAGGCAAGCCCTGTAAATTACATATTTTTTTTATGTCCATGAATACATGCATTATACTGCAAGTGCAATGACTGTCCTCTTCAGCTATTGTTTCATGATGACAGTATCACATGCAACATCAGGGTTCAGGAATTTGCATGTCTGCTAGCAAGGTAGCCGGACAAGTAAAATCCCAATCAGGGTAAGCTAAAATTTCAAATTACTTGTAGAATTAAAAAAACCCGAGGTACTACAGGCCATATACATAAACTAGAAAATAAAAAAGTCACCAGGCAAAGATGGCATCCATAATGAAATGATTGAGCATGGCAAAGACATATTCATACCGATACTTACTGATATCTTTAATAAAATTCTCACCACTGGCGACTTTCCAGACATTTGGCAAGACAACTGATTTACTCACATCCATAAAAAGGAAGCAAAAATGACCCGATTAACTACCCGGGTATCGCAGTCTCAAGTAACCCGTTGAAATTATTCTGTTTGATTTTAAACACGAGACTCTCTGAATTCTGTGAGACACATAACTGCATTCCCGATATAATCAAAATAGCTTTCCAGAAGTCGAGAACATCTGACCACATTCTTACATTAAAAACCCTGGTTGACAAATATATCAACAGACTCCGTAGAGAGAACTAAAAGTCTATGATAAAAATTTGTGATATTTTTGTCACAGCGACATCAAAATTGCATTGGAATAGCTTGAAATGATACAAGCTGGGAATGCAATAAGAAGTAAAGAAATTAAAGCACTATCTCTGTCCGCATAAAGCACCAACCATGTTTGAATTTCTAAGAATTGTTTAGAATTTCTTCAATGGAAACCTACAATGGGCATGAAAGGGGTTACGCCTTCGTGGAGGAACCGCTGATCATCAAAGTCATGGGACTCCGCCCACACAGCGATGGGCAGGTCCCGTTACAATGGTTGTAACTAATCATCATACAAAATATATGGTCGCTGTGGCACTTTACTTATAAACACAGTTCATCTTACGGCATCTCGCTGGAAACGTTTACTTGTGTTTTTTTTTTTTTTTTTTTTTTTTGGGTCAAAATTGGTTTATTCACAACCTGCTTTACATTTGATCCTGTATTCCCTCAGCAGAAAGGAAAACAGGTTATAAGCGTGTCAGAAAATTGTAAAATTTTACATATCTCTTACAATCAATAGTTTTCATTACCTCAGTTCTGGATTGTAATTCATATTTAAATAAAGTATATATATTAACATTCTTATTATCTTGTTTTAAACAAAAACTTTTGAAAATTATAAAACAAATTATACTTATGATCTCATTGATCCAGTAATAATCTTCATTTGGTATTTTATATCCCAAAATTAATGTTTTCATACATAAATCAATGTTACATATTCCAATAGACTGAAGACTTTGTTTAACTTTTTTCCATAAAAAAATTAATCTTTCACATTCAAAAAATAAATGTTTGTAATTATCTACTTCATTGCAAAATAAACAATGTGGATTATCTTTGGGCTTCCACTTACATAGTAACTCTCCACACGGTAAAATAAAGCTTGTAATTTTATAACGAAATTGTTTTATCTCATTTTCTTTAATACCTATGTGTATGAAAATCCAGACATATTTCCAAATAACACTATCAACTTCAAATTTTCGACTCCAATATTCTCAACATAAGGCTTAACGAATTTATGCTGAACAAGTGATTTATAAAATATATTAGTATTGACTGTAGCAAATGTAAGCATGTTTTCCATTAATGTTAACATGTACAGGTGTATCCACCTGTACCTTTGTTAGTTTTGACTTTTCAAAACCAAGAGCTGTCTTCCATTTCTTTGGAAGAGCATTAAGTAAAGTACTTACCTGTGAAAACCATTTGGCTTTCACAGTCAGTCTGTTATATAAATGTTGTTGATTAAACTCATTATCCTCATTCAGTAAGCCATTTACATAAATAATACCATCATTAATCCAATCTTTAAATACAATTCACTTATTCTTAAACTTAACATTATTATTCCCCCATATGACCTCTTTCCTAATTTTATAAAAGGCAGTTGATACACGATGAGTTTCTTTTAGTTTCAACCAGGAAATTATTATTTGCTTATAGAAAGTTGGTAGAACTTTAATATTACAAACCTTTATTAGTTCATTTAAGTTATTAGTGTTCATCTTAAAAATAAGAAAATCTTTTCCAAAATTATCCAACCAAAACTTAGGTAGTATCTTCCATGATGCCTCTTCATTTGAGATGAGGCGTTGCACCCATTTAATCTGCAATGAGATAAACAACCTTAAAGTATCTATCATTTTGATACCACCCGAATCATAATTTCCAATAACAGTACATCTTTTATTTTATCACGTTTAGTATTCCATAAATATTCAAATATTACTTTATTTACTTCTGTAATTAATTTATCAGTCATAGGTATGACACTTGCATTAAAAATAAGCTGTGACAAAGCCAAAGTTTTAATCACAAGAACCTTTCCAAATATGCTTAAATTTCTTTTTTTCCAACTCTTCAGAACTTCAGCTAATTTTTATAATTTTACTTGCCAATTTAAAAACTCACATTGTTTTTTATCGTATCCGAAATATATTCCCAGTGCTTTTATGAATTTATTTGGCCATTGAATTGATCCAAATGTTTTATTTTTATTTTCATACTTTTTGCCTACCCATAATCCCTCTGTTTTATTTACATTTAAAATTAAACCGGCTAATTTTCCAAAATCTTGTATCGTGTTCAAACATTCTTCAATTGACTTTTTATCATTTACAAATAGAGTGGTGTCGTCAGCATACTGTCCTATTTTTATTTGTTTTTTTCCCGAAATATTAATACCTTTAATATTTTTATTCTTTCTTATTGCTATGGCTAAAAATTCAACTGAAATAATAAAGAGTAGAGCAGACAAGGGACAACCTTGTCTTATCCCTCTTTATAATTTAATGGGGCTGGATACCCAGCCATTGTTAACTATGTGACCACTTATACCAGTATACATGGTAGATACCCATTTTATAAATGAGTCACCGAAGCCGAATCTGGCCAGACTTGCCTTCATAAAGGGCCATTCTAACATATCGAAGGCCTTTTAAAAATCAAGAAAAAGAATAGCACCTTCAATATCTAAGTGCTCAGAAAAATATATTATGTCACTAGTAAGGCGTATATTATAACCAATATAGCGGCCTTTAATGTAACCAGTTTGATCAACTGAGACTATTTTTTTCAATACTTTTTGTACTCGTTTTGCCAATGCATAGGCACCAATCTTTATGTCATTATTCAGGAGACTAATAGGTCTCCAGTTTCCTAAACACTCAGGATCTCCTTTTTATAAATTAGTGACAGGGCTGCTTTTCTTTGCGATGCAGCTAATATTTCATTTTCACATCCTTCATTTAAACTTTTAACAACTAGATTGCCAATCAGATACCGGAAACATTGGTAGAATTCAATAGTAATCCCATCCATTCCTGATGCTTTTTTTTTTTTTTCATTGTAAATGCAGCACATTTACATTCTTCTTGTGATAGTTCACCTTCACATATGTTTTTTTTCATTTTCATCTAAAGATTTTTCTACTGGTAATTCACTGAGATATTTTTCTATTTCATTTTTCTCTGGCTCTGTACTCGTATATAACTCTTCATAAAAGCGGACTTCTTCTCTAAGGATCTCTGCAGGATCTGATACTATGGCATCACCAACCTTCAGACTTGTTATTGATTTTTTTATTGTCTACTTTTTTCCAATGCAAAGAAATATTTGCTTGGTTTTTCTCCCTGTTCAATCCAGGTAGCTGTGGAACGGACCAAAGCTCCTTTTGCCTTTTCTTCATTGAATTGGTCTATTTCTTTTTGCAAGATTTCTTTTTTCTCAACTGAATCAGGTGAATCTGATTTTTTATCCAATTCTTCCTCAACGTAATTCAACTCATTTTCAAGAGCAGTAATCTTTATATTCTGCTTTGTTTTACGTTTCTTTGCATAATCTATGGTAGTTTCTCTAATCTTTATCTTACACATGTCCCATATTTGCCTATTGTTTAGATCTTGATATTGGGATTGCTCCACTTGTAATTTAATAACTTCATCAATTTTATTCTTATATTCCTCTTCTCTTAGCAGAGAGTTGTTCATTTTCCCGTAAACCTGGACCTTTCTCATTTTTTCTTAGAATTATTTTCAGAGACACAGCAAGATGATCGCTTCTTAGAGCGGGTCTGATGTCACATGAATAGATGTCTTTGCACCAGTTCTGATTCTACAAGCCACATATCTATTCTGCTTGCTACCATATCTTGATTTTTAAATATTTTGCGCCATGTGTATTGCTGCTGGTCAGGATGTTTAAACCTCCAGATATCAGTAGTCTTAAGTGACTTTGCAAAGGTCCGAATACATGACTTACTTCTCTTTATACCTAAACTTTTGCTCTTTCTATCATGATTTTCATTCATTGCATCATTCATATCACCTCCGATGACCTTTTTACCCAAGGTTTTTTCTTGTACCATGTCTGAGATGTTTTTAAAAAAGGATTTTCTTTTTGCTAGGTCATTTGGTCCATATAGATTCACAACATTATAAATATCTTTCTGTAGTTTGATGTTAACCATTACAGAGCTACCATCATTTGTATCATAATTATCTATAAAATCACCCTCTAAACCATCTTTTACCAGGATTGAAACCCCAGCACTGGTAGTGCTACCATAAGAATGAAACCACTGTCCTTTAAATTCACATTTTACTATATATTGTCATATTCTGATGTAAAATGTGTCTTGAAAAAGTATGATTTGTGCTTTTGGGGCTTTGCACCAGTGAAAAATTGTGTCTCTTTTAAGTTTATCTCTCAACCCTCTGGTATTGAGGGTGAGAAGATGAAGTATATCACAGTTCTTTTTAATATTTGCGTGCAGATTGTCTTTTGTTTATGAGCATGTTTCATTTAACCCTGTCCACACGGCCTTTTGGGGCACCTGCACTGCCTTTCTTGGTGTCGGTGGTATCTTCGCTGGAAACGTTTAGTTTTCACAATATATTCTTGAACTGAGAGAAAAATAATTCTGTTGTCCTCAAAGGGGCAATTTGGTGATCCAAATAAAACTGTTTCTAGAATAAATGAGGCAATATCTCAAACGGATGTATTTAAGCTATCTCTTTGGATTGTATCGAATGGACAAAAGTAATGCCAAGTATCTTCTGCACCTGGCTCACAGCGACAATTCGGGGATTCATATAAACCAATGGCATGTAGGTGGGTATTGAATTGAGGGCGGCCCACCCTGAGCTTTGCTTGACTGACAACCGGTTATCTTTTTCCAACATAGTACAATTTGGTTTCGCTAATTGAGCGAGGGACGTTCGAATTTATGCGTTTCTAGAATTCATTTAAAGAGCTAGAGTTTCGAATGTCAAGTGGGAGCTGGTTCCAAAGTCTCGTGGTTATCGGGAAAAATGTATTGTTAAATGGATCATTTCTAGCTCTAAAGTAAGGAAGGTTTTCTGCTTGTCTTGTAATGTGTCTGATCTGGTTTTGATAGGAATTAGCTCACTTAAATATTCAGGGGCTAAATTAGGAGTAATTTTATACATTTGGGTTAACTTAATAATTTCTTTGCGTTTTGCCAACGTTTGAAACCCCGTTATTTCGTATAATTTATCATTAGGGGTAGTTAGCATTGCAACAGAGATGACACTTGCGGCATCCAGTTGAATGTTTTCTAATCTTTGTGAGTCGCCCTGTGTGCAACCATCCCACACCTCGCTACCGTACTCTATTATTGGTCGAATGACTGATTTGTACACTATTTCAAGGGTTTGTCTGTCTAGTAAAATAGATTTTAAAAAATCAAATGTAAACTTTGACAGAGGTAAAATATATTAATATATCATTAAATAGAAAATCTACTCCAAAGTTACTTTCAGTGCCATGTGTGGTGGTTGGGACAAGGCTGGCCGGGCGCACGGAGAACAATGCAAAGTTTTTATTAATAAGGATGACAGTATATCACTTTGCCGGGTCACGCCACACTTCCTTTGAACATCCAAACTTGATCAATCCAATGATGATAAGAACAACGCCGAATAAAATCTGCACACTCGGCCACAACAGCAAATGTATCACATACTCTGTTCTTGCTTGTTTTGTTCGAATTATCTCTGAAACTTTCCGTGGACTTTGGTAACACTGGTAACGTTTTCCTGGTTGTCCATACTGTTGCTTGTATCGCGCTACGTTGGCCACATTGCGGCTGACATCAAGGCACGGAGGCTTGTATGCACACTGCAAAAATGTATGAAAAAAAAAGAGATTTACCATAGGTACTGTGAAGCCTCTTCTTGTTTAAAAAATGCCGACAGGCAACTATGCTTTCCGTGTGTGTGTGTGTGTGTGTGTGTGTGTGTGCGTGCGTGTGTGTAATTGTTGCAATTTACCACAATGTTGCCACAATTTTTAAACCTATTTTATTCATCATAAACGATGAATGGGATAGGAAAGGAAGCCAAAGCTTATGTTAATCCCCCTCCCGTACATAGATTTACAGTCGTTGATCACAGTAATGCTTGACAACACAGGAAAAACAAATCTTGAAAGTACAGCGATATTATGACTACGTGATTACGAACTCTTTAAATAACAAGCTGTCGGGACACCAACTGCATTAAACAACATTTGTATTCATACATTCGACAAAATAACACTTTTTGTTCCATGAAAATGAAATGTAGAATACAGAAAAGTCAAAATATATAGAAACATTTGGAGCTCAGAATAAACCTTTCGAAATTATTAAACAAGGACTTGTTCCAGTAGAAAATATCACTGTAGTCCCCAAAAGTTGTACTGTAACTTCTCTGTTTATAAACGTACTTAGTGACTCGGAACAACTCGGCCCTCTGTGTAGAATAAAATTTATAATGCATGAAATAAAGACAGATAGTTTTAGGAGATTATCTGCACGAGCAAAAATCACTTGCTACTAAATTACATTTATACATATCACAACTCAATATACGTCTGAAGTACCTTTTACTGTTTACTAATGAAGATTTATTTATGGATTGTCGGGAGCGGAATAAATATGTGCGTTATCGCTTGTTTTCCTATCCGTTTTCCTTTTATGCGAAACAAAATATGTCAAATCAACAATTCAATAAACTGCATTTCATTCTTGTTCTGGCATGATGAATTTGGGGTTTTCTTGTTCAGCCACAGTTGTAAGCAAATGAGTCTTCACTCTGTAGTTCATCCTTGAAAGAGGACATTGAATGGGAATTTTGTACTGCAGGATCTAGACTATTACAAATACGAATGACACTCGGATAAAATCAGTGTCGCCGTAAGTTAGGTGAAGCGAATATCGACGGGATATCTTTTGAATGTCTTGTAGCATAAGTTTTTTTCGGAACTGTGGGGACTCTCGCTAGTAAATGATATGGCGCAAAAGCATTTAGAATTTCGTACATGTGAATAAGTTTGTGGCGATCACGTCAAAATCGTAAAGGTTGCTATTTAATTTCATTGTAAAGTGAGTGGAAGCTAACATTTTGGGGTGCACCAACAATAATGCGGGCTGCCGCATGTTGCACACGTTCCAGCTTATCGCAGCAGGCTATTATGCAGTTCTCCCACAATATATCGCCGTATTCAAGGACGGGTCTTATAAACGTAGCATGCAATATTTCCAATTGTTTCCTATCAAGTATATATTTCATGCCCCTGAGACAGTCTACCTTATTCATGGCTTTAATATATAGATTGTCCACGTGGTTACTCCATGACCCATCCTTGGACAATTAATTAGCAAGATGTTTGCGATTTTTTACTTCGGAAATTTGGTGACCATTAAGACAAAGTGGATAAGATCGAGAGCGAGAACATAGCATTGAAGCGGTTTTTGACACATTTAAGTCAACGAGCCATTGCTTTGACCACATAGCTATTGCTGACAAATCGCCATTGAGGGTTACCTGGTTTATTTCTGGTAAATCTCTCTCTGAGATGAAAAATATGGATGTGTTGTCACCAAAAATATGAATATTTGATTCTACAATGTATGCTAAATCATTAATATTTATAAAACAACAACAACAACAACAAAGGGCCCAGGATCGAGCCTTGTGGGACACCAGCATTTACATATCTCAAAGTTGATGACTGGTCGTTCATGATAAACCTCTGTCGTTCTTAAACAAATGACTGTCGAACCACTTCGGTAAAGTACACCTTACACATGGAGTTTGCGGCCTATGCGCAAAAGGCCTTTATGTCACATTCTATCAAAAGCATTTGCTACATCAAGGAAAACAAAATTTATGTCTTTACCCTCATCCATGGCTTCCAAAATAATGGCGTAAGCTTCTAATAATTGTGAAACAGGTGAGTCGCCTGGTTGGTGGGCCGACCATAATCTAGTCAGTATATGATCATTTACACAGTGATTAAATATCGACTTAGACATACATTTAAGACTAATTTCCCAGCAATATCTAGTCATGAAATAAGTCGAAAATTCTTTACTTTTTTGAGTCCTTCTTATGCAAAGGGTTTACGTTTTCATCTTTCCAGGGTAAATAGATGACTGTAAAGATTTATTAATCATAATACTAAATGGCTTTGCAATTGATGCAGCTCATGATTTTAGATGGCGAGGACTGATGTTGCCACATTGCCAATGGCTAGGCAACGAAATACAGTCAGAGGATGGCCTATTTGGCACGGTGGAAGAACTGTAATTCATATTTACTAAATGTAGGAGGCACACTTTCTGTCAGACCAAGATGACAAAAATTGTTTCACGAAAGTTAAACAAGTGCGTCAATATTTGATCAAAACGACAACGACGCAAAGTGTATGGAACTTTATCGTCTAAATTTGAATGAGGACATTCAAAATTTATGGAATATACTCAGTAGAAAAATAGGTATTTTGGGGGCGAACGTGAGCATGCCGTAATGACGAATATGTATGTAGTTTGATAGCTGACTTACCCGAGATCTTTGAAATAAACAAAAAGAAATTATCAAGGTTGATGATGATGATGATGATGATGATGATGATGATGATGATGATGATGATGATGATGATGATGATGATGATGATGATGATGATGATGATGATGATGATGATGACGACGGTTTATTAATTTATTTATTTGTATCTTTATTTGCCATTTTATAAAATCTTGATTACAGGCACTCTACTCAAGACTCATGAAAAGATGATACACATTAATGTTCTCAAGTACTTAAAGATTAACTTATTCAACTTTATATATTAACCGCAATTTAAAAAAAGGCGAATTTTCAGCTGAATTTTGAAAGACAATAATTGTGCTGATCTGAAAAATACTGACAGATTGTTCCACAATCTGTCTGAAGCCACGGAGTATGTGTGGTCGCCATGTGAGTTTCGTTTAAAGCAGGACACAAAAAGGCGTTCACTTTTGGATCACAAACATCATTGACACATTCTTAGATTGAAAGGGCAAATCTGAAATGGTACAGGTAGCCACTGGAGTTGCTTTAAAGCAGGAATGATGTGGTCCGATCCCTCCATCTTGTCTCTCTCCTGACAACACAGTCTTGAAGCCTCTGCAGCTTTTCCCGATTAGACTGGACTAACTATTGCTATATTTATTTAATTTTTGCCAAAGGAAAGTGTTTACTAAACAGTATGGGAGGGCGAGGGGATAAATAGTTGAATTCTAGGACAAACTGGTGCAGTGACAAGCCCAAACCATTTTATATTTTCATCGACAAAACCGTATCTCATCAGAACTTACTGATACTTTCACATGAGCAGTTTGTTCTTGGATGTGTGTTATCGACAAAGATGTTTTTAAAAAAAGGTCAGCACTGATCATATTCATCGTATAGACTATAATGAATGTTTTCACATGAGCTTTTATCTTTCATGATTTTTATCACTCTTTAAAATGGTGTTTTACTGTATGTACTGTGTTTATTGCAGTTGAAGATCTATGGCTACAATCCGATTTGTTCGCGTCCTCGTGTCGAGAGGGTTATCAGAATCAAAAGTCACATGACCCACTTAAAGATCTTAAAGACTTTGTTATCCAGCACCATCAACATAAACACAACTTATATGACCTAAAAAGCCAACAGCTTAAAACATTGCCTAGCGTCGCTGCAAACTATGCAACGGTAGCAAAAATACAAAACTAAACTGGAAAAGAAGACTTACTTTAAAGCAAATCTGTGTGCCTAAAAAGGAGACTTGTTGCCCTGTACATTCAAATTCAGGGTTGGAAAGCTTACATGGGAGGAAAAAATGAAATTTCAGGAACAACTGTGGCAAAAAAAGGTTCTTGCATGGAAAAATCTGCTGGCAAAAAAGAAATACCGGACAGAAAGAAGGAATTCTGGGTAAAACAGAATGTCAAGTGTCAGCAAGTAAACATTTCAGATTTGGTTATGTAGTGAGAAACTCCACCTAGTTCTCTAGAGTATACTTTTTATTGCAATTTTGGTTCATTTAAGGATCACTGTTGGAACTACAGCATGGACTGAGGACAAAATGGTAACAATATGGTGGCATGAAAGTGTTACGACTGACTTGAGCGTAAACAACAAATGCTATTGATGGACACGTTATTGACTTCTGATGACAGACCATGACCTGTTGCATGTCTGGTATATCACAAATAGGTACAAGTATGCCACCGTTTCTCCTAATTTGCATAATTTCCAGTTCACTGATACGACCACACAGACACTGTTCGGAGATTCTAGCTTTAGAGGCATCTGAGTGCTTAGTTCTGGGCAAACTTTATGATAGACAAATCTTGGATGTGAAATTGGAATGGCACATCAATGCATAATAAATCAGTTAATAGATATATATCTAATACTTGAATTTTCCATGTCCCCTTAATAGGTATAAAATTCTGCTACTTAAGTTCAGGGTTCACGGGACATGCATACAGCACAAATCTCTGAATTGAAGTTTGAATGACAACTCTACCTGCAATAAGTTTGAAGATATTCAACATTTAAACTTCTCTATATTCAACATTTAAACTTCTCAAGTGCCCCTGATCAACCGCAATCAGAATTCTACAAGTTTTGTTTTTGGTTCATTGAATGTCACACACACACATACACACACATACACACACACACACGCACACACACACACACACACACACACACACACACACACACACACACACACACATACATATACATGTATATATCAAAGTCGGAAAGGCAACTATACTTATAACAGTTTTGAAGATATTCAACATTTAAACCTTTGAGGTGGCCCTAATTGGCAAATATTAAAATTCTAGCTCTTTTGCTTGCGGTTCATCGGATGTGCCTACCGCACAAACCTAAATATTGAAGTCGGAATGGCACCTCTACCTGCAAAAGTTTTGAAGATATTCAACATTTAAACTTCTTAATGGCCCCCAATTAGCATAAATTTAAATCCTACAACTTTTGTTCATGGTTCATTGGATGTGGCTACAGCACAAACTTATAGATTGAAGTCGAGATGGCACCTCTACCAATAATAGGTTGGAAGATTTTCAAGTTTTGAAGTGCTCCTAATTATCATAAATTAAAATTTATATATCCTAGCAACAATTACAAAACCACAAAAGCCACGTGGTGATAAAGCAGTCTGTCATGTCATTGTACACAAACGTGCAATTGCAACCTGCACTATGCACAAGTGGTCAAGTACAGTCAAAATTACTGAAAACTTTTTCTGTAGGCCTTTATCAAAACAATTAAAATTGGGTTTTCAAATGGGTACAAGTGCTTCCGGCTGTGCCCAGCTAACAAATCAAACTGACGTCAAAGGAGGTAATGTGTAAAAGGGTAAAGAACATCCATCAACACATGTCCAAGTTACCTAACTAACTAAGGCCTAACAAAAATATATGTTTGGTTCCAGTAACCTGACCGACCGTTGTAGATAAGGCCCTACCCTAAAAAAAAATTATGAAACGTAAAAAAAACAAAATTGTTTAAAGCCGCCCTTCCTTTATAAACATTGATCGACCCTGGCTGCAAGATTTTATCGAGAAAGTGTTTATCATGTGCCATAATTTTGCAGTAAAGTCAACTCAAAACACTGCATTTTATCTCAATATGTCTGGAAGGTTATTCTAGTCCGGGAAAACAGCATAGCTGCATAGCCAGGGTTGTTCAGTGAAACAGCATTGCCCCAGTTGAAAGATTTTATCGAGAAAGTGGCCGTCGTGTGCTGTTACTTTCCAAAAAAGTCAACCAAACACAGAATTTTATTTCAACTTGTCTGGCGGGTTAGCTTCAGCTGGGGAAACGGCATATACCTGGTTATTCATGATTGTTATCCTAATATTTCACTAGATTCCTGGTCTCTGCTCTCAGAGTTACCAAGGGCAAACGGTCGTTAAAGTGCTTTTAAAGCATGACTTGCTATCTTAACTTGATTCTGCCCGCTCGGTTGTGTCTGATGCAGTTATCGTCATTTGTTACAAATCCAAATGCGACACAATGCCTTGAGCCAGCAAATCATGCACGTATTGGTGAGTGCAATTTTGAACATTGTGCAATGCATAGGGGGACAGTTGCACAAAAATACATTTGATTTGGATATTAAAGTGAATGGCGGCCACAGCATAAATCATATCATTATTGATGCTCAGAAATATTTGCAAAATATATAGTTTTGGTTTCATACATTATAGACCCCCAAGATCGTCTTAATACTATCTTCATTTACAAACTATTTGGTGCGGAATCCTCAATTTACAAAATGGCAGCCAAGTCCGTGGTGTTAGTCCCGATTGGATATTTTGAAGAGTTAGTATCCAATATATATGTATGATTAGTGTTAACAGAAGTTGATTTGTCGAATGAATGTAATGTAAAATATATAATAGGACTTTTTGCGTGTGAGAATTACCTAAAAATGTAAATACAATGCCTTAAAATTACAAGTTGTTGGCGGCGTTGGGTCCCAGATTAGGAATATTGTATCAGACACTGAAGTCGCCCCCAGGCTATGAATTAAGTAGCAGCACTGGGCACAGGAGCCAAGAGCAGCCAATGAGTTTAAGATGGAGCTTAGTGGAAAAGTTTGCCCCGATAGTGGATACAGGTCTGAAAGTACCGGCTGGTTTTTATATAAGTTGTAACCATTCTCAACTGCATGATTGAAGGAGTAGTATGCATTTATGAAGCTTACAGAGCATCCAAAATAACTGGTCTTGACAAATTTATTGATATTTGAAAGAAAAGCAAGCACCATATATGTATGTCCTGTAACCTGACAAGAATATGAAGGTGTAGCAAAAAGTATTTTGACTTAACTGACCATAATGATACAGTACACTTCATGCGATATTGGTGATGCATTTGATCTGGTGACATACTGGTAGTGTACTTACTGACTGGAGTAATAGATTGTACCTATGCAGCACAGACCACTGCAGTGGGACAATCCCTGCAGCCACACTCAAGCCACATGGCTTGGTCTTCTTTATCAACAAACTTTGCTGGAGCACAACTTACCAGTTGCTGTGTCTGACCTGTCAATTAAACTCTAATTCTAACTGAACATTGGAAGTTTCACTGGTATTTGTACCACGGAAGAACTCCACGCATGGAACTACAAACACGATAGTCTGATCCTGTGTCATTCATGTGCAACCTTGAAAACTTAAAGCCAAATGAGCATCACACTTCCTTTTTTTTTTTTTTTTTTTTTTTGTTTTTTTTTTTTTTTGTTTTTTTTTTTTTTTTTTTTGTTTTGTTTTGTTTTGTTTGTTTTTTTTGTGTTTTTTGTTTTTCATTTTTTTTTTTATTTATTTATTTATTTTTATTTTGGGTCTTTCTGGTATTTGTTTTGTTTTGCCTGTTTTGGGGGTTTTGTTATTTTTTGTATTGTTTTGGGGGTGGCGGTGGGGGGATGGGTTTAAAACTTACCCCTGGGGTGTTAATCAGTTGGAACTCAGACTCGTATAACTCCCACGTATCTGTCACATTTAGATGTGTGTAAGATGAATTGGCGCCATTGAACCCGAAATATTGAACTCGGATCTCCAAGCAAGGGTATCTGGAAACTTCACTTTTGCCACGCCTGCAAGACCACCATTTCCCCGTGTAATTTGACGACGATACGTTACATGTGCCAGGCAGAAAACCGTCAACGTGTCTCATCGCGTGTAGGTACGGTTTTACCCGAAGCACGCCAAAAAGAATCAACAGCAACGCTCCTGTCCCAATTATTGCGATTCCCGATATGTAAAATAGCTTTCCCCATGTCTTGTAGTATGTTGAATGGGGATTGCCGTTCGTCCTTGCTCCGTCAGAGTGTGTCCACGTTTTCTTCTTTGTTCCGTCATAGTGTGTCCAGTTTTTATCCTTTGTTCCATCATTGTGTGTCCAATTTTGAAAATATGTCATCTGTAATATAATCCAGTCGGTTTGCTGTTTGTGTTCAACGTAAATGAGTACACAATGTGTGACGTTTAATGTGATAAAGGGGCCAAGATTAGCTTAAATATCCAAATGGCAATGTGACGTATACAACTGATAAGGAAGGTGACGCCATGCCAAGCGAGGACAAGTGGTCCTGGTCAACAACCTTGCCAGTCAAAACATGGAAAATATGCGTCATCACTGTGTTGTCGTATTTTGAGCATCATGTCAATATCTATGTTCTTGATTTGATTATATGAGATTACTTAGCTTAAAATATACTATCGCCCCTTCTATGAGGTGGGCCAGCCAGGACGCTTGTTAGCCTTGTAAACATTTTATCTCCTGCTGCTGTAGTCTTTGTCGCACTTGACACATATACCATTGAACCAGTAAACATATAGGCGGAAGAGCCTTGATACAAACCTCCACAAGCAGGTTTCTTTTTATGATACGCAAAGTTCAAAGTTCTTTATTAAACCAGTTCCGCCCTCTAGGGGCCAACAGTTACATTAAATAAAATTACAAAACTAAAAGAGAACTGGCAAAATATTTACAGACTTTAGGTAGTATATGTGTATACAGTCCATAATACTGCTAAATTCAATGAAATCTGGTCCTTCACATGTCATCAATACACTAGTCCTATGTCCTGGCCTCAAAGCAGTTCTTGACATATTGTCCAAATGCTTTCATCAGCTCAGATGAAGAATTAAATATATACATTATTTTCTGTACATTGGACATTACATCAAAATGGTTAGTAACTTTACGGCATTCATCATATAGAACTTCCCTCTGCTTACAATATTTACTGCATACACGAATAAAATGGATTCATCGTCGATTTTTGACATGTTGCACTGAACACACATTCTTTCTGACACAGGCACCTGCCTGTGTCTGCCCAACTCAATTTGCAGTTTGTGTGCACTAATTCTCAACCTAGTGACAACAATTCTATGTGAAGGATTGGTAAGAATATTTAAATATGGTTCATACTCAAATTTAGATTTAATAATTCTATAAAATCTTACTTTGTTACCAGCAAACTCATTTTCCTTATTTTTATCGAGTATGTCATACCACAGCTTTTCAAAATTCTGTTTCATTGTATTAAGCAAATCACACCAATTGTGTTTATCAATATTTGCTCCAAATTTACATAAAATCATATTAACCTTACCCAAATGAGTATTTTTATTATTCTTATATTTATACGCGTCTTCATGAGCATTCTTAAGTAGACAAGATTCTTCACTTCCTTGAATATGATCTAAATACTTCACAGTTTGTTTCCATATAGGCCTAGTTGTGTAAAGGGTCATGCGTCAAGACAAATTCTGCAGGAAATTTTAAAAATAGCCCTGTAAACATTGGTCACGCGTTGCACTGAGCCCCCATTTGATAGGGGTCCCATGGCCCTGCTAAACTTAAAAAATTGCGTCACCTCTCTATTAAAATATTTTAATTACAAATGGTCTATTGCCAGTATTGGGACTATTGCCATCAAGAACAGCAGTGCCCATTAAATCTGTTCCCCAGGCAACCATTTGTGTGGCTTTTATGTGGAACCTTTTAGCATCAAAAAGCAAAATACTTACACTTTAAAAAAATGAGCACCAACTTTTTACCAAAGAGTTAAACACTGCAGGACAAAGCAATATGGTCTGGACAATTTATGGACTATGGTGCACAAATCTGGAACGCTTGGAGGGGGGGAGGGACAAAAGTTTAACTGTAAAACAACAGAGGCCCGTGAAATGCAAAGTTAAGTACTCGGGTCATGCGATTTGTATGATTTAGAGTATCGTTATACAGGTCTGTGTCTCAGTTTTTCCCTTTTTATGCTTTACTACATGTCTGGTAAAATATTATTTTAATGTGACACTGAGTTGAGATGCATCTGTGTGACATATTTAAAGTGTGTGTGTCCACACACACTTTTCTGTATTTCCTAAAATTTTCTTTCTTTCTTTCTTTCCTTCCTTCTTTCTTTCTTTCTTCTTTACCAGTAAATTTGTCCGACACTTTTCTCGGACACTATTGTACATAGAAATTCCAAACTTGGCATGATTGTACTTCGATCAAGAAGTTCGAACTTTTAATACAGAGGAATAAAGATGTTTAATTATGTAAATTAGGGGCATTTGAAATTTTAAATCATGAACATCTTCAAAGGTATAATAGATAGAGATGTCATTCCAACTTCTACTAAGCGGTTATTGACCATTGCGCATCTAATGAATTTAAAACAAAAGTTGTAGCAATTTAAATTATGCTTATTAGCAGCATTTGAAATTTTAAAACTTGAATATCTTTCAATGTTATTACAGACAGAGATGTCATTTCAACTTCTACTTGGGGGGTGTCGATCATTGCGCATGTAATGAATCCAAAACAAAAGTTGTAGACATTGAAATTATGCTAATTAGCACCATTTGAAATTTTAAAACTTGAATATCTTCAAAAAAAGTATTATAGATAGAGATGTCTTTTGAAAAATATTTAGTGCAGGCAGATAGGAATTTATTCTTGTAAATAACTTAGAAAGCAGTAAATGAATAGGACTTTGGTATTTGTAAACTTAAATTTCTCTAAAAGACACTAATTTGTAAACCCAGTGCTTTGTGGCGGGAAATTAATATGCATGTCTTGTATTGGTCCGTCAACGATGCCGTTCTGTTCCAGTCCGTCATCTTAATTGAAGCTTTGTGATCGCCGATTTCCCGGCCATTCACTGATGTGCGGGATGTGGTTCTGTGGGAGCTTCACACTTCAATATCATATGTTCGACACGCAGCAGCGTGCATCACTAAAGTGCCCGTATAAAGACCTTAAGGACAAGAATAAAAACCTGTATTAAGCACAAGAGTCAAACTAAAACCATGATATTAATGATGGATGTGTCAAATGCATACATGAAATATCAAATAATTCAAATCACAAAATTTTGATCAATTACCTGTCTAGTTTCTGTTATAGTATTCATACTCGAAATTTACGGAGGATCAACAACCACTGAGGTGATCATGGATCCAAAAGCTTTAGATTCAGATCTAGAGGTGTACCTGCGAGTAAAAAGATACCTAGGATAACGTTCTTTCTTCTTGTCTAGTGAGTTTATCCTATGAAATGCTGACGTATTCCCGTTACCAATATATATATATATATATATATATATATATATATATATATATATATATATATATATATATATATATATATATATATACATATATATATACATGTGTGTATGTATGTATGTATGTGTGTATGTATATGTACATACATATATATATATATATATGTATATATATATTTATATATACATATATACATCACAAAACATTGAGAACTGTCTTGATATTGATTGGGTTCTTTTGGTGCTATGTTTACAAGAGATCCGTGCGTGAAGTGCAGGGCCATATGCTGCACTCATTTCAAATTCAAGTATGAAATAAATATTTTTCCTGCAGTCATAAAACTATTGAGGCGTTCAGTCTCTGTGTGGAGAACAAGGTGATGTTTGGATATGTCCTCGCTGTCAGAACACCAGATGTAAACAGTATCGGTTGCACCAAGGATGCTCAGGCTGGTTTTTTTTTTTTTTTTCATACTTTTCACTGAGCCACATTGAATATATCAATTTTTGTCCAGCAATAGCCCGGTCATTCAACTTTTCGAACCAGGTTTTGACTTCGATGAATGCGTTAGAAGTGCAATGCGCAACACAAGCAGCATGTGGGCCCAGCCGATTTCATTCATTAACTCACAAATATGTATCGAGCTTCAAAATGGAGATCTTATTCTGAATAATGACTTGATTCAGATGGATAATAAAAGCCATTTTGGTGGATTCAGTTTAGATAATGCTCTCTCAATCCATTTGTGTATTTCAAGCATCCCAGTCTCACAGCAAATTAGTGGTGGGTGAGGAGGAACTTCATAGTATGTTGTCAGATAAAAATGAGAAGCAAAAAATTCAAACATTGGTGAAAATAATACGAAAACTCATGCATCAAAATCAACTTTATCCAAAAAATCGAAATGTTATCTCACGTTCAGCACAACCGAAGATATCAACCGTAACAACATTGAAACAGATGGAGTGAATCGAATTCCAATCGATCATCGTGATGACATGGCAATACCACTACTCGCTCATGACATAACTTCTCATTTTCACCAATAACTGCTGCCATCTGACAAATTTTTCTTCAATGAGCATTTTTCACATTCACAAAGAGTTGTGTACGTGATGGACATATCTGTACTTGTGGAGATAAAAATCAGTGGGGGGGGGCTTTTTGTTTTTTGTTTTTGTGGGTTTTTTGTTTTGTTTTTGTTTTTGTTTTTTGTTTTGTTTTGTTTTTTTTGTTTTTTTTTTTTTTTGTTTTTTTTTTTTTTGGTTTTGGTTTGGTAACGATCAAAAATAACAAACATATACCTAGACCTGTTTAGGTTAGCAACAGATCAAACAGGAAATTTCTCAATGTAAAACTAAATGGATAGCTGTTCCATTTAATGTACAGGTTAACTTCTATCTAACAATATACTGCTATGTCTTTAATATTGCTTACTTCGGGGCCCGTCTACATGTATACATGGCTGTTTGCAAGGCCTTGCGGACTATCAATCTGTCTCTAAGTCCATATCATCAAAACGTCCAGACTTATCGGTACTCATTCAGTAGTTTTCTTTCATTATGTGCCAACAACGAACGCATGCACTATTATTGATGAAGTGACCCTCTGATGCTCTGAATTAAATTACATCATTATAATGATACTCACTCAGACAGCCGACATATTCGCTAAATGACACAAGTTTTGAGGGACATAAAATCAAATACATCTATTTTTGACTTTATTGGACATATTCAGATATCTGACAAATTTGCAGGGACCATGTGCTGTCAATCTAATAAGGTTTCACTTTACACCAAACTGAAGCGTGAACGACAATTACCCTGTTGCTTTCAAATTGTTGATAATTTTGTAAGCACGCGGGGAATGACTTTCAGTGGAGAGAAATACAAAAATGCAATCATAGACAAAAGGACGGATCCTAATACCAACTGAATGTTGGGTAATCATGAAATCTTCGAATTGAAAAATCACATCTATTAGGTAAAATTTCCTTTGCAGATTCAACACAAGTTATAATATACCTTGCTGAGAAAGTAGGGCGATTGCGTGGGTACATGTGTAGTACCTGGTAAAAGTGGTATCTCAACATGAGAGTGTGAATCAAGTACAATTTTATAATTGTTTTTCGGAATATGTAATTGTACCATCGCTTACTCATAGAGCGGAAACACGACTAAACCACTAAAATCAGGCTTATAATACAATAAGGCTGTTACTTATACTCGATTGTAACGGTAGCATTATAGGTACGATCGTTCCCCAGGATAAGTGCCGTAAGTGGGGAATTTGGTTGGTTACCATCCAATGTGGTATTGGATCATATACGAATTGATGTTTTGCTTAGATTTCATTCGTGCAAATTGGTGTGGGTGGGTGCTTTTTGTGTTTTTTGTTTGTTTTGTTTTGTGTGTGTGTGTGTGTGTGTGTGTGTGTGTGTCTGTGTCTGTGTCTGTGTCTGTGTCTGTGTCTGTGTGTAAGAGGGTATAGCAAGCAAGAATGGGTCTGCCAACGGCGCCTCCTCGATAGTTTACCGGCTTGATTTATGGATTAGCTTGTTTTTCAATCGTGCCATCTTTTGTTGTAAAAGGCTCTATTTCCCTTATTATGTGTACATATTTGACGGTATATAGTTGATACAGAGCAGGTCCTGTCCTCTGTGTGGGTTGCCTCGCTGCAAACAGATAGTTCTCAATCAATACAATTGTTATTACGCCAGGCTACAAATGTTTCAATGTGAGACACTTATTATCAGCTAAATGTCCGAATACTTGTCAACTTTCATCTGTGCTAGTTAGCTTGGACGGTCTGTAGGTGGGACACAATACCACTTGGTCTAAATGACCAGTATCTTCAGGAAGCCTCCTGTTAACTCTTTCATCGTCAATTTCGACAAAAGTCGATGTGCTCTGAATTGATACCATGAAACTAGAAAACCGTTCATTTAAGTACAAACATGGTTACAGTTCATTCAAGTTTCAACATGGTTATAGTTCATCCAAGTACCAACATGGTTACAGTTCATTCAAGTACCAACATGGTTACAGTTCATTCATGTGCCAGTATGGTTATAGCTCATTCAGGTGCCAGCATGGTTACAGTTCATGCAAGTACCAGCATGGTTACAGTTGCATGCCACCATTAGAATGGTCCATTTCAACGGCTTTCCTCAATTCGTGCTTTTGGTGTAACGCGCCCAAAGCGCGCCGATGAAAGCTGTTGATTCAGTCAAAACTTGGCATAATGCAATAAGGCCTAACGGAGAAAGATATGAATACCAGGAATCCACAACGCATACACGAAATATAGAGTACGAACATAGAATACATGTCTATGAAACGGAAAAGTGATATACATTCAGTTTTCAAACAGTTACAAGTGAGCGTTCTCAACAGTTGAAAAGTTGTTGACCTGGACTATTAGGCCTATAGGCCTAGTCGATGTAACTTCTGGCATGCTTGTACTTCAATGAAGGTCTTTCTACAAGGAACATGACTGTAGCACCCTTGTAATTCAGAGCAGTTCGTGTCAAGTGGTTGGACTCAAGTCGCAGTTGGCAATGAAAGAGTTAAGATTAATTCGAAGAGAAAGGGTCGTGAAAACTGTATGCAAGTGACAGATCTGTTAAAAGCAAAAAAAAAAAAAAATCTGACATATCATTCACAAATATGTCAAACCTAAACATCTCCATGACCACCAAAACCTTGAAAATGTAATACCATCCCCAGCCTTAGTGTATTAACTTAGAGCCTGCATATGACGAAAAGTACTTTTATCTATCTATCTATCTATCTATCTATCTATCTATCTATCTATCTATCTATCTATCTATCTATCTATCTATCTATCTATCTATCTATCTATCTATCTATCTATCTATCTATCCGTCTGTCTGTCTGTCTGTCCTTCTGTCTATCTTCTATTTCACATATGTGTAAAACTATTTCACATATGTATAAATCTGTTTCACATATGTATAAATCTGTTTCACATATGTGAAATAGACTATTTCACATATGTGAAAAAATTTACACAAAACATGAAAAACATTGACACATATACGAAAAATATTTACACACATGTGAAATAGTTTTACACATATGCGAAATAAAGATACAATTGTACATATGTGTAAAACTATTTCACATATGTGTAACTATTTTACATATGTGTAACTCTATTTTACATATGTGAAAAAATGATTATTTCACATGTGTGAAAAAGATAAACATATTTGTGAAATAGTTTTACTCATATGTGAAATAAAAAATATAACTGTACATATGTGTAAAACGATTCAAGCAGAAAAGTCCTTGAAGCAAGACGTAGGGAGCTTAAACAAATGAGTAAAGGGACTAACAAATCAGATGGATTAACTAAAGATATGGAGGAGAATCTAGGGGTTAGTGGTCACCTTGGTTTGGGAAGCCCAGAATCATTGCTCAACACGGTGACCCCTTTGGACCAATCGGCCCTCGGACTGCCGCCATTACAGCGCGCAACACGGTGTGGGCATTTTCTACTACGAAGCTTCTGGGACTCAAAGGATCGCAAGAATTAAGGCAATTCCAGTGTGTGTGGGGGGGGGGGGGGGAGGGGGGGGAGGAGGTCGCACCAAAAACTACTCCGTGACGAAATCGGTGTAGATTACTGAGAATTAAACGAAAGAGAAACAAAGATAATAACAGGGAGTGGTTCACGTATTGAAGCATTCAAACCGAAAATCCTCCACCCCCCATCCCCTAATGAATCTAACCCTGGCCGTAGGGCGGATTTACCGAGTCCGAAGCCTTGTGAAGTCAGTGCATATGGATAATTAGATTTAGGAGCCGGGGAATCATGTCTAGTGGCCTATATTGAACCATGTTGTGATAAATCTGAAGAAAAAATCATGGACTCATTTTCACCTGTTTTAATCGTGGAATGAAGCTGAAAAATATGTCACAAATTTATTTTTAATTTTTAATTATCTCGCCAAAAAGCAAGAAAGCTGAAATCATAAATTCACATTTTATGGGTCTTAACCATTTTTGTATTTACATTAGCCTAATGGATTCTTAAAGGTGGACTAGCCCGGGAAGGCGTGAACTGAGTACTACTCAGTGTTTCTGGAGTATCAAGCGGGTAGCGATATTTTTTTGAAACAAAGATCTTACTGCAGGAATTCTGTCTATTTCATTTTAATGGAGGTACCGCAGAAAAATTAGGTTTTGACGAAAATATCAAAATCCAGAAATCAACGTAGGGTGCTATCACCATTGTCATCATATGAGAGTAGAAAAAGTACTCTCTTTAGTATACCCCCAAGCTAAAGCTAAAAATCATATTACGTGGCTTTATTAATACACACACACACACACAGATGTATATATATATATATATATATATATATATATATATATATATATATATATATATATATATATATATATATATATATATATATATATATACTTATACATATATATACATATATTTATCCAAAAAGTTGCTCCATCCTCTTCATAAAACATATTTCGTCCTTTATTTCACGTTGAAATTCAACTTGATGATACTATAAAAGAATAATGAACGTGTTGACATGTTGTGATTGCAGTAATATAATATAATAATATAATAATTTATTCGGAAAACTACCCCTTTACAGCGGGGGCATCAATGGAACGGGGTTTATTCCATGATGCGTCCAAGTATACTACAAGAAGCCGTCTATATTACAAAGTAAGGATTTGTGTGTGGTAGGGCTGTATCTACGTTCAGCATTGAGCCGTACGTGGAACAGCATCCATTTACCATTTTGGAATTTACTTTTTACATGCGCATGCAACCATCAATAGGCTTCTCATAGCTCCATGTATATATACATATATATTGTCCATTACATTCTTTTGACAAATTAACCTTCCCTTAACATTAATCACACATACGTTTTGGATGCTACCTCTTCAAAATACCAAATCGCGAATTCCGCACCCAATGCCAAAGGCTTGTAAATAATAAATAAATAATTAATTTTATCAAGAAAACTACCCCTTTACACCGGGGGCATCGATGGAACAGGGTTTATTCCATGATGCGTCCAAGTATCTTACCCATTTAAAGTTTGCTTTCAACCGGTGTAACCAATCATCAATATCATAGTTTTGTCCCCCGCGCTAAAACTAGAGATAAACCACTCATTGGGAGAAAACTCTAGAAAGCGTAAGGACAAGTACATCGTGCACTTTTGGTTTACAATGTAGAAAATAAATGTTTATCATCGTCATAATTACAATGTATAGAATTAAAGTATACTTCAAAATAGATAAAACTTATATACAATATAGGAGCTCCATTTAAAATCTATGGAATCTGCACCTTACAGGGAACTGTACAACTCTATTTCTTTACTGTGAACAGGCACAGTTGAAGATATATATATACATATACATATATATATATATATATATATATACATGTGTGTATATATACATACAAACACACATACACACACATAAACACACATACACATTAGCTTATATATCACAGTTAATTTTTTAAGAATCTACACAGAAATGTCACAGCCAGCACCTTCAGTATATATCTCTATTCTACACTTCTGCTTATGCTTCACGACATGCTGACAACTGAGTCTGAGTTTTAATCGAAAACAAAGGTTAGATCAGACACTGATACTAAATGGAGACTGGGTGTGAAAAACTAGGCGCAATTACATGATCCTATTTCCATGACCTAAACAGCGTACGCATCCACTGGCTTCATCTTTCCCCGCCTCCTCGGTTCCACCCTCCCGCTCCCTCTGTCCCACCCTCCCGCTCCCTCGGTCCCACCCTCCCGTTCTCTCATCATATTGATGACAGGATTCCTAAAGGCGATTTTTAATCACTCATTTTACATATACATAAATGCTGTATATCTTTCGTACACTAAACAGAACATTTGAATGCTTTGTTTCCAGGCCCGGGGGGGGGGGGGGAGAATGTATAGGTTACCTTGAAATAATAATTGCACGTGTGTGTCGATTTCTCATGTACAAGCACAAGTGTTGGGTTAAACTTTGTGGATGCACCTGTGGTGGTACCTCAAACAAGCAGTCCTATGTGGGGACGCTCTGCCGGAATAGAAGTCCCACACAAAATTGGGGGGGGGGGGGGGGTCACATCTTTGATGTGCGCACTGACAGGATAAAGAATAACTTAAAATAACAAGACCCCGCCCTCCACCCCCACCCTCCTGCGAGGTTTCCATCGAACGTGGGGTTTTGACCTTTTTGCGGTTTGATCTTTAGGCAGCGTGGCCAAAATATTCATAAAATCAAATGGTCACCATAACTTTAATTCACAAATCAGACCTGATTGAAACCCATCTTTAAAAGGCTCTATATGAATCAAAATCATTGCGGCATGAAAATTAGATCGATGTCACATATGTGTTCCTTTAGTTCTTTCATACGGCATGGCTCTAAGTTTTGAAATTCATGTGGTGAATCCCACACAGGACACAAAGTAATGTACTACTACCTTGGATTTTTTTTTTCATTTGATACACACACACCATGTGTCCTCCCCCCCACACACACACACTTTGAAAGAGTCGAGTGAAAAGTGGAAATCTATTTTACTGAAAATACAAAGGTTCCCATTTTAATCTTGCAAAATTGACGAATGTTTGGCTACAAGATGCAAAATCAGTTTGTTATATTGTGTAATAAATTTAATTTTCTGTCTTTCAAAATTTTCATATGTAAAACTGACGCCTTGCATAGAAACTCCTGGTGAAATATTTTCTTTTTTTCTCTCTCTCTCTCTTTTTGTTTTGTTTTGTTTTGTTTTGTTTTTGATTTTGTGGGGTGTTTTCGTTGAAAACTTACATTATAAACTCTGCCCGTAAAGTTCAGTCACCTGCACGATGCAATCAGTTGGGTGTTCCGATCATTTTGTGATCACATCATATTGATCCTGAGACTGATTTTCTTTATGCTTCATCGTCCTTAAATATGTTTTATTATTATTATTATTATTATTATTATTATTATTATTATTATTATTATTATTATTATTATTATTATTATTATTATTATTATTATTATTATTACTATTATTATTATTATTATTATTATTATTATTTTCCGTACTCAATAGGTGCTGTGCATGTACACATTGCGAAAATAATGAAAAAGTCAGTTCCTCGGATTGGAATCTCAACAGTTTTTGTGTGTGTGTGTGTGTGTGTGTGTGTGTGTGTGTGTGTGTGTGTGTGTGTGTGTGTGTGTGTGTGTGTGTGTGTGTGTGTGTGTGTGTTTTCCCCCCAGAAAAATAACTGAGGTTGTAACTAGCGGCACAGTAGGTTTGCAGTGTTTTGCACTCTGCCATCTGGGATTTGTGATCAATGAATGAGAGGTATTGAACAAATTTATATCAGTTGTTGCGCGTGTGAAAATTTTAACAGCTGACTCTGCTCAAGCATGTGGCAACACGCATGCGCGTTGACAATTAGATGCCTCATGCGGGTCGTAACTTTTTCTGACTTTCACAAACCACTCGCTGCGTGGCCATCGATTTAGCCGCTTTGTTTGACACGCCTGTAATATTGACCGAGTGACTGTTGCTCCAATGAGACTGTCTCCAGCTGTTCAGAAGCTGCATGCTCTCCGGTGTCCATACCTTGTTGATCCCGGGAACCATTTTCTTCAACATGCTCACCCAGCATTTGAATTTTGATGCCGCGTTCTCGCCATGACGTTTGTCATGCCCCTTGGTGTTTTGAATGTAACTGGCTATTAGAACCACATACATCCACCTTCGTCGCACAGTAGTGAGCAAAACCCATGATATACTCTCCGTCATCATTTGGTTATTGCAGTTTTCAGTCATATCATGCTGGCGTTACACTTTGAAGAAAACATATATAACACCGCCATGTTTAACAGACATGAAGATCACAATTTGAAATTTCATTGATTTTTCACGCTTTAGCAGCAAACGATAAATTGGGACGCCGTGACGTTACCATTGTTCAGATGTTCGTTAAATATTTATTCTTGGTTTTGTCAATGCACATGTGTTAGCTGAAGCAGTGTGGATGGACAAGGCGAATACCATTCAACAGTTGGTCGCCGTCACTGGCAGCCGTCACTTCCAGTCCGGTGACGAGAAGGGTGGGTTTCATCTGCATATGTGTCCTTGTTTTATACCGATATGTAAAGTTGGGTACACTGTTCGCAAGGTAAGTGCTTTCCACATTTTCTGCTACATTCATTTGTCGTTATACTTGCACTAAATGTATGTATGTTCAGTACTTCATGTAGGCGTTGAAACATTAACGTGGACTGTACGTCACAGGACTGTCACTTGTCTTAACCAAGATTAGCATTAGTTCCCAAGTGATAATGGTTGAAAGACAATTTAGTCGGACAAACAGCTATGACTACTTTTTGTCATTAAAAACTAGTTCTGTCGGAGGAGTACAGTGAAAAGCATCATATACATATTTTGAACAAATGTGCTCCCTTTTCTTTCAGTTAACCGATTCTTGCCCAAAGTCGCTTGACAAAGACCCAAAATTACCAAGTCGCGTGTTTCATTTTGTTCTTACGGATTTGGCTGTTATCTACGTCTTTGTGAATCTGACAGGAGATCTATATGCTAATGAAAGTGACGATGAAGAGGTCGGTAGCTTGCATCACGTGCGGCATAGTGAGCTTGCAAAAAAAAAAAAAAAAAAAAACAGTCAGCTGAATCCTTTACCTTAACGAAAAGCATGGTCCACATTTGCGTCGCGAGTGTAAAACTAAATATAACAATCACTGGTGTCATGTCCATTGGTGAAACGTATGTTGTGCACTAGAAATGGATCGGTATTATCTAACTACTGTACAGGAATAAAAGTCTTATTATTGGAGAGACAAATCGCAAAATTATAGTTTTACCGACTTAGATTTTGTATACATGAGACGCTTGTTGTTTAAAGGATCTTGTATGCGCCACATGACCAGGGACCGCTGTGAGCGTTAGCCATTTAGCCAAATGCTAATGTTTCTTGAATTTAGCGAAAGAAATGTGAAAAATGCTAAAATACTTTAAAATGAATTATTAAAGGGTCAAGTCCGATTTTTTGTAAATTGTGCATGTATTTCCAATTTTGGCAACTGATTTTTGAAGTCAAGATCTGTCCCTGCATGAAAAAACTTGTTGGCCTGACTCCGTGCTGTGTGGGAACTGAGATGAACCTCTGGACACTTCAAGTTTAAAATTGTAATCTTCGTGTGTATTTTCTTGATTTAAATATTATCACATTTATACGGAGTTTTAAAGTAGTAAACGCACACTACAAATCAGACATTTTAACATCCGGCCAAATTGGTCGGGGGGGGGGGGGTAGGGGTGGGGGGGGGCTGGCTCTGACTGTTCAAAATATGTGGTGGGGGGGAGGATACATTTCCATGAAACTGATTTTTTATAAAAGCAGATTGCTTCTGTATAATATATGCACAAGATTGCAAAAGCAATCTGAAATTGCCAAATGTAGGCAAACGGGTTTACATGTGTCACATGGTGCCCAAGCACTTGCTGCCGACGTCCAGTTTATAGTGGTGCTGGACCTGCACACAAGCACAAACAAGCTAGCACTGCAGTCAACCAATATTTGAAGTGAACTCGCCCGCACAAGGAAGAAATAACTTGGAGCCAGTCGCGCATCTGAAAATAATCAGAATAAAAGCATTATGAACCAGAACTAGATTAGCTCTGTTCCTTGCCACACTAACATCAGGCGTCACTAATATAACAGATCCACACGTAATCACAAGTTGCATTAATTTAATATTTGCAAAGTCTAAGCCGTAGCGTCTTTTTGTGGCATTTGAAAAAAAAAAACGGTTTCAAAAGCTTCCTCCCTATATTTCGCGAGTTTTAGATCGAACAAAAACGTGCCGGTTTAATAATTCTTGTAGTCTGTTTATGATTCTTTTGTAACTTTTAATCTGCAGAAGATAAATTTGTCAATGTTATAAAAGGCACTGTACTTTTGACAGATAAAAGCAATAAAGTTGCGAGGGAGTCAGACATGACAATATACAAGTGAAGCGTATGCCGAGGCATTGACGTATATTTGCATTTGAAGCCCTGTGCATACTAACATTAAATTACATGTTTAATATTGTGTATTCTGGTGACAATTGCCACATGATTCATTCATGGCTTTGTCCCCACGGGTGCAGCCATTTTTATGGCACCGATTCTCAACTTGAACAAATATAAACTCGGCGCGTGGAATGTGCATTAGTTTACCACCTTTTTATTAGCATCGTGAGCAACAATTTGACCCCATGGCCACAAGAACAGTGTTTATTTTCCTTATAGAATGTAGATTTTATATATTTTAATGGAGAAAATGGGTATTATACATGACTTTTAGGTTCAAGAAAAACATGTTTATATTGAAAACGATATATTGCTGCTATTTTTATAGGAAAATTGTACGTTTGTCACTTTGATACAAAAAATGTGTACCAAGGATTATCTCTTGATTATTGGGTAGTGTTTTGAGTGAAAAAAAGTGAGTTGTATTTGTGTCTTTTTTCCCAGAACCACTTCCTAGTAGTCAATATCCTATTCCGCAGTTCGAACTCTTTACTCTCCATAAGCTAACCTGTTTCTTTTTCTGAATCTGTAAACTACCTCTGCATGCCAGTTGAAATTGCCCGTCCGAACGTCTGGTCTCAATTCTAACGTGGGAATTGTTGTTATTCTATTTCTCGGTAAAGTATTCCTTCACTATTTGTTTCATGTTGGTCAAGCCGCTCATCTTATATTGCTGACTGCGCATGTCTGACAGCGCACTTTTCCTAATCAAATCGTCCTGGGAATCCTAATACTTACTACAACGGGGATCTGATGACAGGCTGCCCTTGGTGTTACCTTGCCACAGAGCTGTGATTTAGGGTTACACCAATCCAAGCAGTTAAGCTCCATTTTTAACGCTACTCTTTTTTTATTCCATTGTATTACTTTCAAGCTAGTTGCACATTGCAAAACAAACAAAAAAAAAAAAGGTTTAATGGCATCCATATTGGAAATTTGGCATTCGGCAGATGACACACGGTCTTAAATATACTATCGCCTAGCTATAGTAAAAATTTCATAAACGGACAATCTCGAACATTATGCCCTCCTGAACATATTCTCTGGAAACAGACTCTGACTTGACCACTTGTTTTGGATAATGATCACATTTAACACGTGTGCATTTACTATATAAAAAGTAAAGAACAGCTTGACGTTTCAGCATTTTCGTTTTAGCTTACACGCCTGGCTCATTGATTGATTACAGATATATGTAGCACCCGTTACATCCATTTTGCCACGCGGGTAATGATATACACATAGCCAAGCCCAAGCTTACCCTCAATAAATCAATGAGAATACAAAACTTGCGATGTTGTATCAGCATATTTTAATTCCATTGACCAGTAAACATCGCATATGTTCACAATTAATTCGGTAGATTCATTTTATTTTAATTATATGAGAAGTACCATTTCGAATTACCACAATTCCATGGTACTAACACAAAGTCGACGAATACAGCATTTTCCCGATATGAGAAACAATCTGAAATGATGAACTTGAAAATTAAAATTCGTACCTTTGAACTTGCGATGCTACAAAGTATTTATGTTGCATCGTAATAAACAGATTTTACGATGCAGATTATTATAAATGCGCAAACCTTGCCAATAAAGTAACAGACCTTTCTCTGCATCTTCTGGCTCGTTATTTTTCAGTAACTTGAATTTACTGAAAAATAACAGACCAGAAGATGCAGAAAAGAGCCTGTTTCTTAATACAATACCTGCAACTTTTAAGATCATCTGCAAGTACCAGGAGCAAAAGCGGCATCTGTTACAATATCCTACGTATGTACGTATGTATATGTATGTATCACGCATTGACCTGCTGAAGAGATATTTCCTCTAAATACGGAGCCACTAGACATGCACTGCACGTCAGATTTTTTTCTTTAATAGTGTGAGTTATTATTTGTGCGGCATGCTATTTATCTCATTTTCTGTGTTTCATTTGTGTACCTTTCCAATGGTCCCGATGGCTTCAACATTTTCTTCATGTGCACATGCAATGTACTTTTGTATATCGTTGGGTTGTTAAGAACTAAACTTGTTTGTAGGGGTTTCTTTCTTTCTTTCTTTCTTTCTTTCTTTCTTTCTTTCTTTCTTGCCTTTACTTTTCTTTTTTGAATTTCTTTCAAGACGGACAACTTTACAGAGAGTGGTCCTAGTTTCAGTGTATTTCTGCAAACAACCTTCGTATAAAGCTTTCAGTATACGTATTCACCTGTGTAACCGTCATATAAAGCTTCAGTCTCCGAGTTTACCTGCATATCCGTCATACAAAGCTTCCGTGTCACCTCCGGATGAAAGCCTCAAAATTTCGGTCAAATTTACAAAGATCGGTGGGACTTTCGTTCGTTTGGGACCGAAAGCAAAGCGACAAGACAACAGGCGCATCTGCAGGTGAGGCAGATACTGCCAGAAGATAACTGCCGGGCAGAACAGCAGAAAACCGGAACATCATTCCAGCACATGGGTAGAAAGCCACCAACAGAGTGTTATAGTTGGTTTTTAAATGTGGGCTGTAGGAACAGCCCATCCCCCCCCCCTTGCCTTTAATATATTCAACTCAAAATAGGAGCTAAGATGGGCGCAGTTGAGCTTAGTTAACTTGAAGCTGATAGTACAAGGATACGAGTAACCCAGGTGCTTAACAGAATGTGGCCTAGTTTTACAAAGATTCTGTCAAGGTTAGTCTCCACCAGGTCAGAAATGGATATAGTCTACAATTTTGGAACAGTATATATATATATATATATATATATATATATATAAACAGTGGTGTTTCAACATAAATCAGGCTAACCTATATTTTTATCTATCCTTATATTGTTTTGATAATTTGTCACATTGGGAAACAAGAATTTGGTTGTGCAACAAATGTAAATGTTTGATGGCGTTTGAGTTAAGTAATCTTTCTACCAAATTTGAAGAGAATGCAGCAAGTGGTTTGGAGAGGTCGAAAGTTACGAAAACGTACACAAGTTCATACTATGAGTTTAAGCCGACACAAAAACAAAGGGGAAAGAATGAAAAACGAGAAGAGAAGATTTGCTTCACAGCAAATATGTCTGGGTGCCTTCAAAATGAGAACAGTGTTGAAATGCTACACTTTGCCATTGTTCAACATAATCAAAACTTCGTGTATTAGCCTAATTTTTATAAATTAAAATGCTCAGCTTTGGTTCTTGGTTCAAGGGATGTGGCCATGTCCCAAACTTATAAAGTGACGTTTAAATGAAACTACTATCTATAATAGTTTTGAAGCTATTCAACATTTTAATTTTGTGTATTTGCCTAATCTGTATGAATTATAAGCCTAGAAGAACTTTAGTTTATTGTTCATTGGATGGGGCTATGCCACAAACCCATAAGTTGAAGTAGGAATGGCATCTGTATAATAGATTTGAAGCTATTAAAGATTTATATTTTGCATATTCACCTAATTTGCATGAATTATTATCCTACAACTTTGGTTCCTGGTTCACTGGATGCGGCTTTGCCACAAACCGATAAATTCAAGTTGGAATGGCATCTCTATGCATAATGGTTTTGGAGATATTCAACTTTTAAATTTCTCAATGCCCCTTATTAGCATAATTTGATATTCTACAACTATACTGTCCATTATAGTGGCAAGTGTCACAAAGGTTTTTATGCAAATTGAAAGTTTGAGTCCATCTGCAATAGTTTGGAAGATATGGTGTTTTTCAAACATTTGTTGCCTCTAAAATTTGCATAATTTAAACATCATGACTATTCCAAGTGAGATGCACAATTTCACTGTTTATGTCAGTCACCATAGCAAGTTTGGTGGTTTTCGGAAAAAAAATAGTGTCCGATTAAAACTCTCGACCAACTTGGTTGTAAAGAATGAAAGAAAGCAAGAAATGAATAAATAAATAAAGAAAGAAAGAAAGAAAGAAAGAAAAAGAAAGAAAGAAAGAAAGAAAGAAAGAAAGAAAGAAAGAAAGAAAGAAAGAAAGAAAAAAAAAAAAGAAAGACACACATTGGCCTTTTATTTCTTTGTTAATTTATGTGAGATGAAAGACCACTTGTCATGTGTTACCACTTTTGTCTGGCATTAGGGGTTTTCTTAAAGTGCAGGTAGCACTGTACAGTGAAACCTCTCTACAGTGGGCACCCTCGTGACCAGAGAAAAGTGCCCACTTCTGAGAGGGTCAGCCCTTCTGGGCAGGATTGATGAGTATATGTGCATTTACAGTGTACCCATATTGTAATTCAGAGGGATGTGTATACATGCAATACAAAACTGTGTTTGTTTCTTTATTACATTAACAAATTTTAACAGACGCTGTCACAAAACTACATGTACCTGTGCACTGAGACATGCACTTTACTGACTCAGTATTGGCTATGAAGAACAGGCTTCATCTCACTGGTTACAAGAAAATAAAGACAAGAAAGTGTCCAGTTAGTGACACAATCCACACACTTTTTCAAAATTCACCAAGTTGTGAAAACGGTCATGGAGGACTGTAATTCCACACTTTGATGGGTATAGAAAACTCAGCTCTGTATGTAGTCTATTTTAACAGAGGGTACACTTTGGCTTGTTTTGCCTAGAAGTCCAGTCCCTCTGATCCCTTGGAACTGATAAGCCCAGCAGACTCCTAGCCTCAGGCGAAAACAGACCAACTAGGACACTCACAGCTCTGTCCAGCATTAGTGTGAACATGGAGCAGATATGCTTCTTACATGAACAGAAACAGATTCTCTGTGTTTTATTCAAAACCTCATTACACAGTTTTTGGAACCCCCTCCCCCCCCCCCCCCCCCCATTTGCCATAAGACCCAAACCTTGCACTTAGTAGGCATGGCTTGAAGGCTGCCTATGAGACAGGTTCAAGTATCATGAATGCAAAATGGTTGCCTAGCACCATGGAGGCTTGTAACATGCAGTATAGCAGAAGCCTTAGTTAAAATGTGGATTGTTGGGAAATTCACTGAATTTAGCATACATTAAAAATCCCCAACTTTTGTTGCATGCTATTGGATTCGACAGATGTCTCAAACCTCTATGTGTAAGTTAGAACTTTGTGTCTATTTATAATATTTTTGAAGAAATAAAGCTTTTAAAATTTTATTTGCCCATAGTTTGCATAATCTTAAACATAATGACTATTCCAAGTCAGGTGCCTAATTTCACTGGTGGGTCAGTCATAATGGCAAGTTTGGTGGTTTTCGGAAGAATAGTGTCCGAGAAAAACTCCGGACAAATTTGACAGTAAAGAAGAAAGAAAGAAAGAATTCTTGGAAAAAACAAAATGTCTGGGTTGGCACCCAGACATATTGTTTTTGCAAAGTTTCTTCTTGCTTTCTTCTTCTTCTTTCTGCCAAATTTGTCCGAAGCTTTTCTCTGACACCGTGCAAGCTACACAATGTCAACTTGGCGTGGTAATACACCTAGCAGGGAAGTTGTCTCTCTGATTTGGAATAGTCATGATGTCCAAAATTATGCTAATTAGGGGCAATTAAAATTTTGAAAGCTCCATATCTTCAAAACTGTTATAGATAGCTACAAAATTCAAAGTTCAGCATATAGGTTTGTGACATCTGCCAATCTAGTTGACAGTAAACAAACGTTGTAAAATTTTAAATTATGCTAATTAAGGCATTTTGAAAATTTAAATCTGGAATATCTTCAAAACTATAATACATAGAGATGCCATTCCAAATTCAATATATAGGTTTGGGATAGAGGTGATCCAATGAACAATGCACCAAACTTGTAGGATTTGAATTTATGCAAATTAGATGATTACCTGTAATTTAAATCTTGAAATAGCAAGATTGGTTACTTGTAGCTAATGAGCTGGGTGACAGACTTGAATCTCTGTACATGGAAAACGGTGCACTTTGGGGCCATAGTTACTGTTGAACAAGAGTAGGAAATGACATATAATTATGCTTTCATCTGGTGTTGTCTTTTTTGATCTAGAGTGACATTTAGAGGTCAAAGCTGGACATGTCTACCTATATTATTCTGCAACACTTTTCACCAACTTGGCCATACTGTTAACATGCCATTACACATTTGGAGCTTATGTCACAGCTGCATACATTGCATTGCAGTTTCTCCAGGCACCCAGACTGATTTGCTAACAAGCAAATCAAATTTTTTAGTAATAATTTGGTTTTACCACAAATGTAAATGTTTGATGAAGATTGAGTTAAGTTATCTTCCTACCAACTTTGCATAGAATGCAGCAAGTCGTTTGGGAGAAGTCGGAAATTACGAAAACATACATACATAAATAAATATATATATATATATATATATATATATATATATATATATATATATATATATATATATATATATATATATATGTATACATACATACATACATACATACATACATACATACATACATATTTGACAGCTCCACTTGCTCAACAAATTAAGGCGTGTGGTATCCAGAAGTGTTTTTCAATCATCGGCGCGCAGTTTGGAGGAGGAGGGGGCGGGAAATTTTTCAGGAAGACGAATCCCAAGCTGCAGCGCAGTCCCACGACTTTACAGGGACGGCGCTTCGCGCTCATTCCCGTGACACAGAGATTGCTGAGGCGTAGCATTGAGCATCCTATATGTTTTGTGAAACTCGTGGGAATCTCAAGCTCAGCAAACAGGTCAAGATACTCTGTCAGTACATATTTTTTCACTCCCTATAAAAACTAGCAGCAGTCCTGACTCTACAGGGTGTTATTTCATTATGTCTGTGTGTGAACACGGACAGATTGTTTTTGCCAATATTCATTCTTTCTTTCTTTCTTTCCTTGTCTTTCTTTCATTCTTTCCCCTTTAATTTGGTATGGGCTTAAACTCAGACACAATCCGAGCCAGAAACTTCAAATTTGGCATGGATACAATTTCTATGGTGAAGTTTTGTATGTCGTGCACAATAGTGAACTGGTTTAAACTTACGCAAATTAGGGCCATTTGAAAATTTCAATCCCCTCTGGCTTCCAAAGGATTGAACATAGAGGCCCAGATATTGGTTCTATTGGTACATTTTTTTCAGACTGTGCTAAAGTAATTGAATTTCCCTACAATACAAAACCCTGCTTCTACCACAACATGTACCAGCTGGTTGCTGTTATTTACCCTCATGTTATTATACAACCATTTTCCAAGCATAATTGTTAATTAACCCAGACTATCAGAACCTGTCTCCTGCCCCTTACTGTGTGGAGCTATCTCAGCTTGTCCTGAATCCCAGCGTATTTTTCGCATTCAATCTCCACTTAGAGACCTGCAGACTTATTTATTATCTCGATACTGCCACTCTGGTTCAACAGTGTATGGCACATTGCTTGAGAGAATTACTAGACTAGGTATTGTATTTGTGTCTTTTTGCCCAGAACCACTTCCTAGTAGTCATTACCCTATTCCGCAGTCCGAACTCTTTACTCTCCATAAGCTAACCTGTCCCTGTCTAACCTATATACATATTGAATTACTATTATCCATATTGCACACGTTCCTCTGTAAAATTTTGGCATAGGCTGTATCAGCCCAAATAAATTAAGGGTCTTCAGCGGGTAACTACTCAACATGTTTCGGAGCCTATTACCCGTACATGTCTCTCTGAGTAGCGGCTCCTTGTCTGAGCTAAATATTCATCAAAGACAAGCCACATAAAAATGAATAAATATGAACGTGGCAAATGATGAAGTAGCTAAATACGTGAAGTTTTGCTTATAAATGCAGAGCTTCATTATGAAAGAATACCTGTCAAACAAACCATAATTACTAAAGTTGTATAGTACTTGTTCAGATAAGAACAATTTGACTTACCCCTTAACCAATATGTACCCTTTCTAGCTGGACAGCTTTTCATAGTTAAACCACCCGCCAGTGTATAACTGACGTGGAAACAAGCTGGGGCATTATATTTGGTCCAAGTGATTGTAAAATAAACAGTTGCAGCTAGACCAAATGTAAAAACCAAGGGAAATCCTAACAAGGACTGCAACAATGGACATCCTGCACCAGAAATGTAAAACAAACTCAATGATGACACCTACCCCTCAAACAATTAAGCTCTATTTCACTGCCAACCCTGAGTCAATGTATCAACGTAATTTGTCAGGCTTGTGACATTTGAGAAAATACTGTCGATTTTGAGTAATTTTTTAAGAAAATTGAGTAAGTGTGCACTTAGCCATGTCAGATAAGAATGAAAGTCATTAGCATTTATGCCTAAAACATGTTATGAAAACAATTTTTCTTAACAGGATTTTAAGTACAATTAGGCAAACATGTAACTGTCGTAGGCCGCTGCTTGCTACCGATAGCTCCCCCCCCCCCGGGGGGGGGGTGACCTGACAGAAAATATGCAAGCCTCAAATATCTAAAAGTGAAGATTAAAACAGAAAGATGCCAAAAGACAAAGTTAAGTAGCAAAACAGACAAGTCTAAAAACTGTAAATTATTTTAGCAAACTTTCTAATAATCTTTAGACATTAAATTATGGGGCAAGTCAGAAAAGAATTAAAGTCATTTAAGTCAAGAGAATGCAATGAAAATATAATATTTCTTAACCAGATATCAAGTATAATTAGGCAAGCTTGTAACTGTCGTCAGTAGCTACTTGCAACCTATAGTCCCTGGGGGTTTGCCCTAACACAAAACAAGCTAGCCTAAAATGTCTGAAAGGTGAACATTAAAACAGAATGATGCCAAAAGATAAAGCTAAGTAGCAAAACAGACAAGTCTAAAAACTGTAAATTATTGTAGCCAAACTTTTTATTAATCTTTGGCTATTAACAGCAAAATTATAGGGCAAGTCAGAAACGAATGAAAGTCATTTGCATTTAAGTCAAGAGAATGCGGTGGAAATATAATATTTCTTAACCAGATATCAAGCTTGTAACTGTCGTCAGTACCTGCTTGCTACTTATAACCCCTGGGGGTTTGCCCTAACAGAAAACACCATGTCACGATACTATCTGGTAAGGGCATGAACCGACCCTCCCCCACCCCGCCAGAAAATTATGACGGCTTAATCGACTCTACGATTTGTGCTTAATCACGCGTTTTAATAACCCGCGTGGGTCTGTCCGTCAGCTGGCCTTTTTACTCACCAAATCATTTTAAGGCTATGTGTGTTGTATGAAACTATAGCCTTGGTCGGCGTTCGTGGCACAGACGGGGTCGGGTCAGCGGACCAGTCAGCCGCGGAGCATCTCGGCGGCTGCCTTGGCCGCTGACCTCCCCTCTGCGGCATGGGCATTGGCTTTGGGCACCCAGAGTTTCGTGGTGCTTACCCTTTCTTTTTATCTTGAAAAAATTATCTGGATCTAGCTGTGTGTAGGTGTTCGCTTATTAATTAATCTGTGCTTTTTTACTTCTATTATTTGTATGGTTGAATTATCTGTTCTCTGACTTTTGGTATCTGTATACTTGAGTTTTGTATTGATTTATTATGTCTGGGTGGCAACCCAGACATTTTGTTTTTACAAGATTTTTTTTGTTTCTTTCTTCCTTCCTTTCTTTCTTTCTTTCTTTCTTTCTTTCTTTCTTTCTTTCTTTCTTTCTGCTTTACGACCAGATTTGTCCGGAGTTTTCTCGGACTCTACTGTTCCGAAAACCACCAAACTTGCCATGGTGACTGACCTACCAGTGAAATTAGGCACCTGACTTGGAATAGTCATGATGACTAAAATTATGCAAATGAGGGGCAATTAAAATTTTAAAAGCTCCCTATCCTCTAAATTATTGGAGATAGACACAAAGTTCTAACTTACACATATAGGCTTGAGACAACTGGCAAATCCAATAGCATACGAACAAAACTTGGGGAATTTTAATGTACGCTAAATTCACCAAATTTCTCCCCAATCCACATACCAGCCTAGAACTGCTTGCTCTCTCACCTATTGCTTGACCTCCATGGTGACAGGCAACCATTTTGCATTCATACTTCATTAGCTTGACCTGTTTCACAGCTTAAGTAGCCGTTAACAATGTGTCGAATTTGATGACACAAGGTCTGATCTGCTGCAAATTACTACTGGCGTACCACAAGGTTCTATTATAGGACCTCTCTTGTGTTTTATGTATATCAACGATTTAGCACACGCAAGTGAAATATTTGACCTAATAATGTACGCAGATGACTCTATTCTTTCTACAACCCTAAATGTTTTCAACACAAACATGAACATGGACAACAACAATAACTTTAAACTTATGAAAATAACAGATTGGTTAAATGCTAACAGATTATCATTAAATGCAACAAAAACAAAATTTATGATATTTAATCAATTGAAGAAAAAAATTAAAATGCCTAACATCAAAATGTATAATGTGCCTTTAGAACTTCAACTTTCTTGGCATCACAATCGATAAACATCTAAATTGGAATGCCCATGTTGATAAAGTAGCTAGCAAAATTTCAAGATCTCTTGGTATTCTGAATAAATTTAAAAATTATCTTCCACTAAGTGCCAAATTAAAAATTTACAACTCATTAGTATTATCCCACAATAACTATGGAATCGTAATTTGGGGTTGTAAGTATTCCAAGATTCAGAAACTACAAAAGAAAGCCATAGAATTATATCATGTAAAAAATACAATGCCCATACAGATCCACAATTTAAAAGCTGTAAAGTACTCAAACTGGTCGACATTTTTGCCTTATCTAAATTTAAATTCTATCATAAATATATAAACATGGAACTGCCAGAAAATCTGCAAAGTTTGCCCTTCCAAACAAGTCAGGATATACATAGATATTATACAAGACAAGCTGGTAACATTTATATACCTAGATACAAGCACAGTTATGCTAAAGACTGGTTACGTTGCGATGTACCTGAGATGTGCCAACATCTGTGTAATGAGGCTCTCAATAAAATACAGAGTATCTCTTTCTGTTCATGCAGGAACAGATTGACTCTATGCTGCCATATGTACCAGGCAGGCCTTTGTTTCCACTGGTGTCTTAGCTGGCCTGTTTTTGCCTGAGGCAATGTAAGTCTGCGGGAGCTTATCAGTCCCAAGGGAATTCACACTCCTGACCTCTGGGCAGAACAAGCCTGAGTGTACCCTCTGTTAAAAATAGACATACAGAGCCGAGTCCAAGGAGGGTAGAATTTGTGTCATCTTAGTGGACACTTCCATGTCTTTGTCTTCTTGTAACCAGTGAGATGAAGCCTGTTCTTCATAGCCAATATTGAGACAGTATAGTTTTGTCTTGGTTCACAGGTACATGTTTATGTAGTTTCTTGACAGCTTCTGTTAAAATTTGTTTATGTAATAAAGGAAAATAGACAGTTTTGCAGTATACACATCCTTCTGAATTATAACGTGTGTACACTCTACATCCACATATACTCAATAATACTGCCCAGAAGTGCTGACCCTCTCAGGAGTGGGCACGAGGTTTGCTCACAGTAGAGAGGTTTCATTGTGCAGTGGAACTTGCAATTTAAGACCACCCCTAAAAGTGGTTACACATGACAAGTGGTCTTTCATCTCACATAAATTAAGAACGAAATAAAAGGCCAATTACTTTGTTTCTTTCTTTCCTATCTTCCTTCCTTCCTTTCTTTCTTTTTCTTTCTTTCTTTCATTCTTTATTTCTTTCTTTCTTTCTTTACGAGCAAGTTGGTCCAGAGTTTTTTTCAGCCACTATTTTTCTGAAAACCACCAAATTTGCCATGGTGACTGACATGAGCAGTGAAATTATGCATCTCATTTGGAACAGTGAAGATGTTTCAAATTATGCAATTTTTTAGCGGCAAAAAAAATTTTAAGGTGACATATCTTCCAAACTATTGCAGATGGACTCAAAATTTCAATGTGCATATATGTCTCTGTGACACTTGCCACTTTAATGGACAGCATAGTTGTACACTTTCAAATTATGCTAATAAAGGGCAAATACACACACTTAAAATGTTAAAGATTTTCAAAATTATTATAGACAGTAGTTTCATTCAAACATCACGTTATGAGTTTGGGACATGTCCACATCTCTTGAACCAAGAACCAATGCTGAGCATTTTAATTTATAAAAATTAGGCTAATACATGAAACTGAAATCATGTTGAACAATGGCAAAGTGTAGCATTTCAAACTGTTCCCATTTTGAAGGCATAAAAAAGCCCAACTCCTTGTATTGAAGTACAATCATGCAAAGTTTGGAGTTTCTATGTATAATAGTGTCAGAGAAAAGTGTCGGACAAATTCACTGGTAAAGAAGAAAGAAATAAAGAAAGAAGGAAAGAACGAAAGAAAGAAAGAAAGAAAGAAAGAAAGAAAGAAAGAAAGAAAGAAAGAAAGAAAGAAAGAAAGAAAGAAAGAGAGAGGGAGAGAGAGTTTTATGAAAAACAGAACAGTGTGTGTAGATGACACACACACACACACACTCACACTTTCATAAGATTACATGTATTACAAAATAATGGCAAGTACAAAGTACATAAAATGAGACGACTTCCAGTTTGATGGTATGGAAAATAAAATTTCCCAGTATGCCGGAAGGGGAATATCCCTTTCCCCCCATCTTGAAAGACCTCATGGCCCCGTTACGAACTGCTGACTGTTCACAGCCAGCTTTAAAAGTGGCTGCAGATTGGGTACAGTTTCCAGTGCCATGAGGATTTTGATTATGTATAGTGACTATTAAACTCTATGGAATATCCACCAACAGCATATTAGGGGGAGATTCAAAGGACCATTATTGCTATCAATACATGCATACTTTTCACACACACACAGACAGATTTGCTTTCAAGCAAATCTTTGTTGTCTTGTTTCATTTCATTCTTTGGTTCTGGAACGAGGGCGCCTGCCTCAGGGACGCAAACTGATCTCCCGCGAGGTCATGGGTGGCACAATGAAGATAAATACATGAAAGGATGGCAACAGATGAAAAGAATTAAATGTAAACAACAATAATAAGATGAGCAAAATACTTGACAAAGGACAACAAATAGGAAAACAGTTTAGCAGAAACATAGTGAAGCTAAAGGAGAAATTTAGACTGAATTTGGTTCAATTGAATGTTGATGAAGATAAAATCACAGCATCATTTGCTGAATGATGATGAGGGAGAAAAGTACGGGATGACACGTCACAGTGGGCTGAGATAGTACATGATAACCAAAACAGAAGATTTGCTTGAAAGCAAATCTATCTGTGTGCATCCCAAACGTGTATAGATTTAAGCTTTTGTTTGTGGTTTCTCAGATGCACCTTCAGCACAAGCTTATGATTTAATTAGGAATGGATCCTCTACCTATATTAGCTTTGAAGATATTCAACATTAAAATATTGCAAGCGACCCTTAGCATACATTAAAATGTTTACCACTCTTCCTTGTGGTTCATTGCATGTGCCTACAGCAAAAACCTATAAATTGAAGTTGAAATGGCATCAGCTACCTATAATTGTGTTGGAAATATATAACATTGAAATTTTTAAAAGCCCCCTAAGTAGCATAAATTGAAATTCTACAACGTTTGTTTGTGGTTCATTGATGCGGCTAGGATATTAACCTATAAATCGAAGTTGGAATGGCATCTCTATCTGTAACAGTTCATTCAAGATTTAAAATTTCAAAATGCTCCTAATGTGCATAATTTTACATATAATCATCCGTCTTTGTAAAAGAGCACGACTGCATGTATAGATCTATTATCGTGGCAAGCTTGGAGTTTCTAAGTGTGGTAGGGTCCGAGAAAATTGTCGGACAAAATTTCTGGTAAGATCAATCAGAAGAAGAAAGAAAGGAAGAAAGAAAGAAAGAAAGAAATAAAGGAAGGAAGGAAGGAAGAAAGAAAGAAAGAAAGAAAGAAAGGAAGGAAAGAAAGAAAGAAAGAAAGAAAGAGAGAAAGAAAGAAAGAAAGAAAGAAAGAAAGAAAGAAAGAAAGAAAGAAAGAAAGAAAGAAAGAAAGAAAGAAAGAAAGAAAGAAAGAAATTGGTACACAGGCATGACAATTGTTGAAAAGAACTGGGGCTGGTTATGTCACTTGGAACTGTTTTACTTTTTCAAGAAACAGGCCCACGATTTAAATTGGAATAAAGCGGCAACATTTCGCATTTCTGGGAAAATGGAGTTCCAGATGGTAGCACCCCTGATGGCTGCCCTGTCCTTGCCAACATTAACCCTTAAAGCGCTGATTTAAGATTGAGTCAACAGCTTTCCTCGGGACACTTTGCGTGCAATGCGCCCAAAGCGTCCCGAGAAAAGCTGTTGACTAAGAGTACTTTTTGCTTTAAACTAGGCTTGCTGCTATTTGAATGAAAGGTATTTTCATGAAAAATTTGAATATTTCAAGTGTTACATGTTTAACGGTAATGTGAAAACAACTATAGCAGTGAGTAGCACTTTAAGGATTAAGCTGAGTACGTGGGACTTATACGGAGTCATAACTTACTGCGAAGTAACTTGGCCACGGTTTCCTCTCATCATTTATACAAGAAGTGTCCAGCATGCTCCCAAACCGCAATGCATTAATCTTGCAGCCGACCCCCCCCCCCCCCCCCCCCGCCGTCCAAAATATCGTTAAGAAAGCCTAGATTACTTTAATGCAAATGGGGCGGGTCAATAAACCACTTCACTGGGTTCACTACAAGCACTATTGTTGAAGACATTTGTCTCGGGCGTGTGAGCAATTACGAGAAAAGGACAGATTACATTATTACAGCGTTCCCTTTGAATATTTCAAATGACTGATTTACTAGTCATAAAACAAACTATCATCTTGTTTCCTCACAATTTACGAAAACAAAAACAAATCGGTGTTTCTGTCTGGCTCCCTGCGAAAAAAAGAAAGGAATCCGGATCCCGAACCTGGATCCAGTTTAGCGTATCGAAGGAAATATTGTACCCGGCACTACGAGTGACAAAACCATCATGCATGAGGCGCGGACCCGTTTGGTGTGGTGTAAGATGAGTGAGCATGCACCACATATGTCCACAGTAGCATCAGCTTAACTTCAACCTGTCCAAGTCAACAGCACCATCAGCTTTAATACCTCAACCTGTCCAAGTCAACAGCACCACCAGCTTTAATCCCTCAACCTGTCCAAGCCCAATGACTAGGGCTGGTTTTTCTGCGGAGATGTGAAACTTCTTTACAAACATGTAATCCCTTCGCATCACTACACGTATCGCATTAAGGAGTTTATGTACGTACATGCATAGTTTTTCACCATTTGCAATGTAGCTTTGCTGAATTTACAGAAGGCTGTCCAAAAATTAACAAAGGTTTCATAAAAACACAAAAATTAACAAAGGTTTCATAAAAACACAAAACTCATTGGAGCTTCAACAATTGAAGAAATTTCATAGAGAGCCACCCAAGACACATCTGCGCGCTAGTATATCTGGTTGGATGGTTGGCAGAAAGGTACTAAAAGCCACACATACACAGTATAATATCATTATAGTCATGCTAATGTGTACTCTGACCCGCCGTCAAATTTTTACAAATTGATAAAAATCAACAAATGCAAGTACATACACATACTCAGGAACTATGCGAAGACTGAATCCGGCCACACTTCAACCAAGTTTGAAGATAATCTAGCTCGCAGTTTGAGAGATGTCGAAAATGACCAAAAACACACAAACATTGATTTAAAAAGTAGAAAAAGTAGGAGCGCCATCCACCGAACAAATTAAAGCATATAATATGGGTTCGCAGAGGTGTGAGTAACTTTAAGACAATTGGCCAAGCTGTTTCGAAGTAGGATTTATTTTTGAAGATTTTGTACAAACATGAACACCAAAAATCAAGAAAACATTAAAACAACACTGTACCTCGACCTGTTGGGCAAACTTGATGGAGACACAACTGAGACCTTTTCGCACAAAGTTTTATATTAATGTAGCTAACGGTTTTGGAAAAGAGGAAAATGTAAATGCGAACGTACGGACAGCTGGACGACGGATCATCGTATAGTCTCATCCAACTGACAAGTCAGATGAGGTAAAGATCAACAAAATTAAAAAACAATAATGATAATAAATAAACGAGTAAGGTTCAGGTGCACGTATTATTGAAATTTTGAACATTAATATCTTTTGAATTGCCGAAAGAATAGAATGTAATCGCGATGCATACGTAATAGAATATGCATATATATATATATATATATATATATATATATATATATATATATATATATATATATATATATATATATATATATATATATATATATATATATATACGCCCTTGAAACGAAATTTTTTTCTTTTTTTTTCTTTTTTTTTCTTTTTTTGTTTTCTACATTTGTACTTCCTGCTTAATTATGTTTCGGTTTCATCAAGTGACGCTGTGTAGTTATGGAGAAGGATTTATAAAAGCTTTACAGCTTGTTTCCTAATCCATGTTTCTTTGAAATAAAATATGTTTAAACCAAACGAAAATGCATTCGCCTATACGTTTAGTTCACAATGACAATTAATGCAATATATCCTGCCGTACAAACGTCGTGACGCACAGATACGTTGCGGATAGGAGTTTTGGGTTGTGTGGGAGTAACTAGATGATTGTTGCGTTTTAACGACAGGGGCGGGTATTCAAGTATAGGAGGGACTAGCTGAACAGCATGGTGGACATTAATTTTGCTCAAGTTATCTTTTGATAGTTTCAAATGTCTAAATAAAATGAGTCGAATAGAAGGTAGTTAGTATGACGATTTTAATATCTCTTGATCGCCGTTTGTATGGAGAGTGTATGTCGATCTTGCCCCCCCCCCCCTCCCCCTTCTGCTGCCCACAATTAATTATGCACAATACGCTTATGCCTGTGCAAAATCAATGGGCCCTGAGTAAATCAGGCAAGTTTAAATATCTCGAGATAACCTGGGTAGGGATACATCGGAAAAACAAGTAGAACGCTCTGGCGGGAATCCTGCATATTTGATCAATATTTTAATTTTAATCCATATTCATGTACCTTGGGTTTGTCGGATATAGTACAAAAGAATCAATATTTATTCAACCTACACTCTACATATGTTGCATGTGTTTTATTCAGTTACGAGGATTAGCGGACGTATTCAATACGTTCAAAGCAACTCTGGCGGAAAAGTTGTATACATCAGACAACTGGTCCATGCACTTGTTTATCATTTTTCATGTTCTATGTTATTTTAACCACATCAATAGAAGATGTGTCAAGATGCTGATAGCTGAATGATATATTTTACATCCGGCAAAATTATAAGAACTTTATCGCACAATGTGTGACTTGCCGACAAGTTAACATAAAGGAAATTTAAACAAAAGTTTACTAATCAAAGCATGATTGACCTAGATACACCAAAACGAAAAAGAGAAAATGCAATATTCCGATCATTTATGTTTCACTTCCATGTCTACTATTGAATGCCCACACATCCGGGAGTCCCGGGAGCACATGATGCATGTCATCAATAAATCTAACTCTTTTCAGGTCGGAATAATCACGTGTCATGGCTTCCCTTGAGGCCAGATCTATCCATATCGATCTCATCTAATTTGAAAAGTATGATTGTTACGCATATGTCTCTATTAATGAGATGTAAGAGTAAAACTATTAGAGCAGACGACATTTGACATCTGTGTGCTTTTGGGTTACTTTGATTGGGAAAGGGTTACAATACTTCGCTGCACGAGCCGGTCGACGGGGACCAACAGTCGTTTCGTCATAGTTTACCGTGTGTGCTTCTGTAACAAAATGTCTTGTATCTGTTTCTGACAGCATAGTTGCTCAACGTGATTTCGCAGTACTTTATGATAAGTAGGACATTCCGGAGAAGCCATTAATGTAGCTTGTGAAGGGAACGTAGATAAACTAGTAGATACATAATATTGGATTTTTATTAGTCTTAGACGGTTTTTAAATTTTGTGTATTCGCCTATTTTGCATAAATTAAAGTGCTGCAACTTCGGTTCATGTTTCATCGGATGCGGCTATATAACAGATCTACCAATTGAAGTGGAAATGGCACCTCTATCTATAATGGTTTTGAAGTTATTCCAGATTTAAGTTTTGTGTATTCGCCTCATTTGTATAAATTAAAATGCTACAACTTTGGTTCATGATTCATTGGATGCGGATGTGTCACAAAGCCATAAATTGAAGTTGGATTGGTACCTCTATTTATAGTAGTTTTGGAGATATTCAACTTTTAAATGTTTGAAGTGCTCCTAATTAGCACAATTTTAAATGCTACAGGTTTTTTTCACTGTCCGTTAGATTGGGAGGTGTCACAAACCTGTATGTACTACTTTCAATTTTGTGTATATCTGTCATAGGTTGGACGATATGGAGCTTTTAAAATTTCAATTGCACCTAATTTGCATAATTTTTAACATCATGACTGTTCCAAACAACGCACACAACTTCATTTCTAGATCTATCACCATGCCAAGTTTGGACTTTTCGAGACAAGAGGGTCTGAGAAAAACTGACTACAAAATCCACATGGAAATTGATTAATTACATAACAAATAAGTAAATAAAGAATAAAGCGTTTGAGGAAAACAAGAAGTCTGTGTTCAGACACAGACTTAATAAATAAATGGATGAATAAAGTATAAAGTGTTTCAGGAAATTTATTGAGTCTGTGTTCAGACACAGACCTAGTAAAGAAATGAAGAATGAAGTCTTTGAGGAAAAACTAGACATCTGTGTTCACAGCATAGACTTATTGAACCAGTAGAAGAGTCGTGGGACAAACTTTGATTGCGCAACATATCCAAATACGCATTGGATCGCGCTCGCTGAATTCTTACCCTTAGAGAATTTTTTTTCACTTTCACTGTTATACTGGTGGGCATGCATCAGCAATTTGAAAAGCTGCATTTGTTGTCTGGCCTCCTTATTATTGTACTCTCACCAATAGTTTTGGACAAAAGCACGAGAAGCGCGATCAAGTTTGCTCTTTGTGGGCCAGTTTTCAACTGAGCTAAAAGCTTCCCTTGGCGCGCTTTGGGCGAAATGGCCAAAGCGCGCCAAGAGAAGCAGTTGGCCAGGACAATTTTTATGTTGAAGGTGGCACCACTAAATTGAATTTCCCATAGACGGCCATTATACCACATCCTGGCGTATCTGAGACTAACAGCTTTAACTTTAAGGAAGACTATGCTCACCAATTAAATTCAAGTCTGACTTACAAAATAAGAGGCATTGATATATATGATGAGCACCAAACTTTTGACTTTCCCCCACCTGAACGCAGTCATGTTGGATTTTTACCTGTCTGCACCCAGTATCATTTTCAAATTTCCGACCCCCCGGAAAAAATACGCCCAAAATTAATAATTCAAATCACTCTTTTTGATGGGAAAATCTGAATTAAAATTATATGTAACGGATTTCAGCTTACCACAAATTTCACCACTCTGGTCAAGCCAAAATCCTACAATGTTGATCATTATACCTTAGTGCTGCCCTCTGGTGGCCAATTTAGGGGTACAACCTAAAATGATACAGGAGACACAAATCATTCTTTTTCAAAAAATGAGTTGGTTAACGAGAGACTAAATTTAAACCAGAAAACACAGAATTGTTTAATAACTAATCCGTTGGTGTGTGTGTGAAACGTTTGCATGTGTTCATAGCAAGAACGGTCTTTTTTATTTCCTATCAAAATACTGTCGGTGGCTATTCCATAGTTAATCAGGTGCCACGAGGTCCTTGAAGAGCATATAGGGACATTCCCTGCTGGCATACTGGGTCATTTTATTTACCATAACATCACAAGTAAAGCTCTTTTATATTCAGTACTCTTATTTTCTGTTCGCTGCACCATGGAATTATGAATTCAGCAACAAGCCCTTTTGCGTCCAAAGCAGACCAACTTTCGAGTGATCTCTATTACAACGGTGGAGTATGCATGACACGGAACTTTGATCTGCTATAAAGGCCACGAGCTTTCATATTCCACAGCTTTTCATCACATGTTCATCAGCTGAACCACAAGAACAACCACACCTTTAATAGCTGCAATTTACTTTTCGCCTTAAATTTATGTGGGATTGAAACTTCCAAATGCTGCTAATTGACTGAAACACATCAACTCTGGCCATGTGATCATCAGAAGCAACATCCGAACAAATTCACAGCTGCCCCTCCATTATGCGGTCACTGCTGTAAACAGCCACACTGCTTGTTGTGGTCACTGCTGTAAACAGCCACACTGCTCGTTGTGGTCACTGCTGTAAACAGCCACACTGCTTGTTGTGGTCACTGCTGTAAACAGCCACACTGCTTGTTGTGGTCACTGCTGTACACAGCCACACTGCTTGTTGTGGTCACTGCTGTAAACAGCCACACTGCTTGTTGTGGTCACTGCTGTAAGCAGCCACACTGCTTGTTGTGGTCACTGCTGTAAACAGCCACACTGCTTGTTGTGGTTACTGCTGTAAACAGCCACACAGCTCGTTGTGGTCACTGCTGTAAGCAGCCACACTGCTTGTTGTGGTCACCGCTGTAAACAGCCACACTGCTCGTTGTGGTCACCGCTGTAAACAGCCACACTGCTCGTTGTGGTCACTGCTGTAAACAGCCACACTGCTCGTAAACAGCCACACTGCTCGTTGTGGTCACTGCTGTAAACAGCCACACTGCTCGTTGTGGTCACTACTGTAAACAGCCACATTGCTCGTTGTGGTCACTGCTGTAAACAGCCACACTGCTTGTTGTGGTCACTACTGTGAAGAGCCAGACTGCTTGTTGTGGTCACACTTGTTGGAAAAAAGAATCAGTTCCTTGGTGCTATTACCTGTATTAAAAGGCCACCTGTTGTATGGTGAGTCACTTTTTGGGCTGAAGGGAAGGGCAAATACAGCAGGTTCCACTGTATATAAATACAGTAGTCCCTTCTGTGAAAGCCCTTCCCTGGGACAAATCCAAAGTGATCACACACTGCGGGTGGTCTCTTGGTGTTGGCTTCTATAAAATGGAAAATATAGTACCATGGACTCGGATTCATGTGGTTTTAGTAGGCAGGTAGTCTGTGATTATTTTTGCCTGATTAGGGACTATTCTACACATGAACATGTGAGATTTTACTCGTAATAGATGTAATGATACACATGATTTAAATGTGCTATATCCTACTGAGTAAACTATAGCCACCGTGTTGAGAGGTTTTGCAATGCGATTGTTGACCTGGAGCTTTGGCAAGTGTTTATAACCGTCCACCTTCCTGGCCAATACAAATCAGGAGGGGAAAGACACTAGTTCTCCAAAAGCGTAAATGTAAAATTGCCCACTGCAGGTAGGTGTCCATTCCAGAGAGGGTCATCTTTTGGGATAGAATGGCTCCATATGTATATTGACATGTACAACACCATTGAAACAAACATATACAATATATACAAAGTATTAGTATCTAAGGGGTAATTAATAGATGTATCAATAACTGTCTTCTTTCCTTCATTATATGAACAAGTACAAAATACACATCAACTGATTAGATGTTACTACAGTACCTGTGAAAAACAGGCCTCGATGTACATCAACCAATCAAATGTTACTACAGCACCTGTGAAAAACAGGCCTCGATGTGCATCAACTGATCAGACGTTACTGCAGTACCTGTGAAAAAACAGACCTCGATGTACATCGACTGATCAGATGTTACTACAGTACCTGTGAAAAAACAGGCCTCGATGTACATCGACAGATCAGATGTTACTACAGTACCTGTGAAAAACGGGCCCTTTTGTCACTGGTTACAATAAGATATAATGCCTTGACAGCATGTTTGAGCAAATCAGGAGATGACACGAATCCTTATATTAGTGATATTTCACACTCCATTCTTAACGTTTTAACTTCAATTTCTCGTTACCAGAAAACATTTTTTGCTTAGATTTGTATATTAGACCATTCAGATGACACGCCCCGGGTCAATGGCTTTCCTTGGCACGGGTTGTTGGCAATGCGTTCAACTGGAACCAAGGAAAGCTATTGACTCAGTCGTACTCTGACCAGGCATGGGTTAAAGACACATTTCAGTACTTGAGAATTATTTTTCTTCTAATGGTTCATGTGTAAAATGCAAAAAAAAAAAAAATTATTTGATCAAGCAAATAAAACCGTGTTTTCCTTGATCAAGAGAGTTGGAAATTTAAGTATTCCCACTCAGCAACAGTTATAATTGTTCGCCACAACAGTTTTACCTATCATACTTTATGGTTGTGAGGTTTGGGGACATGAAAATATTGAAATTGTGGAAACCTTACAAAGAAAGTACTTGTATTGTAATTTATTTTAGGGTTTAAAAAATCAACTCTGGCGTGTATATTGTACGGTGAACTTGTAAAAATATCCAGCATCATGTATTTTAAGACGTCGAATGATTGGTTTCAAGTGGAAATTAATATCGGGGACACAGAGTAAATATTCTAGTAAATTATTCCAAATTCTTTATGACCTATATGAGATTAACATTCTTACAACAGCTTGGATGCGATTGATGCATACTTTGTTAAATAGGCTGTGGGTATGACTAATTTATGGAATACGCCACTTAACGATCAGTACATGCAAGAAAGGTGGAAATAAGTACCACAGACAGCTGTCGTAATTACAGATTATTTTAAAACATTTTTCCTCAGTTTTGAAAAATGTTTTTCCAGTACTTTACCAAGATGGAGCACATACATTTGTAAATTGAGAAGTTTAGACCACAGATTACCAATGGAAACTGGCAAATATACTGAAGTACTAAGGATCATCAAAGATATCGTTTACTTTGTAATGAACAGAAAATTGATGACGAATTTCATTATCTGCTGGAATGTAAAGGGTTTTATGTAAAATTGTGTTTCTGTGGAATTTGGATATTTCTTGAAAAATATTAAAGACAAGATGGTCAAATTATGCTCTTATGATCTCAATACATGTATCTGCGAAAATACATCAGTCATTTCTCATAACTAGATCTGTTTTTACAATAGTGATACAAAGATTGCAAAATGGCTGATTTTGTCAAAATTGATAAAGTTGGTGGACTCTGCATTTTGGACACACATTTAGAAAGTATCGTTGATTTTCCTGAAAATCCCTGATACACTTTTGCTCTGAAGAAAGTTTAGAGTAAATCAGTTTTTATGTGATCAAAATCCGATAATTAGTTTTAGAGAAATATCCACATGAAGTGGATATTTTGGTGTAAATACGTATTGTCTGTAATCACAACTCAAGGGTTCACACGGTCCACTGACTACCATGTTAGCATTAAAATGATTTTTCTTAGTTTCTTTAGATTGTATTACGACTAGAACTACCATATTTAGAGAATGATAAACTATATATATATATATATATATATATATATATATATATATATATATATATATATATATATATATATATATACATATAATATATATATATAATATATATATATTATATATATATAATACCAAGATGAGCCAAGATCTCAAAATGAACAAAGTTATCCAAACTGGTTGGACATTACTTTAAGTGATAAACGTGAAAAATACTTACCTAGATACTACCTAAGTAACATAAATGTTCTGAAATTTAAGTCCTTGGTGGCAGCTAATGTAGTCGTATTAACCAAAGTTGTAAAAAATCATAAGTGAAATGTTTAAGATTGTTAATGAATAGCTCTCCATTGCATTGTATCATTATTTATACCTATTATGTATATACTTGTGTCAATGGTAATCTGGTGTCAATTTATATGCAGACTCCTGCCACCTTGATGTGGGCCATTATTGGCCAGATTCATCTATATTTATTTCTAGCTGGATACCGCGGTTAAAGGTCTGAGGAAATAGAATGAATGAATGAACTTCTTGGAGCTAAAGTAGCATTAGGAAACTTCTTGGGGTTAATATAGCCCTAGGTAACTTCTTGGGGTTAATATAGCCCTAGGTAATTTTTTGGACTTAATATAGCCCTAGGTAACCTTTTGGAGTTAATGTAGCACTAGGTTACTTCTAGGACTTAATACAGCCCTAGGTAACTTTTTGGAGTTAATGTAGCACTAGGTAACTGCTTGGAGTTGATATACCCCTACGTAACTTCTTCACCTGATGCACTGCGAATGCATTGCGAGTCCATGCGCCCAGCATGGACTTGCAGTGCATTCGCGGCAACGCGTTCGTTCTACAGTAAAACGTCATATGCTTTAAATGTGTGTCTAACACAATAAGTAAGGTGAGTGTTGTATGTAGCAGACGGGCTATGATAATTAGTAAGGTGAGTGTTGTGTGTAGCAGACAGGCTATGATAATAAGTAAGGTGAGTGTTGTATGTAGCAGACGGGCTATGATAATTAGTAAGGTGAGTGTTGTGTGTAGCAGACAGGCTATGATAATAAGTAAGGTGAGTGTTGTGTGTAGCAGACGGGCTATGATAATAAGTAAGGTGAGTGTTGTGTGTAGCAGACGGGCTATGATAATAAGTAAGGTGAGTGTTGTATGTAGCAGACGGGCTATGATAATAAGTAAGGTGAGTGTTGTGTGTAGCAGACGGGCTATGATAATAAGTAAGGTGAGTGTTGTATGTAGCAGACGGGCTATGATAATTAGTAAGGTGAGTGTTGTATGTAGCAGACGGGCTATGGTAATAAGTAAGGTGATTGTTGTATGTAGCAGACGGGCTATGATAATAAGTAAGGTGATTGTTGTATGTAGCAGACGGGCTATGATAATAAGTAAGGTGAGTGTTGTATGTAGCAGACGGGCTAATATAATAAGTAAGGTGAGTGTTGTATGTAGCAGACGGGCTATGGTAATAAGTAAGGTGATTGTTGTATGTAGCAGACGGGCTATGATAATAAGTAAGGTGAGTGTTGTATGTAGCAGACAGGCTATGGTAATAAGTAAGGTGATTGTTGTATGTAGCAGACGGGCTATGATAATAAGTAAGGTGAGTGTTGTATGTAGCAGACAGGCTATGATAATAAGTAAGGTGATTGTTGTATGTAGCAGACGGGCTATGATAATAAGTAAGGTGAGTGTTGTATGTAGCAGACGGGCTATGGTAATAAGTAAGGTGATTGTTGTATGTAGCAGACGGGCTATGATAATAAGTAAGGTGAGTGTTGTATGTAGCAGACGGGCTATGATAATAAGTTAGGTGAGTGTTGTATGTAGCAGACGGGCTATGGTAATAAGTAAGGTGATTGTTGTATGTAGCAGACGGGCTATGGTGATTTCGCTTGAAGCTTGTGGTCTTTTTTGTATGCAATAAAGACGTGTAAATCCAAAGATAGTTAAGGCAGAATTATATCATTGTGGAGCAAGACATTTTCCAATACCATCAACATCAGTATGTTACCATATGCATGTAATAGCTCTGCATGTGCCGGGGATATATCTCATTCCGTATTCTTGTGTATACAGACCTAAGACTTGAATTTTTGGCGTATCTGTGCTAATATCATTTCTTTTGTTTGGAATTTATTTCAATGAGGAAATCAAGTGTACGGCAGCAGAAACTGAAGTCTCTGTGGAATATTATTTTCCTGTTTGAAGCTAGGTTAGAAAGTTAGTGTTACAGGTAAATATATATAACATGAATTGCACTTTGTTTTCCAGACAAATTTGCCCATTGCATGTAAATACTATTAAACTGCGAAGCGACCAGCTGCTTTCAGCGTAGCGACTTCAGACCTGGTCCACACACAGTAAACATGAACGGACCAGAGTACAGAGTATGTGCAAATGTGCAGAGAGAGAGAGAGAGAGAGAGAGAGAGAGAGAGAGAGAAAGAGAGAGAGAGAGAGAGAGAGAGAGAGAGAGAGAGAGAGAGAGAGAGGTTTCTCGCCATATATTTTTACTTCAAAGCTGAATTCTTTTTTAGCATCTCTGTCCTTTATACAGTTAATCTTCAATGCGGGGCTAGAGAGAGAAAGACAGAGAGAGAAAGAGAGAGAGAGAAAGAGAGGAAGAGAAAGAGAGAAAGACCGAGAGAGAGAGAGAGAGAGAGAGAGAGAGAGAGAAAGAAAGAGAGAGAGAGAGAGATCTTCTTGTCGGTAATAATCTTCAATGTGACCATATTGCCGATCGTCGCACTGGGCTTTATTTCTAATTCAGCATGGGATATGGCCCATAAATGTACCTTTTACTCCTTCCGAATATCAAGAAAATATCTTTTAAGCATCTCAGCTGATTTGTACCTCACTTTTAGTTGTTATTTTCATCAATATGACAACGCAATCATATTGATTTAACTCCACCAAAGAGTCCAATGCTTTGTATTTGGATGGTTTATTACACTATCCTGGGCAACTCACTTAAATGTATTTCAACCTTTCACTTCACATCCATCTGGTACCCCATTCACATTGGCCATGTATCCTATTCGCCTCGTTGCTTTTCCCGTCCTGCCGACTCCTTGTTTGTTCCATTTCGTCTGGATTCCAATCAGACAATGTTTAAATCTGGATATCCATGTTTACAAGACCTTCTTGTTCCCCGCCTTAACCATTTTTTCCTGTGTGTTTCACGCGACTTTTCTTCTCTGTGTGACTAATGTGCTGAAATTTTATCTTTCAGGTTTTATCTTCAGATAAGCATGGGCAGTGTATTAACTCAATTGAGTATTTGAAGGGATTAAAAATCAAGAGTGAGATTCTAAAAACGGAACAACCCTTAGCATGTGTCTGCCCGTTTGAGGCTCCTCCTATAAATGTTTAAACTATGCGCAAAAGCAACTGAGTTAATACAATTTACATTTCCTGTAGTTGCTCCATATTCAGCACATGAAACGGAATTTGCCATGAAATTGCGATGACAGCAAAGCAACAGGCCCCGCCCCGTCAAGCGCAATGTGGATTGAGATCAATGCAGATTGAAGGCATACCTGTATGCTATTCGTACCCCACTTGCGTGATCAAATTTAATTCAGACCTTCCCAGGTAGCATATTGTTTTCAATTGGGGATATTCCCTGGCAGGAAAAGTCAGGATTCTTCTGGATAATATCCAAATGATGATGGAGAAAGTGATCGTTTGAAGTTCCGTGATTGGCCTGCTAAAATGTCATACAGCTGTTATGATTGAATTTGTGGGCACTCGCTGTCCATCAGGTGGTTGTTGGATCAGTGCTGAAATTTGACATGAGATTGCCACAAAAGCTTTTGCAATAAAACCGTAACACGAAATGATAAAGCACAGGTGCAATCCATATTGGCTATTAAAGTTTGCTGGGTCAAACTGTACATCGCACACTTATTTTACTCCTTATTAATAGCTACTTGATACGAAACTGGTATGTGTTGCATGGAAACATTGTGGAATTCCGGGTATTGTTCTCTGTCCCTACAAGATAAAGATTATTTAGTTTCTTTAATGAATAATTTGCCTTTAAAGGCAAGCACTTCTTTGTCCAAATCTTGAAATTCAAATGAAATTCAACGACAGTGGCTTTCACAGAAAGCTTGTGCGAAAAAGTAAATTTGAGCCCTTGTCCTAAACTACTAATTGGTGAAAATGCAGAGGTTAGCCAGCGTTCCAAACACAAAACTTTGCTTTTTTAAAACTTGGCTGTTAGGCAAAAACGTAAAAAGTGTTTTTATCCCGAGTTCAACAAAACTGGCACCAAAACGTCTGTACATTGTTGATTTGATTTTGATTTGATCTTCTTTATTCGCCAAATAATCCAATACAAATCATAATATGTACAATAGATGACACAAATATTGGGAGGAGGGAAAGAAGCATACACATGCTTATAGAACCTCCTTTATGATAAGAATCAATACATTTACATTACGGAACACTGGTGCAATATCAGAAAACATATATATATTTCAAATTTGTTAGTTACATAACACTGTACATAGAATAACTTCCTAATAGTACAACAAACAAACACATAAACAAAAACAGACACAAGAGGATATGGTACGGATCGAGCGATCATAGTGACAGTAAATGCAATTTTAGATGACTTTTGAATATATGATAACTGTAGTTTTTAATGAGTGGTGGAATGTCATTCCAAATTTTCACACCATGATATTTTATAGAAAATTGTTTAATTTTTGTTCGGCATCTTATTACATGTAAATTCTGACGTTGTCTTGTATAATAATTTTGGATAGAACTGTTCTGTACAAACATATGTAAGCAGGCATCTGGAGATTTTCCCTTAGTGTGTTGATACATAAAAATCCCTGTTTGAAGAATATTAATCTGTTGTAGAGTAAAAATTTCCAGGTTATTGAATAATACTTTCATTGAAGTTCTGTAATGTGAGAAAGATATGATACGAATGATTCGCCTCTGTAATACATTCAGCTTTTCAAGCGTACTGTCATAAGTACTTCCCCAAACAATGTTACAATAAGACAGATACGGATACGCAAAAGTATAATACAAATTAAGAAGAACCATTTTTAATAAGAAGCGTCGAACTTTTACAATGATGCCTATGGATTTTGCTAATTTACTACTTGTATAAACTACATGCTGTTTCCAATCTAACATGGAATCTAAAATCACACCTAGAAATTTTACATGAGAAATAAGATTTATCTGTTTTCCATCAATTGAGAGATTGAGAGAATCAGCGGCATTGATTTTCGTTTTGGTATGAAATTACATATAATTGGTTTTTGAAATGTTCAAAGTTAACTTGTTTGATTTGAACCACTTGGCTACATGAGACAGTTCACAATTCATATCGTTGAATAAATTATGTAAATTCTTATTTCTCAGAAATGAACTTGTATCATCAGCAAATAGAATTGAAAGAAGTTTATTCGATACATGGGCTAAATCATTGATGTATAGGAGAAATAAAAGTGGGCCCAACACTGATCCTTGGGGAACACCACAAGTAATACTTTTCTCACCTGATTTTACAGCATCATATTTAACAAATTGCGATCTGTCGGTTAGGTAACTTCGGAGCCACTCAAGAGCAATACCTCTTATTCCATAATGATTGAGTTTTTCTACTAATATTTTGTGATTTACAGTGTCAAACGCTTTTGATAAGTCCATGAAAACACCAAGTATATAGTCACCTTCATCCAAGGCACTGGATATATAATCTGTTAGAGTCAACAAAGCAGCAGCTGTAGAATGATTTTCTCTGAATCCAAATTGGTATTTATAGAGGATATTATGTTTGTTTGAAAACGCGATTACACGTGCATACATAACTTTTTCAAAAATTTTAGAAAACGTTGTTAATACAGATATTGGTCTACAGTTACTAAAGACTGACATGTCACCGGATTTATAAATGGGTGTAACACTAGCTATTTTCATTTCATTTGGCACTTCACCATTCAAAAAAGACAAGTTACACACAAACGTAAGAGGGCTAGCAATAACTTGTACCACCCTTTTAACAACATTAGAACTTATTTCATCCCACCCTGGACTTGAGTACTTTAGATTCTCTAAGATCTGTACTATTTCGTCTGTTGAGGCTGGAGTTAAGTAAATGGAGCTATCATAATTTCCCTTAATAAATGACAATACATCTGTATTGTTATATGTAGACTCAATATCTTTAGACAGAGATGGACCAACCTTTACAAAGTAATCATTGAATTGATCAGCAATAAGCTGGGGGTTAGAAACTAGGTTCTCCCCAATCTAAATTTTTTTGATGTAGCACCCTTCTTCTTCTTGTCTATAATCATGTTAAGTACTCTCCAAGTTCTTTTCAAATTATTTCTAGAAGCATCAAGTAACTCACTATAATATGTTTTTTTCTGCAGTGCTTATCAGCTGTGTAAGTTTATTTTTATACGTTACATACTGCCACTCATGCAGAGGTGTTGGACTGCTTAGGGATTTTTCATATAATTTATGTTTTGTTCTCATGGAATTCATCGGGCCCTCAGTTATCCAAGGTTTATGTCTGTTGAATTTCTTTCGTATATCAACAATTGGAAAACAGTTATCATATACCTGTTTAAAGTCTTTATAAAATTGTGTATGCGCTTCTTGAGGATTAAATAGATTATAAACATTATCCAATGCAAAAGTGGCAAGTTTTTCAGTAAAATCATTAATAGCGGAATATTTTATTATACGTTTCTGTAATATCTGGATTTTATTCCGACAATTTCTACTCTGGCCACATAAGTGGAATACAGGGAAGTGGTCTGACATATCTGTAAAAAGAATACCACTAGAGGAAGAAACATTATCATGATTGTTTGATACTATGTGATTTATAAGTGTAGCCGACTTTGACGTGACTCTAGTTGGTCTATTGATTAAAGGAATGAAGGAGTGTGAGTATAACACATCTAGATAGTTTGATGTTGGTAAATGTGACTCATAGTTTAATAAGTTAATATTTATATCTCCCATGATACAGCATATCTTATTTTCTTGTGCCACCTTAGTCAGTAAATCACTATACATGTTATTGAAAGTATCTAGATCAGTATTAGGTGGTCTATACAGGGACGTGTTATAACACGTCCCTGGTCTATACATAACTCCCAGTATGACATCTTTCGGAAGACCAGCTTTTTCCTTTGGTATTTCAATGAATATTGACTCCATATAGTTATCAAAATGACTAAGATAAGATCTTTCAGTATAATTAATATCATCATGGACAAATAAGGATACTGCTCCTCCTGGTCTGTCATTTCTGGAGACATTTCAATGATGATAGCTAGGTATATTATAAAGTTCAACATCAGATTCCTTCAATCAGCTTTCAGTAATACCAATTACACTGAAAGCAAACTCAAGAGATTTTAAGTAAGAAATTAATTCAGAATGATTGTTAATGATTTTCTGTAATATCATGCTCATTTCAGATATGAGTGAAAGCGGTGACAATAATTATTAACAGTCTAATGAGATTGCATGTGGAAACTGCGTGGCTTGTAACATAAGGAACACCACGCGCCGGAGAAGGATCTTTTCAGTGTGTCTTGTGTTCGCTGGAATGAGACGCCGCTCCGCGCTTTGCACGTCGTGGTTTGTTACACGTTCTGACACAAGAACCACCGTGGTCCCGTGTATGGTGTCTCCTTCAACATACTGTTTGTGCATGACTTGAGGAGAGTAGCATTCCTTCATACTTTGAACTTCATGCTATTCAGCAATCTTAGAAACCGCATTGAACTAAAATTTTTAGTCTGCGATACAGTCGTTCTGTAATAACTTCCCCTTGCATGCACCAGCAGGTCGGCCAACACAAAGAAAAGGTCGCTCAGGTCCAACGGACTTCCGTCTCCGACGGGTCGGCCAGGTTGCTTAACGCGCTCGATCCCTTGCTTTCAATCTTTGTAAAAAGTGAGGGGAATAATTCAAATGTCTTGGTCTACCCACCACAAACAGTCGCAAACATAAAAAAGAAAATATGCAGTGGTTTGACTAAAATCATTGACGAATAATCTACCGGTAGGAACAATAAGAGCATGATTTACCATCATAGTGGCTTACCAGCACTAATACAGATGATCTCGCCAAATTGTTCACAATAGTAATGTACATTGTAAATATTCACCAAAACCTATGTAATCAGTACGAAACATGCTATGCCAATTTCCATTATCGATCGTACCATTATTTTACAATGATGGAATACCATGATCATAATTTTAACCCCTTTATTCCAAAAAAACCCCTGTGGTTACCTTTCATTGTGTGGCCGGTCGCATTTTAACGCATTGCACTCCAAGCTCATAAAGGCCTTGATCTACGGTTTTCCAGCACCCCACCAAGTCATGGTCCAGCAGTTTTAGGACAGCTGATAAGTCACTTGCCGGGCAGTACAAAAACACACTGGTTTTGGACTATAGACATGCTCGAAACTAAATTTTTATTTTTAATGCAGCATTTCAACAGGCTATTCTCATCTGATGCTGAGCAAAAGGGAAAAAAAGATGGTGAGTATGGGAGAGTTAATGAAAATATGTGAACGGGAGTTACAAGTGAGACCTGTTGACGCCATACATCGCGTTTAAACAGCTGTCCAAGACACACTGTGGATGAGTCAATTTCCAGGGCACGCCGAGGTAAACTTGAGATATACCAAGTTTTATATTTTGTGCATTAAAGGCTAATTGATTTCGATTCAATGACATGACAAAATATAGAAAACACTGACAAACAATTCTAAGTGTCAAAAGACGTCTTGATAATACATGTATAATGTGCATTTTCTGTCACCATTGAAGAATGATTGTCACGTTGGTCTAAATTTATGGTTATAGAAAATGTCAAGAGTTTTTGTCCGTCTTTTCGTACGAACTTTTATTGAGAGGGATATATGTAGACAAGAAAGACAATCGTACTCTATGTCGACAGTAGCAGACATCACATACACACAGTAAAACTAGGCCAGATTTGAACGTCTACATATAAGGTCTCACCGTCTGAGAAATAATCAGACAAATGGCCTCATAAAGAAAGAAGACAGAAGGACAGAAAAAAATACTGCAAAACGATCTGTCTGTACATATCTTGCCATACACTCTTAAATGTATTATACTTAATTTTCGTGAAGTAGATCGTCAGACTTAATACAAGAGACCAACTCATGCTATTGACATAATTTATGATGTACTTCAGTTCCGATGCAAATGTCACTGCCAGTCGTGCTCGACCCAAGGCAACAACCTTTCTTTTTGCAACAATCTTTCTTTTTGGTTCCAAATAGAAACCACTAAAAAGAGATGCTGTTGTTGTAATATACTTTACTTCTTTATTGAGGATTAGACAAATAGCCCAAGGCTAATGCAGGTCTTCTCCTCGTGTATACACGTACATATTTACATAGTTTGCCACAATCACGTTGAAGATAGAAATGAAAATAGAAAAACAAACCAAAACAAAACAAAAACAAAAACAAAAAAACAGGGACATATACATTTAAGTGTATGTACATACAAGAGAGATGACCTTCAAAAACAGGCGCTAGTCATCAACATTATTATTATCATTATCATCCTAGTTGTATTCATTGCCAGACTCTGATATTGCTCTTTAAAAACGCATTGTATTTCAAATGTAGTTCATAGTTGCATCAAGAATACTGCAATTACTGTCCTGAGAAAGTTGGTCATGACCAAACAAACACAATTTACTTTTGCCAACGTTATAGAGATTATGAAATGAAAGCCCAGTTTGAGACGTCACACTAATATCATTGACCCTTGCCAAAACGTGCTGTTTGTGTAACATGAAGAGTGGACACTGCAACAGAAAATGTAAGGTTGTTTCGGCATGGTGGCCGCAGGCACACGCTTGGGTGTCACATAATCGTCTAGAAAATAAATGGGCATTCAAAGCACTGAAATCAGCTCTTAATCGGTGTAGCAGTATGTTTGGCCTGCGGGGGTCATGTTTCAAATGATTACGTCTGCCAGGAAACAAAAGGTTCTTGATATGGTTGATAAAAGTGGTCAAGGACTGGATGACACTTATTTTCAAAGGTAAAGAATTCCATAAACGCGTTGTTGACGGAATAAATCCTTTCCAATATATATACATACATATATATTTGTCCTTTAAGGTACCACACTTCTGTTGGCATTGTTCCCTAACGTATAGTTATGCCTATATTTTGCGTAGGTAACAGTTCACACATATGAGCAGGGCGAAGCAATTCGACTACTTTGAAATAAAGAACAAGCTTACAATACTTGCCACCTGATACAAATAATGCAGCTCTATGGTGTACGGATTCTAACATTACTCTGCACTTCACTGAGCAGCCGTCAATTATGGGAGCTGCATATTCAAGAATCGGTCTGATAGATAATATGTTAATACTTTCCAGCGCTGTCAGTGGTAACATGTACATACATTTCCTTATTCTCCCAAAACGAGTGGTGGCCTTGTTACTATCAGTTACACTGGGGTTGAGCTGGTAAAACGGCGATATACAGTACCTTAATGAAAGTGTAGACCCTAAAGCAAAACCATCCAAGGAAATGTAGGCCCTGAAGCGAAGCACGAAGGGCTTATATTCTCCTTGGATGGTTTGGGTGAAGGGTCTAAACTTTCATCAGGGTGATCCATATTGCCGTATCACCGGCTCAACTCCAGTGTGACGATTTTATCTCCGGATGGTGAAAAGTAAAGGAATTTCAAAACACTTCATTTCGCAGTTTTGTGGTCTTTGGTCCCCCCACAAGTTAACTTTTTCTTGCACAATGTACTCGTCAAAAGTCCCCTGGGTCGAAGGTAAAACGAGGCTCTACAATGATTTGACAAGCAATTCCCCTGGGTGCTCCAGGGGCTACAGAAAATAGACCCTGGTGAAGTCAGCTCTATGGGAAGACATACAAGGGCTGACTAACCAATGAAATTCCTATATTTTTCACCATCGCGAGATAAAATGACGTCATCAGGAGTTCCCCTGTGTACTCCCGGGGCTACAGAAGATACACCTTGGTGAAGCCAGCTCCACAGGAACACATGCAAGGTCCGACTAACCAATGAAATTCCTTTATCTTTCACCATCCAGAGATAAACGCTGATCTCAAGTGACTGTCCAATGATAAATTTTTAGTAAGGATGACACCCAAGTGTTTGTGCTTGTTAACAGTTACAGCAGCGAAATTAAGTCTGGGTGGTTTGCTTTGTTGAACTTTGTGGATATGACCATTTGTTTTGCCAGGGTTAAAATCAATTTTCTATTTTTTACCCCATTCTTGAAAGACAAGTAAATTTTCATTTAATCTGATTGTTGTTGAGTCGAGATTTTCCACTATTTCCATCAAACAAGTGTCATCCACGAACAGGTAAATTTCGCATGGTATACCGTCAACCAAATCATTTATGAATACAAGGAACAATGGCCGTCCCAAGACACGTCCTTGGGGAACACCAAATTCTCTTTTTAGAAGAAGCTCCATCTAACACTACTGTCTTTTCTCTTTGAGAGATAAGACTTGATGCAAGACAAGAGGGGATCACAGATACCGTATTTTTCAAGTTTATGAATATGATCTCTGTACCATACCCTGTCAAATTCCAATTTTGATATAAAGTTAACTGAACAATCAAGATACCCTCAGATGAGAAAATATCTTCATTATAAAATTTACAGTGTCAGATAATGAACACTTCTTCTACCCAGTTCCTTTGCCCCATTCTGAATTACTGTCCCGTCTTTAGGATGGTCCTCTGTGATTACATCTTGCAGGTGAGCGTGCAGACTTAGCAGCCACAGATAGTCCTCATCTTCTCTTGTTGTCAGAGGTGGGGAAGCAAATGGAAGAGGAATTATCCGTTTGTAAATGACCTTTGTGTCTTGCAAAAGGGTGTGTGTCTTGCTCCGTCTTTGCCAGTGTGTTTATTATAAACCAGTACGTACCAGTATAAAGCAGTACGTATCAGGACCTGTAGTTTTAATATAAGGAAGCGAACCAGATTTTTTAAAACAAAGGGTCTCTTCAGAGTTTTGTTCATTTGAAAATCAAATTATAATGCATTGCCTTTGGAACACGAATACATGCCGGACTACGCTCTTCCCTTTCATCTCCGTCATGACGTGGGGACTACTGCACCATTCTGATCTTACTGACCCTCGTTGATGCTAATGCCATAGCCTTCCAAACGTGGTGCGCAGTCTCACAGTAAATAAGGTAACGATACGAAGTAAATCGGTCACAGAAAATGGCAAGCAGTTAAATTCTTCTCTCCTTTCACTTGAGTTTTCCGCAGAAAATTATTCATTCTTGCAATTATAGGCATGGCAGAAGCAAATCCTCCACAGGTCTAGTCGAGGCAAAGGATTTGCCACTCGTTGGCAGGTTTTAACACATTCTGTTTGGCAAAGCCTGGCAGAAATCATTAGAAGCTGTCAGCTGTGTGGAAACCATGATCATTGATCATGCCCCTTGCTGCCAGCTGTGTGGAAACCATGGTCATTGATCGTGCCCCTTGCTGCTGTGTGGAAACCATGGTTATTGATCGTGCCCCTTGCTGCTGTGTGGAAACCGTGGTCATTGTTTGTGCTCATTGCTGCCAGCTGTGTGGAAACCATGGTCATTGTTTGTGCTCCTTGCTGCATTAATTATTATCTTGTTCCATCTGGTTGAAACAAGTTTCATCTAACTTGAACTACCTTTCAAGTCACGTTAGTGTATCTTGATCCCCCTGGTTTAAGTCACATCCACAATTAATTGTCCAGCTGGCTCAACTCAGATTCTATTATCTTGATCCAGATGTAAGCCAGATCCACCCGATTCAAACCAGATCCACTTAGCTCAGCATACAACCAGTTGACTCAAGCAGATCCACTGAACTGAGCGTACAACCGGTTGACTCAAGCAGATCCACTGAACTGAGCGTACAACCAGTTGACTCAAGCAGATCCACTGAACTGAGCGTACAACCAGTTGACTCAAGCAGATCCACTGAACTCAGCGTACAACCAGTTGACTCAAGCAGATCCACTGAACTCAGCGTACAACCGGTTGACTCAAGCAGATCCACTGAACTGAGCGTACAACCAGTTGACTCAAGCAGATCCACTGAACTGAGCGTACAACCAGTTGACTCAAGCAGATCCACTGAACTCAGCGTACAACCAGTTGACTCAAGCAAGTAGTTGAAGTATCAAGTGGGTCAAAATTCGCATGCAGCATGAGATAAGTTATTATACATAACAATGAAACGTGACAAATTATGACAAGCTCTTTGCAAACTGTTGAACAAAGCCGCCTTTTCACATATATTTGGGGTGTTGACTATACATGTCCAGATGGCTACGTTGGTTCCAAGGATAATGATATTGTGAGACTTGTGTGTTTGTCTTGGAACACGAACTAAAACATGCCTTTTGACAAAACCTGTATTATATTTCTTGTTTCATAGTTTGTTCAAACACAGATACAGTAAAAATATACATGTTGGCAAAATATGTATTTTTACGTACACTTGCATACTAAGTGCAAAAATGAAAAAAAAAACACTAATGAAGACATTGAAACATTGATTGTATATGCTGGCATTGTGTGCTTATATTATTCTCACAAGCTAAATGTGGATATATGTTTATTGAAAAGCAACAGCGACTTTTTATATGAAGAATGGTTTTCATGATAGATCATCTCAAATTTGTTTGCTTAGCACAATTTTCTAACTTCATGTTTAACTAGTCATATATCTGACACGCGTACATAGGGAGTCCCTATATAAGACCAATGCATGGAGAAACGTCTGGACGTGTTGTTTAAGGTTTATGCGTCTTTTTTAAAGTTTGTGGGGAAAGGGTGGATATTGAGTAAATAAAACACTGTTTCACACAGTTGATTGCGCCATGTTACATCTGTCATTTCGCCCCCATATATATTTTATTCTACATTACTTTTAAGGGCGCACAGCTCCTAGATATCTTTGAAACATGACCTTTTCAATGATATGGAAGCTTTCGATACGTTTTGATCAGGACTTTCATGTTGGCTACTCTAAATATGTGTACCGGCTTCAATACATTTTCTGTGTTTCTTGTGTCCTTGCCATGCAGACACAGTGGCACTTTAACTCTTTTGCTTCTGATTTCCTCAAAAGTCCATATGCCTGATACGCTTCGATACCAGATTCATATTTGTAACCCGGCCTGTCGTTCAAGTACCAGCTTGCCTACAGTTACAAAGACCACGAGGATGCTCCAGGTCAACAAATTTACTCGGCAGATTCGCTATTGAGCCCAAAGCACGATGAGAAAAGCTGTTAACTCATACAAAACTTTGCACTGACAGAATTAAAGCTCCTTTAATCTTACTTTTTAATGCCACATCGGAAATGTTCGTAATTGCAACAAAACTGATACCTTATTCTCACCGAGTGGACTATTTATACAAAATTATATCTTACGTCTGCCTGATAGGCCAGACCGGCGGGTACGAGGCTTCCCATCGAGTACGGTGACCTGAACTTGGTATATAGTTTTGTTGTTGGTATTTTTTTTTGGGGGGGGGGAGAAAAGGAAAAAATGATGGTTCAGGTATGCAGAAGAAAGACACGCCGATTAAATTCGCTGTTTTACCCAAATGACTCTCAGGGAGTGGGAATTGCCTTTCTTCAGCATGAGGTCTGAAATATATGTACTATTCAAAATAAGACCAGCAGACAGCGCTGGCCTACAGGCAAGCCCAATACACCACAGTGAAAAACCTTCTGTCAAGTAAGTTTTTATCATTTGCTTGGGTATAATCCTATATTTAAATAGATGCATGCCTTTGTTTGCTTTCCATGGCCTGATGCCAAATTCTTCAAATTTCTGTCGCCAGACTATCGATTGGCTGGCAGCTGTCATCCCAGCACAACGGATCTCCCTCTCGTCGTTTGATTCGGTATCGATCCCTCCCGATAAGTACACACCATCAGCACACATGCGCTCCATGCCTGAATAAGTACGTCAGCGTATCCCAATTGTCACCTTCGGAACTTTGCGTGTTTTTGCGCATGCTTGTATAAGTTTGGAATAATGGCACGGCTGTGATGTAATGGGGGAAACTATTGGACAAAGACATTTTACTTAACTCATTGCATCCTGAAAGAAGACCGAATCAATAACTTTCCTTGGCGCACTCTGGGCGCAATGCGCCCAGAGCGCGCCAAGGAAAGCTGTTGACCATGGGCATATAATTTGGAATGATCTTCCATGCAAGTTTCATCCAAAATTTTGAAAAATTAGTAAATTAGTACAATACTATTAGCAGAAGACATTTAGATATTAGCGGGAAAAGGCGTCATTAGGGTGGAATGAGTTAAAAACATTTCAGTTATCAAGGACTTCCCGAACGAAAACAAATTATGGCAAATGAGGGTTCAATTTACAACGAAGACCATTGTATTATAACACATGAAATAATCCTGATAGCAAAATATATCTGTCGGGTCACTTCATCTATTTGAGTTTCAATTCTTTGTCATCATACAAACACACAGTTTCTAGAATTTTGTTCCAATGAGTGGGTTTTCTGTAGTTTTAGCGCGGGAACATGAAACCTATATTTGTGAATAGTGTACATTGAAATATTTAATCTGACATGGATAAAGCGGTGAGGGGTAACTACCAAGTCAGGAGTGATGTATATACGAAACTAGGCTGAACGTAGACCCTCCCCCCACCCTCATTTTACCACAAAAACAGCTTACTAGCATTTAACATTATGTTGGGAAAATATCACCATTGTGATGCACCGTGGAATAACTCCGTTTCATCGGTGTTCCCCTCCACCCCCCAACCCCCCGTGTAAAGGGTTACATTCCCAACAAAACTGTTATTAATTATTATTATTTTCCAATTCCGTTTTTCACAAGAGCATATTCGTTTGTATTGTGCCTGAAAATTACGAGTCAAAGGCTTGTAAAATTGAGACTGACATACAGGAAACCAGTCAATGCAATAGTATTCGGGAGAGGATTATGGTAAGAAATGTTGAAAATAAAATGAATGCTCCCCAAGCCCTGGACGTGGTGGTGTCTCCCAGATTAGTGACGACTACACGAGGGATAGTGGCACTATGACAGAGATTGTGCATTTTTATCATCGTCTTAAGTGGCCTCATATTTGCACTGAAAATTAAATGGTTGCATACAAAATTATTACATCAAGAAATACTTGCTCAAATAATGTGTGCATTTTATTTTATCATCAAATGAGCTTGCTTGGTAAACATATTCTAACTATGTGCAGTATTGGCGTGTTGAACTTTTCGATTCGAAGTCCTTGACTTTGTCACCAGCTGTACTCGGCGCTCTTTGGATGTATTGCGCCAAAAACGAAAAGTGGAAAGTTGTTAACGAACTCTTTCAGTGCCATATTTTGGACTGAGTCAACAGCTTTCCTCGGCGCCGAGGGAAGCTGTTGACCTGGACCATTACACTCTCTGGAACTATAGGCTGGTACTTGAGCGAATGGTCTTCTCACGAGAAATATTAATATGGCACCCTAACTGTAACTGAGAGCAGTATTTTGTCTTAAGTAGTTCGATTTTGGTTGCAGTTGGCATTAAAAGAGTTAAATCCTTTTTCTTCCTCTGAGGATGCAGTCATGTTCTTGCCTAAATGAAAGGTCTTTTCCTGAGTAGCTTAAATTCTGAATCGTTAGAGTACTTCAGATGAGCACAACCTTTGGTAATGGGCTAACATATACAGATTTATTCATTTTTCTATATTATTTTAAAAGCTTCCTTATAATGAATGAAAATATAAATTTTATACGTGTATTATTGGTGTTAAAATTTCAATGCGTGTTGTTTAAATTTTTCATTAACACAAACGGGATCATCCATCACCTGCCATAAACAAATATTATATTTGGTTACGCATAACTTTGACGCAAAATATCCCTGTCTGTATTTGTTATCAAACTTAAAGGCGTGGTAAACTTTCATGTATAAATTTTTCGTTTCTGTCTATGGTTGCTATCTAATACCCTAAAAGTATATGTATTTTCCGAAATAAAACATAACATCAAGTTTGAATCTGGTACTGAATGTAAAATTTTAGTATCCCTATTGATGTAATTAAATTTTACTTAAAATTTTTAAATAGTGATTAAAATTTAAAATAGCAGTTTAAAAAATAAAAAACATGATTTAATTTATAGTATCAAGTAAAAGAACAGAAAACGTTCTCCAAAACCTTATTTTAAATTTTGGAAAAAGGGCTTAGTTCTCATTTTACGGCTGTTTAAAGTTATTCAAAATGTAAAATTTTAACTTTAATATAAACTCCTGTAAGTTTTGAACTTAATACAAAATTTATTTACTCTTTTGCTGCTAGTAGTGTACTTTTTCATTTCCCCGGAGAAAATAGTGTGTCCCATTTCTGATATTTGCGCTATTTTTGTTTTTCTTCAAAAACAGGTAAAATTAAAGTTTTAATTAGGCAATTAAAGGCCAATTTTTAACACTTACCAAGTTGTCATTGTTTTTATGCTTTAAAAAAATATGTAGGTTTTATGATCTCAAATAAGAAGTTTTGAGTACAAAAGGGCATCTTTTGTTTAAAGTGCTGTAAAGGTGTACCACGACTGTTTATACAGAGCAAATGCGGAAGGGAAATAGTATCCCTCAAGGTTGTGTCAAAAGTGATTCAAAATAGGATCCCTCAAGTTTGTCACATGTGCATATCCGTGTACGCATACCTCCCCTACAACCAGCCAGGAAATTCAACAATTCCAACGGAGGTATCGTCACCAACAAGAAGCAAGGTCTCGTCATATTGGACAAATTAGTACAAAATATTAACCTGGTAGTGGCATCCTTACCATATGAGACTTCTCTTGAAGATGTCCATCAAATAAAAATGAACAGACACAAAGACTCTATGGGTCGCACGCGCAGCAATTTGGTGATAGACTATTGTCCTGGCGAAACTGGACAACGGGATACAACTTAAAAGGAAATTAAAACATACTAAAAACATTTTTTTTCGAGAGAAATACAAAATATACTTTCGTTGACATAAAAGAATTTGTAGAATTCCATTCGTTTGGAATTTTTAAATGAAAACTCTTTGCTCCGCCCGTCTCATTTAAAACTCAGCAACTAAGTATGCACTTTACTTGCCTCACAGATATTCTATCAATACGTTTCTGTGTACTTTTTTATTTGTATAATCATTATTCATTTATTTGTTTATTTATTTATTTAGTTTTATTTATTTTATTTATTTATTCATTCATTCATTCATTCATTTATTTATTTATTCATTTATTTATTTATTTATTTATTATTTATTTATTTATTTATTTATTTATTTATTTATTTATGTTTGTTTGTTTATTGTGAGAATATACAGTCCCTGTTTAATGGTATACTGTTAATATTTGTTTTGTTTTATATGGAAAGAGATAGAGAGAGAAGGGTTAACAATACGGACTCGACTCATTTTGATGTTTTGAGTTTCGCGGTTCTGATGTCTTACAATTATGATTGGGTCTTATATTCACTTCACTCAACACGGGTATAGATTTTCCTAAAATAGCATATTATATATGAAAAAATATCTTCGACGAAAAATTAAAATTTCTAGTTTACAATATAGATTTTTATAAGTCACTGTCACTGTAATCATACATTATTTTGAACGCGGGTATTTTTAGCAATTTCGAACGATTTTTGTCTCCGAAAGAAGCAAACGCAGAGTGTTTTTCTTAAGTTTTATGTGTCTAAACGTCAAGTTACAATCATCTAAATGGGCAAATTAAGCTTTTGTAAAATGTGAGAGAACAGCAAGCTTATTAAAAATCTGATGGACGTTTTTCTGCGTAAGCTTCCTCTGAGCATCAAAATTATTTTTTTCTCAGCCGCACTTTAAATTAATTTTTAGGGAAATAACAGAGACTCAAAAAAAACCACATTTGCCCGAACCATTTTCGTATATTCAAAATATGTATAAACATCTTCACAGAGACAGAAAGAGAAACACACAGAGAGACAGACAAACAGACAGAAAGACACAGATGAGCAGACGGATGGATGGATAGATAGAGATGGATGGATGGATGGATGGATGGACGGACGGACAGACAGACAGACAGACAGACAGACAGGCAGGCAGGCAGGCAGGCAGACAGACAGACAGACAGACAGACAGACAGACAGACAGATAGATAGATAGATAGATAGATAGATAGATAGATAGATAGATAGATAAATAGATAGATAGATAGATAGATAGATAGATAGATAGATAAGGCGATTTTTTTACTGTCAAACATCAGAACTCCGTGACACGTAAAAGATCAAAGATCAGAGCCTGTCGGTAATATGACAAAACAACGATCTGGGATTTGTTTTTCATCACACGACAATATCTGCAATCATTCCATCCCCATCCCATCCCATCCCATCCCATCCCACCCCATCCTACCCCATTCCACACCCCCATGCACACCCACCTCCCAACACCCCCTCACCATTTGCAACATGGGTCCTGCAGCCTATGACGGCGTGTTCAGTTGATCAACTGTTACTTGGCATCAAAGGCTGCGCATGGGTCGATAACATTGATTGTGACTATACAACAGAATGTCAATGTCTCAGACAGCTGACGCAATGTGTGCCATGTGTACTGTGTGATTGACTCAGTCAGGTCCAACGTGGACAATTTCCAACTAACGAAAATTCTATAGGAATATGGATTTCCAGCTCTGTGTCCGTATCGATAATTGATAATTGCTTTGTTTTTGACCGCATGGTTTTCAAGTTCAACATTACCCAGCTATAAATAAGACCGGTTGAACAGTTTTATGTGGTGATTTATCTTCATGACAATTTGGTCCAGGTCATATTAATGGAATGAGAACTGGACAAGGAAAAACTGAAATGACGAGTGACCCCCCAGCCCCTAACTCTTTCACTGCCCACTGCCAATCAAGTCGAATTACTTGAAACGAAAGGCTCAGAACTATAACAAAGTGCCTAGATTCATGTTCCTTGTAAAAAAAAAGGCCTTTCATTCAAGTACCAGCATGCCTGCAGTTACTCAGAACATAATAGCCCCGAGGAAAGCTGTTGAATCCACCCAGAGCGAAAAATCTTGTCGATAGAAAACATTATGTGATGATTGCAAATGAAGGCATGCTCCAAGTCTGCAGCTTCCAAGCTGGCGAAAGTGGAATGCATGGCGCCCAAGAGTACTAGACAGAACTATTGGCTGCACGAGTCTTATTCTGCACAGAAAAGGGTTAAAAACATCACACTGTCCCGGCGTAGCGACTCATGGCTAGCATTTTCGCAATATTTTAGTTTGTGGGACTATGTTAACGAAGTTTCGCCAAACATTAAAAACTCTTCTCGGTGCTTGTGCTTTTAATTGGTGATATGCAAACTTATACATAACGCACCCACGCACACATACAGCAACGCACTCACAGTACAGCGTTATACGTTTCTGGAACCATGAAAACATCTTGTCACATCAGGTTATTACACTGTTTGGGCTGGGCGACTGTTGCAGACAGGCGGAATTTTTTTAGTTTGGTTACTTATCATAAAATAGTCAAAGGTCTGTGTCCTGCGCATTGGAATGAACTGTTGCCGAGGGTCGATGGGAACAGACCGCGTTATAGTCTATGGCATGTAAATGATCGTATTACACATTTGTCGCACATCGATCTTTGCTAACTCGTTTATTCCGTCTACATTTAAGTTTCGGAACACATCACCATTGACAGTAAGTAATGCTGCTTCAGTTAGCAGTTTCAAAAAGTATGCAAAACTTGTAATTTACCCTGTTAAGTTATTACATTTAAGGCATGGGCCCCGAAAACTTGTTATTCTGTTAAATCGTTTGCGAGTCGGCTTTAGCCCACTGAATGCTCATCTTTTTTCCAGAAACAAATGTAACTCCCCTGAGTATGCTTGTCTGAAACTTAGATTCATTTAATGCTGCAGTGCCCCTTTATAAGACATGAAGCCTTGACGAGGGGGAAAGACATTCTCACTGATAATATAGATATTTTGTTTGATACCTTATCATTGACGAAAAAGGTAGACTTGCTTTTGTTTGGTTCCCCGTCTGCTCCATACGAGGCAAACTGCAGCATTATATATACGACAGGGATTTACACTGTTAAAACCTCAAAGTTTAAAAAGCTTATAAGAGATAACGATACAGACGAAATGTTCCAGCTTGATTTTCCTGTTTGGTTTGAATTTATGTACCCTGTGTCGTTCTTGTTTTCGTGTTTTTGTATATGAATTTTAGTGTTCTATGTCCTATGTATGTGTATGTTCACATGCTTTTTCTTATGATCATGTATCATGATTCTGTCTTTACTGAACAAACACTTGACACTATACTTACATCACCTTGTTTGTTGTTTAAATCTGCGCATCGTTATTATGATTTCCTTTGTTATAATTATGTATTAATAATAATAATTTGTTTACTTAATCTACCCCTTTACAACGGGGGCACCGCAGGCAGGGTAGAACCCACGGTGCGTCAGTCACAAAACACGTATTTGGTTTGATTTCACCTGGTTTCCTTGTTATATGGGGTCGCACACTTTATTGAAGCGTATGGTTTCTTTGGTTATAATTATGTATTTGTTTGCATTGAGCTTGTCATGGTATATACACCTGACCAAATTGTTTTGTTATACCTTATATTGTAGGTGTATTTTTTTCATTTTTACCTTTTTTTTATTTACAGTCTGAAGTATCAATGATAGATGTACTTGCGTTTACTCAAGGAGAAGGATTTGTATTAGCTATAGGCTATTTTCCAATCCTCTCGAAACAAATAAAGTATATTAACAACACGTGCCGAGGTACACTTGTAAACTGGACTGAGTGTGGTGAAGTGAAAGTGGAGAAAATGCAGAAGATTTTACACGAAAATGCACTCAAACTCTGTGATCTCCAGAGTGTCGTGTGTCTGGCTCTGCTCTTGTAATAAATATATTGATATAAGACCTGTTCCTAGTCGTGTTTCACTTTACTTTTGCGTATTATGTTTCCCCTTTTATTAATATTTAGAAATCATACCAGGTTAAGGGTTAGCTAAAATGACGTTCAGTATATATGAGTGTTAATTTTGTTTGGCACATGTACTGTCAACGTGATGTGGATCTTTACCTAAAAGAACGTACATAAGCACATGACGAAAAGAGTCTGATAATTTTGGTCACTATAATCAGACAACTTCGCGCTTATTGTATAGAAAGACACAAAACTGAGGAAAGCTGAACGGGATTATTTGATTCAGTTAGTTTCATTTTTTTGCTTCGCATGGTGGCTCATTGATGCCAAGCTAATGATTTTTATCTTGTCATTACGAATTAATCTCTCGTAATTACGACCACGTAATAACAAGATAAAAAATAACATTAGATTGACACCAATGAGCCACCACAATTTTGCTTCGCTTGGGTTTTTTTGGGAGGGGATTGTTTTTTTCTGGGTTTTTTGTTTTTGTTTTTGTTTTTGTTTTTGTTTTTTTGTTTTTGTTTTTTGTTTTTTGTTCGTGTTTGTTTGTTTGTATGTTTTTGTCTTTTTTATTTCTTCCCTTCTCTTTTTGGTTTTATTTCTTTCCTTCTCTCTCTCGAAACATTTAAAAAGACACTTAGCCAGATTAACCTAAAATGTTTAAAATTATAGAACTGGATTTTCAGAGTTGATTTTCCACACGATGCTCTCTCTCTCTCTCTCTCTCTCCTCTCTCTCTCTCTCTCTCTCTCTCTCTCTCTCTCTCTCTCTCTCTCTCTCTCTCTCTCTCTCTCTCTCTCTCTCTCTCTCTCTCTCTCTCTCTCTCTCTCTCTCTCTCTCTCTCTCTCTCTCTCTCTCTCTCTCTCTCTCTCTTTGATACACTAGAGACTGTTTAGAAAGAAGAAACTTCAGTTCCACATAAGAAACATCTAGTATCCAAAAAAAACAAAAAAACTAGACCAGTTTCACTTGTTTTCATTTTATTTTCTTCCAGGAGGGAAACAAAGGCGAGCATCTGCCTAGTTTTGTTGTTGCTCCGACAAGGACACAGTTTTAATTTTGTTATATTTGTATCTATCCTCACCGACAAAAACGACAAAAGTCACTTATTTTCAGTTGGTTAACGGCCACCCAAGTTTCGATATGATTAAAATCTGACAATTTATGCTATACCTGTATATCGGAAACTGAGGTTTGTTTTGACATTTCCCCCTGGCATCATCCAGTCCTTTGTTATAGTTTTTATTAACGTGCCCCTCTTCTGGTTCACATTTTCTGGGCCATCTTAGTCACACATGTAATCAATGCTCTGCAATCACTTGGTCGTGCTCCATTCACACACATTAAACGACAGCTGTGGGGGCCTCTTATAAACTATTTTTATTTGCAAGTCAAATTTTGAAACTTACCGATGACCAATAAGGTATATGTACGTTGATGTCAAAAGGTTTGGATGGATTTTTGCAATTTAATAAGGATTCGAATCTCTAAATGTAAACACATAATAGATAACAACCATGTAGCTTTTAACTGACACATGGGTATTGTAATGAAATGAAGTACATCTACAAATCAATGTGGAGGTAACTCCAGCAAACTTTCGAAAAAAATCTCGAATATATGTTCCAGACTGCTTTTTACGTTTTCATTTGAACTGTTTACGCATTTAACTCCATGACACGTTTTGAAGGTTTGTTGATCATCCGACTTTTGGTTTGCATATCAGACAATTGTTTAATAAGAATGTACAGCTTATTTGCCAATCTTGTCAATTGACATTCTAAATCATAGTAAAGTGTCAATATGGTCTACCAGGGGTCAATAGAAAATACTTTCCAATGATCACGGGGGGCACGTATGGGAACAGAGAGAAAAAGTGGTCAGAAGAGTAATTCTATGTGGTTTCAATGCCGCTACAGAGTCTGGAGATTGAAACCAAGACGGAGAGACACCTGGCGGCCGGTGTAGAGACACCATGCGGCCGGTGCAGTGGACGCTGGAAGCACTGACAAATATGTTATTTTATGAACTGTTCTCCAGAGTTCACTCACTGCACGTAAGTCCGTTATAAGACCTCTTGATACAATTCTCATTTTTCATCACATTTTGAACAGTTCATTAAACAAATTTATCATAACACATGATAGGTGAATAGAATTTACATTTTTCTGGCAGCGTGTATCTTTAGCTCATTTTCTGCCTTAGCCCTCGGAGCCACAGACGATGACATGTGGCAGGAGTTTACTCCATGGCCAACAACACCATTCTGTTACGCTATATTTCCTAACTTTTCATTTTATCTGAAGAAACTATTACACGGCAACTGATATGTACCCCCCCCCCCCGTTAATAATTACCAGAAAGCGCCCAATGTCTTTATGTAAGTTGTACTGCTGAACAATTTACAAATTCAAGGCTTCCATGCACAAAATCATGGGTTTTGTATCCGAGTTTCGTGGACGCCACAAAACCAAGGATTTTATAGCAAAACTCATGGTTTCGCTTTATATAAGGTCATTTTATCAAATCTTAAGTTTTGACAGAGTTTTGGCACAAAAGCAAGTTTTGTACGGCCACAAAATCCTTGGGGGGGGGGGGGGGGGGGTTATATGAAACCTCCAGTTTTGTGCATGAAACCCTGGTTTTATGACTTATTGAGAAATACCTCTTCGGTTCACATCTAGGGTTTTTGTATTGTTAAGTCTGGGTGCCAACACAGACATATTGCTTTTGTAGGAGTTCTTTAATCTTTCGTTACTTCTTAATACCTTTCCGCCACATTTTTATGACGCAGTTTTCTCAGCCATTATACACGTTACAACATTGAAATGTTACATACTGTGAGACCCATAGTTGAAATTGTACACCTGGTGTGGATTTATTGATATGTTATAAATTATATAAGTTATGGGTAAAAAAGAAAAATATCCTATTCAGCTATTGTCTGAAAAAACAATGGTAGATGTGTTAGCCAATTACATTGCATCAATTGACAATACACCTATTGCCTGGTTACTCTACTGCATACAAGGCATTAGAAAAGCCAAAGAAAAGTGTGTGTTGGGATGGCGGGAAGGGATCCAAGCTTCTTTTTCAAAGCAGGGCAGGAGTAATCAATCTAGAAAAGAGAAAATAGAAGTGAACAACTGGTAGTGATGGAAAATGTAAGATGTGTAGACAAGAGGCAGATGAGACAGTGGACCATTGGCTTGGTGCGATACATATAGAGAGATAAGAAATTTTTTTTCAGAAAGTTGCACAGGGAAGATTACAATTACAAGGGTTTACAAGAGGTTCAGTGTTTAGAGGAAGAGGAACGTATAGCATGGATTTTAGGTTTAAAAGGTGGCTTTCTGGGAGGCAGGAAAGGTAACAAAAATATACAGGACTACCTGGCAGGATGCTGGGAGAAAAGGAATGAAATGATAGAGATAGAAGACAACAGGTTAAATTACAATCCCAGAGTACAGGTAGGGGAGGGAGTGGGAATGGTGGTAGCCCTTATAAGGGCTCCCATGGGTGCTCCCGTGGTAAAAGCCTGAGCCTTAGAGGCGGGGATAGGGTGTGTGAGGGATGGATTAGTACAAGCAGTGAGTGCAGGGGATATACCCAGGACCAGGGGCCCACCACAGCTGTGAGAGAGTGGGTGGTGGACCTTACGCCTCGGCTCTGGTCCTGGAAAACATGACAGCACAAGCTGGTAAGGATTACCATGTTTTGCCTCACCTCATTTTTTATTTACCCTAGGCCATCTGTGTCACACAGTGACACAGGACCGCGGCAGACAAGCGGAGAGCCACATTATTTATCATCATCATCATCATCATCATCATCATCATCATCATCATCATCATCATCATCATCATCATCATCATCATCATCATCATCATCATCACTACAACTACAACTACTATTACTACTATTACTGTTCAGCAGATTGTAGCTGATGACCTGATTGATGATGTCACAAACAGTATCAGAGGTGGTTTCAAAACAAGCTCCGATAGGGGGAACAAGATAGATTTGCTTGCAAATCTATCCATTCTAGTTTTGTTCTTGTCTTTGTTTGCTTTTTGTTTTTGTTTTGGGTTTTTGTTTGTCTGTTTCTTTTATTAATTTCTTTGTGTCAGAAGAATAAAACGACATCAGGCAACAGTTTTCCTCGACACATTCTGTGTGCATGGCGTGCCAAGACAAGCTCTTGACTGAATCTCCAGCAACATCCTTGAAGGGTAGCGAGGTATATTCCAGTTCAATATACCATTTGATTTTCTACTGATGTCTACCCTTGTTTCCATTCATTACGCTGCTTCTGTCTTGGCTTTTTTTCCGAAGGCTTATATCGCCCATATTTCAACTTTGCCCATATTTTCTTGGCATGGAACCACCACACGTGGGGGAGTGTACACATTTCAATTTTCGGAAAAAATTAAACATTCCCAAATTTACTGGAAACACATTTCCCCAATTCCAGAATAAGTGCCAAACTTTAAAATTAGTGAAGCGTGCCATGTATAAAAAAGGGGAGGGGCACAGACCTGTACCATACCATGTAAAAATCCTACCATTGAAACGCTTAACCCGGGCCTATGGAATGTAGTCTCAGAGTGTGACGTATGAAAACACCACTTTGTTATCAAATGTTTTAAAAGTAGTCATGTCATTCAGAGTAATTGGTTTCTCTTTCTCTCCTAGAAAAATAATCTGACCTGAGCCACTCTTTGTTATGGGAGAATTTTGGATGTGACATATCGTCAAGGCAGAGAACAAATAAACAAGCTTCCATTTCTCCAACTTTTCCTTATACCACAGCGACAGTGAAGGCAACCCTTCCACGAGTGACAGAAATAAGACATTGTGTTATAACTTTAGTATATTCCCACTGCAATCTTGCCTGAGATTTATCCATCAAATTTTGTAATTTCTTTAAAGTATTTAATGCCAGAAGAAATCTATCCTCATTTATGTATTGTATGACTGTTGGCATAAAATCCACACACACGCGCGTGCGCACGTGTGTGGCAGACGAGATTTTAAGCAACCATTGACTTTTGTGTGTTGATGTTGGTCTGTTTCAAATAAGGTCCAATCATGGCTTTTACAAATTCTTGTTTAAGAAATTAACTTCATCTGTTTTGCGTGTACGACCTTATAACTTGCAGGCTATGCCTTCATACACATTTGTACCATGCAGCACTGACGTGCCCCATGGTACAAATGACTATCACACCCTACAGGCTATAAGCTAATACACGTAATGTGAATGAACTTAATTGCTTATATTGATATTTTTCCCTTTGTTACACACTAAAACTTTGAAAAATGACTTTAACCTGCTCATTGTGGCGATCTGTTTAATGCTAAAAATTGGCATCAGACACCACAAAAAGGCGAACACGAGAGTCAAGAAAATAATTCACAAGCTTATTCAAAGTTTTTAATTTTCACTTTAACAAATATAATGTATACACCAAACATCACAAAGCGATAAAGCATTTCGTGATTAAGAAGAACAGTACCTGCCGCATATAGATTATATCTCCTTTAATAAAATAAATTTAATACGACGCGCCGTGGGAAAGTAATAGTAGTAGCGGGAATCATTGAGCAATGTGAAGAGGCCATTGCAGGTATGCACAGATACACTGTATTTTTTTGCTCCCATTCTCCTGATTCTAAAAACCAATCCATTTAAGATGTTTTGGTTAACATCTCTTGCGTGTGGATGGGTGAGTTTGGGTGGGTGAGTGGGTGCGCGCGCATGCGTGTAGGCCCTATGCATATCGTTTGATCTGATACCAATTTCAAATATATTGATCAATACTCATATACAGTTTCTATCAATGTTTCCATCAGTGTAAATTTACGTTGTGTTTCAGCTATTTTTTCCACTTCAGAGCTGTTTTGTCAAGTTGTAACAGCTAATCCCATAGGTTCGTAATGCTAAATGGGGTACTTGTATTAGGTATGAGCAGCTATTTACACACACAACTCTCTCATAACTTCTTAATTAAAAAAAAAATCCTCCACCATATCCATTTCTTCTAACTCATAATATTAGAGAGCTACATGGACTGCTCTCCTGCTTGATGGACGCCATCTACAGACAGGATTTTAATTAACTCTTTCAGTGCCAGTCACGTCTAAAGTAGATCTACTTAAGTCAGACAAGTCTGAATTATCATTAGGATCCCAGATTTGAAGACCTTTCATTCAAATCCCAGTGAGCCTGCAGTTCCAAAGAAAATATCAGGTCAAGAGCTTTTCTCTTTGCGCATTTGGCGCTTTGTGCCCAATGCGAGTCGAGAAAAGCTGTTGACACAGTCAAACATTTCGCACTGCAAGGATTACAAGGATAACTAGAAAAGAAGATATGCTTGACAGCAAATCTGCCTGAGTGCCTTCAAAATGAGAACAGTTTGAAATGCTACACTTCGCCATTGTTCAACAAAATCTAAATTACATCCATTAGCCTAATTTTTATAAGGTAAAAGGCTGCAACTTTGGTTCTTGGTTCATTGGATGTGGCATGTCGCAAATTTATAAATGAAGTTTGAATGAAACTACTATTTATAATAGTTTTGAAGCTATTCAACATTTTGATTTGTGTATTTGCTCAATTTGAATAAATTGAGAACTGACAACTTTGGTTTATGGCTCATTGGATGGAGCTTTGCTACAAACCCATTAATGGAAGTATGAATGGTACCTTTATTTATAAAAGTTTCGAAGCTATTCAAGATTTACATTTTGTATGTTTACCTTATTTGCATAAATTAAAATCCTACAACTTTACTTCGTAGTTCATTGGATGCGGCTTTGCCACAAACCTATAAATTGAAGTTGGAATGGTATGTCTATGTATAGTAGTTTTGGAGATATTCAACTTAGAAAATTTTTCAAAGTCCCTTATTAGCATAATTCAATTCTACAACTTAAGCTGTCCATTATATTGGCAGGTGCCACAAACCTATATATGCTCATTGAAACATTGAGTATCTGCAATAGTTTGGAAGTTATGGAGCTTTTAACATTTTAATTGCCCCTAATTTGCATACTTTTAAACATCATGCCTATTCCAAATGAGATGTACAATTTCACTGGTTAGGTCAGTTAGCATAGCAAGTCCGGTGGTTTTCCAAAAATAGTGCTTGAGAAAATCTCCACACCAACTTGGCCGTGAAGAAGAAAGAAAAGTAAGAAGAAGAAAGAAAGAAAGAAAGAAAGAAATTCACAATAGGAGGTATTCATATTGAACTGCTCTGGTCCCCTCAGTTGCTGGGCCACAGAACTATGCCTCCGCCATGATCAGGGCACCTGTACAACATATGTTACTTAACCATCCAAAATTAACATTTTTTCTAACAAACAAATTAAATTTGCTAAATATGTTAAGCATCTTGTATGTTTTCAAGCTTAGTGAATGACTTTCCTTAAGCTTTTTGCTTTCTCAAGTTGCTCCTTTTACTACAAGAGCTCATATGGCCCTGCTTAACACATGGATGTGCCCTCTTTTCTCTCAGGTTCCTTGCTGCAGTCTAGGTGGCAGCACAGGGTCACATTTAAAATGCATACCTCCTATTCCAGTGTTTACTTATACAGTGAAACCTCTCTTCAGTGGGCACCTTTGGGACCAGAAAAAAAGTCACCCCTGGGACCAGAGAAAAGTGCCCACTCCTGAGAGGGTCAGCCCTTCTGGTCAGTATGGATGAGTATGTGTGCATGTACTTGAACATTATTCATACATGCACATATGCATGTAGAGTGCATACATATTATAATCCAAGGGGAGGTGTATACATGCAATACAAAGCTGCCTTTCTTCCTTTATTACATAAACAAATTTTAACAGAAGCTGTCAAGAAACTACATGTACCTGTGAACCGAGGCAAGGACTATACTGTCTCAGTATTGGCTATGAAGAACAGACTTCATCTCACTGGTTACAAGAAAACAAATACATAAAAGTGTCCACTGAGATGACACAAATGCACACACTGTTTCAAAATTCACAAAGTTCTGAAAACAAATCATTGAGGATTGGAAGACCATACTTTGATGGGTCTGGCCAAGTAGTCTATTTTTAACAGAGGGTACTCTGAGGCTTGCTCTACCTAGAAGTCAAGAGTCCTTTGTGTTCCCTTGGGACTGGTAAGCTCAGCAGACTGACATAGCCTCAGGCAAATACAGACCAGCTAGGATACCAGTCTCGGTTATGTTGCACTGACAGCTCTGTGCCGCACTAGTAAGAACTATAGCCTGCCTGGTATATATGGCAGCATGGAGCATTTGTTCTTGCATGAACAAAAAGAGATCCTCTGTATTTTATGAGAGCCTCGTTACACAGTTGTTGGGAGTCCCCCCCCCCGCCCCCTATTTGCCACAAGACCGAAACCTTGCACTCTATACACCTAGCATGCATGGATAGAAGGCTGCCTATGACACAGGTTCAAGCTAACTAATTATGGATGCAAAATGGTTGCCTAACACCATGGAGGTCAAGATATAGGTCAACAAGCAGTTACAGGCATGCATGTATGGATTGTGGGGAAATTTGGTGAATTTAGCATGCATTCAAAATCTCCAACTTTTGTTTGTGTGCTATTGCATTTGCCAGTTGTCTTAAGCCTATATGTGTAAGTCAGAACTTTGTGTCTATCTATAATATTTTTGAAGATATAGAGCTTTTAAAATTTTAATTGCCCCTAATTTGCATAATTTTCAACCCAAATGGCAAAATTTCATCGGTAGGTCAGTCACCATGGCATGTTTGGTGGTTTGGGGAATAAAAGTGTCTGAGAAAAACTCCGGACAAACTTGGGTGGCATGGAAAGAAAGATAGAAATGAAGAATGTAAGGAAAAACAATATATGTCTTGGTTGGCACCCAGACATAAAGAGAGAGAGAGAGAGAGAGAGAGAGAGAGAGAGAGAGAGAGAGAGAGAGAGAGAGAAAGAAAGAAAGAAAGAAAGAAAGAAAGAAAGAAAGAAAGAAAGAAAGAAAGAAAGAAAGAAAGAAAGAAAGAAAGAAAGAAAGAAAGAAAGAAAGAAAGAAAGTGAGTGTTGACACACAAAATCTTTAATAAGAACGCAAGGAAATCAATATCCCTGGGTTAGCACCCACACATAAAGCAAACACTGGGGATGGGCCGATATTCATATTGGATATCAGGCCTTTTCTTCAATATTGGATCAGATATTGGAATAAAAAGTGATCAGATACCGATATAACGGGTATATGCGTATGACAGTGAAAGGTTGCTTTTTTATCTCTTCAATTCTGGAAATAGACCAACATACATGTACATTTCTCCAAAAGGTAGGGAAACAAAGGAAAACTTGAGAAATTTATCAAGTATTAATTAGGTATTCATGACACTGTAAAATGCATTTTATTTAGACGTGGACTGAAAGTTTTTACATTGAAATCTTGTCCATTGGTTGTGTCAAAGTTTAAATAAACTGCATGTTTCCCATTGATTTCAGTATTTTGTATCTTTCACAATTTATATATGTATTGAATGATATCAAAATATTGCATGAAAAATTCCATGCCGGTTCATCCCTAGAAAACACATACATGTATAAACGTCACGCCTTCAATTGAAACACCTCTTTTCATCCTTTTTTCAATATTTGGATACATTCACAACAGAGAGAGGACGGGTTTTGTTTGTGCTTCTTGTCTAAGACTGTGCTAGTTATGTAATAACGTATGAGTTCGATTTCAGTACAATTCCCAATTTAAAAATGTAGTTTGACTGGTTCTTTTCTTTGTGTATATACACAGGGTCGGTTTAGGGGGCGATCATTATTTGGGGGGGGGGGGGATATTTCAGGAGCGGGGGTCACAAAATTTCTCTACCCAATTATAGGGAAAGGGGGGGCACAAAATTACGCATGCTCCTAATGGGGGGGTCATCAAATTGTGAATCACTTTATACCAAAGTCATAAAACAATAACGAGTATAAGGCTGGGGGGGGGGTCACAAAAATCTGCAGACTTGCTGGGGGGGCGAAATTCTTGTCGGTTTTTATAAGGGGGGGGGCACAAAAACTATGATGATAGCCTATCCCAATATCCCGACCCCCCCCCCTCTGGTAAATAATGACTGCCCCCTTAGTTTGTGACATTCTTGTGGAAGTTTAAATCAGGGCAGGCATTTTGTACTTCAAGTTTGGAGTAGTCATATTTATTCGGTTCTGACTGAACCTTATCGAGCTGGGCGGAATCTCCTGTTTCTTCCCCTCATGCAGACGGAGTATAGGAACTGGTTTGCGCATGCTTGATAGTGCGCATCACTACCGCAAGAGGTACTTTGCCACGCCACAGGGCCTCGACGGCAGTCACTGCAGCAACATGGATCCATACTGGACCCACAGACATTTTTGGGGCACGCTGGCAAAGTACATGGAGACAAGCTTAATTGACCTATGGCGTTGTAATGTGTCCTTAATATATATATATATATATATATATATATATATATATATATATATATATATATATATATATATATATTAAGGATATGTGCGTTTCCCATTACAGCTAGGCGACTGGTGCCAAAGGTTGCAGGTTCGAGTCCCGCTTGTTCTCAACATGAAATATATATTTTCGGCATTTCCGTAATGCTGGTGGATTTAAGTCCCCGATTCTGGAAATAAATGCCGACTCAGTAAATATACTCCATTACCGTGTTGATATGGCACTCGCACATAACTACCTCCATTGAACCATTCTTTTTTAGGAATGGGGATTTAGTCGAGTGGATGTGTGCGTTTCCCATTTCAGCTAGGCGACTGGTGCCAAAGGTTGCAGGTTCGAGTCCCGCTCGTTCCGAACATTATATGTATATATATATATATATATATATATATATATATATATATATATATATATATATTGAGATTTTTTCTACGGATAAATATCAGTTTGAATTTTGATCCTTTCCGTTTATTGGTGCATAGGCCTATACAAGTTCATATTTGTATTTGTGTCTTTTTGTCTAGAACCACTTCCTAGTAGTCACTATCCTATTCCGCATTCCAAACTCTTTGCTCTCCATAAGCTAACCTGTCACTGTCTAACTTGCATGTACATACATATGGAAGTACTATTGCACGTATTGCACACGGTCTTCTTTTAGAATTTTGACATAGGCTGTATTAGCCCATATAAATTAAAGGGTCTTCAGCGGGTAACTACCTAGAACATGTTTCGGAGGCCGTACCCACATGTCTCTGAGTAGCGGCTCCTTGTCAAAGCTAAATATTCAGCAAAGACCACCTAAATAATAATGAAGAAATACGAAGGTGGCAGATGATGAATTAGCTAAATAAGTGGAGTTTTGCTTCTAAATGCCAGACATAATTACTAAATTTGTATAGTACAAGTTCAGATAAGAGCAATTTGACTTATCCCTGAACCCTTATGTACTCTTTCTAGCTGGATAGCTTACCTGGTTGAGCCACTTGCCTGTGTATAAAAGAAATAGAAGCAAACTGGGACATTATATTCAGTCCTAGTGATTGTAAAACAGTTGCAGATAGACCACCTGTACAAACAGAGTGAGATCCTAACAAATACTACAACAATGGACATCCTACACCAGAAATGCAAAACGAACCCCATGATGACACATACTCCTCACTTTGAAAGTTTCCAAACCATGAAGCTCTATTTCGCTGCCAGCCCTGAGTCAAAGGTTCAACATAATGGGTCAAGTTTGTGATATTTGACTAAATACTGTCAAATTTGAGTAATTTTTCGACATTGGGTAAATGTGTACTTGGGCATGTCGAAAAAAAAAATGAAAGTCATTAGCATTGAAGGCAAAAACTTGTTATCAAAAGATAATTTTTTTTCTTAATCAGTTTTTAAGTACAATTAGACAAACTTCCAGTGTCGTCGGCCGCTGCTTGGCCACCGATAACCCCTAGGGGTTTAACCTGACAGAAAACATATACACCTAAAATGTCTGAAAGATGAATATTAAAACATAATTTTACAAAAAAAAAAAATTAAATTAAGTAGCAAAACAGGCAAGTCTGAAATTTTTTAAAATTATAAGTTCTCAAGTGAGTAGTCTTTACCAAATACAAGGTAAAGGCAAGTCGCTCTCATCACAAAAAGGTGTGTCAAAGAATTTAAGGTAGCAAAACATGCTTGATAGTGTCCTGCTGCTGAACCATTTATAAATTTATTTCATAGTTGAAGCATTGAATTTTCAAAATGTTTAAATCGAACGTGATAATATTGGTAAATTAAATATATATAGGTTTTGACATATAGACAGTCAGTGGATTGTCTATGGAGGGTAGCTTTAATAGTCAAGAAGGCCAATAAGATTACCGGGCTTATAGAGGTCATTTGAGTGTATTGACGAAAAGACATTCAATCTGCTGTATAAATCAATGGTCAGGCCTCATCTAGAATACGCCTCCAGTGTTTGGCCTCCTCATTCATGGAGATTAGCAAAAATGATTGAATCCATGTAGAGAAGAGCTATGAAGAGAGTACCAAGTTTCAAAGATCTTGACAATGAAGGCAGACTGAGGGAACTCAAACTACCTACCCTGGTATACAGAAGATTTAGAGACGACCTTATAAATACATACAAGTGCATCCATAAGCAATTCAACAGTGATTCATGTTTACCTGGATCTGTAGACAATGAGAGAACCAGAGGCTATCAAATATAAACTTTAAAACGTTGCAGCTTACAATAATAAGAGACTTTGTACTTCAGCAATATAGTTGTTTTTGAACTTATTGACAGAAGATGACGTAGAATCACTTGAGATAACACCATTTCAGATCAAATTCCAAAATTGCTTCAAAGAACATCCACGAAGTGATAACTGTCAGAGTAAATTTTTTTATCTAAAAAAATCCTTTGTCAATTCATACATAATCAAAGTCATTATTTTCCCGTGTTTTCTTTACTGCCATAATCCAAACAACCTTCCTTTGTTGGCGTAAGTCCATTATACTTCGAAGGGAAACACGTAGTAAATGTTCTTCAGGAAGTTTCATAATCCTAAGCCAATATTTGATAATTTTCATTTTAATTTCAACAGACAATGTATACCTCCCTACTTCCGCAAGAGTGGCCAAATTTCCACATTTACCCGAAACATCAAGGACAAATTTGCAAAAATCCGTGTGTACTTGTACTTGATCGATGTGGTTAAGGTTTCAAACATTGTGTGTGTGAGATGAATATTTCGGATTTTGTAGACTTTCTATGAGTGGCAACTGACCGATTTTCAGAAAAGTAAGTAGGAATGGGTTTGATATAAATATTGAATGAATCCGTTGCTACTTCAGGAGGTATCGAATTTTACAGAAGAACGTGTACAATATGGACAATAGTACTTCCAAATTTATATAGGTTTGACAGTGACAGATTAACTGATGGAGTGTAAAGAGTTCGGACTGCGGAATAGGGTAATGACTACCAGGAAGCCGGCCTGGACAAAAAGACACAAATACAATCATGTTGTCTTTATCGGGAATCAGAACACTTTTCAATAAAAAGTAATACTTCCCTGCTTTGTAGACTAATTTTTCTTCTGCACAGGAAAAAAACACCACGAGACCTTAAATAATTCTAGGATATTCCATCGAGCTGGTACTTACAATGATTTCGTTTTTAGTTTTTAATTTTATGTCCTGAAACAATTTCCTCTAGGAGTTGAAAATAATCGCTTGAGATTCCCTGTGCTTTATTTGCAACCCCCATTTATCACTTTACTCTAAAAACTTGTTCAATAAATTTTGTAAACATTTTTCAATTTTTGACATGAGCATGACATCATCTCCAGAAAGTAAATTGCTAACATTTTTTGCCCATAAAAATTCCTTCAGTTTCACAATAATAAAGTTCGGTTTCAAGATCGTTTGTAGGCTCTAGATACAGAACTACAAAGGGCTAAGATGGCAACCTTGTTTCAAACTTATTGTACTATTTTAACGACGACGTATTGTCGTCATGTAACTTCACAGAAATATTCGCATTATGATACTTATCTGAATAAAATTAATACTAACACCTGCTTTATATAATTTATACAACAGTGTATCCCCAGGTGTGGCGTCAAAAGCGCGGCCAAAATTGATAAAAGCATAATAATTTTTTTTTCTTTATAAAACATCAGTCGATACCATTTCTTATTTTGAAACAGATTGTCAACAGTTAGCCACCCATCAATAAAAACAAACTGTCCCACATGAAAAAACTTTTTGGTCCAGATATGAATAGATTCTAGTTTTTACAAATGATGCAAATAATTTACTGACCATATGCCATAATGCAATACCACAGATTTGTCTAAAAGCTCTTTCGATCCTTTCTTATGAATCGGCGAAAGAAAACTATGTTTCCAAATTTCTGGAAAATTACCTTTTTACAAAGCCAAGTTGAACAGATCGCATAAAATATGGGATAAATATGGGGCAGCTGTTTTTAACATTTCACTTTTAATCAGATCAGGGCCAGTCTGTTTACCAGCATGGATATCATTCAAAGCATTCAGTGTTTCATCATGAGTGAAATGCGCATTTTTCTCAAGTCATGACGAGGATCTTATTTTATCTATAAAACTGTTGAAATCATTACCGACTTCATTACTCTGGTTTTTACATCGTACAAATTTTTATTATGTTGTATATACGGGTATAGGCTCCGAAACATGATCTGAGTAGTGACCCTCTGAAGAACCTTTAAATTATTTTGCCTAATGCAGCATATGTCAAAATTCTACAGACGAACGTGTATGATATGGACAATAACATTTCCATATGTATATAGGTTAGACGGTGACAGGTTAGCTTATGGAGAGTAAGACTTCGGATTGCAGAATAGGTTAATGACTACTAGGAAATGGTTTTAGACAAAAAGACACAGATACAATAGTAGCCACAAGGGACCCATATTGGATGAAGTCGTATAAAATAAAGAACCCAAATAAGACACAGGGGCCACATAAGACGGAGGGACACTTTTTCTTTACCTTTTAACAACACAAATGTCAGGTGCTAAACCACTCTACTTTAAACAATCAGTGCCTCAAAGTTGGAAATTTTAACAAAAGCCTACTTGAAACTGTAACTGTTTTAGGCCTACATATGTTCCCGTACATTCATTCATTCGTGTGTTCAATTCTTACTGATGTGACTAGGCCCAATTCTATGTGTTGAAAAAGATTCATTTGGTATTAAAATATGTAATCCTTTTAATAATTTAAGCCATTTGCCAATATTATACACGAAGTATTTTATTTTAGTCAAAATGAATAAAGTTTTATCACTCAGAACAACGGTGTAGGTTGAAAAAAAGAACACGCTTATTTACAGCACTGTAATTTTCCATTTTAGAATGAAGCCCTGATAACAGTTGCGTTACGTTTCAATCACGGAGTTTGCATAGTTTGCAAGGCTTCGTAGACAAGTCCACAATGTTACCAGTTTCACGATGTCAAGGATGTATGTATGTGTGTATGTAGGGTAGATGAGGGGGAAACGGGACAGTATGCAATTAAACCCATATAAATAAATTTTGTGGCCTGAATGAGTTAATGATTTAATGATTACTTTCGTTTGGAAAATTATTCATTCTTGTAGCGTCATCAACACCAGGGGGTGCTTCGGTGTTGACGTCACTAGGAGTAGATGCAACGTGAAGTTGGACAGCAACGTGCGTGGGGCGTCAGACAATCAAGAATACAAAGGACTGAATGTAAGTACTTGTGTTCTAACTGTTTCCGTAATTCCTGTTAATGACTCTGTTACGCCAGGTTCAACCCTGAAGTGAAAAAAAACAGGCAATTGATTATGGATTTGAAGAATATTTCGACAAAGTTTGTCTTCAGATTTATAAACGTCACGTCTCAAGGTCAGTGTCCCGTTTCCCCCCACCTCATTATTTTCTTTGGGGTGAAACGGGACAAACCAAGTGGCAACATCAGGAACTAGATATAGTATGTGACAGAACATCACTTTGACATTTATCTCTTAATTTCATATTTTATTTCCCTAATATAGACTACAAACCAAGATTTATAGATCTACCGTTTGGGTTCGGGCCCCTTATCATGCTCTAGGCCTATTTTACACAAGGGAAGCCAGCTGTGTTCTACCAGGACTGGCAGGAGCTACCTGAGTGGAATAGGTCTACAGCTTCCCCAGTGCAATATAGGCCTACAGTAGGCATACACAATGCCACCACTCCACATGAACGACAATTTTATCCCTTTATGTAATATTATTTCTGATATTTAGTCATGCAGCTTAATAGAATACGGTGCAGCTTACACTTTATTAACCAGAAGAAAAGATTCTGTAAAAACTGGGATAAATGTAGGCCTCAGTGTATGTGTAGCCCAGGCCTATAGATTTAATACCAAAGCTTCAAATTGGGCCTAATATTAAATGAAGCAGGCTAGAGTACGATTTTAAAATAAGCCTACAGATATAATCAATGATGATTGCGATTTCGGATTGAAAATCCTTACTATTAAAGTACCAGTAGAATGTTCTATCACTGCTGAGAAAGGTCGTAATCAACAGCTTTTTAACTCTTTCAGTTCTGAAATTGGAGACTGAGTCAACAGCTTTCCGGTGCCAAGGAAAGCTGTTTCCAAACTTTGAATAGACTTGCTGTTAGGCCTATATGTTACCTTTGAATGGAATGTTTTTGTCATGTAGAATTTGAATAGGCCTTTAATACTCATATTAACAGAGATCCTTGAGGGACTTTGAAATTAAGATGACTATTGTTAATAGCTGTAAGCATCCAAAGAATTAGGCCCAAGACTTTTTCTTTTCTTTTTCAGTTGATCAGCATTAATTAGTTTATTGAAAAAAAAAACTATAACCGGGCCAGGGCAACTGGCTCTTGCAGTTTCCCATTAAATAAAAACTTTTCAAAAGTTGCCTCCCCTGTTTTGTGATCTATTAAATAGTCTGGAAGCCATTTCAATGTTTTGACACATCCTACAAAGGAATAAGGACCAAAATGTCCAAACTTTGATTTTAAATTGTAGGATCTGTATGGTATTTCTAAATTCGTTTTTGTTGTACTTGCACATGAGGTCTTAAATATTCACTGAACACGTATCTTGAAGATATTTCATCGTATTATTATTTTTTCTGACAGTCTAAACGGAATAAAATATCGCTTTATAATGATCTATAATTTAACAATGAGCGTCCCGTTTCTCCCCAAACTTTGGGGTGAAAAGAGACACAGAGATTTTTTTTAAGTGCTGCATTTTTTTATTTTGCCAGAAATATTGAATATAATTTCAGTATATGTACTATATTGTATATATTTTGTACATTTCGTAATTAATGTGCAAATGCTTAAGTGTCCCGTTACCCCCTCATCTACCCTATGTGGGTCCATGTATGACTGACAGGGCATGAACGCGACCGTTCTACACGGGCGTGTGGATCAGCAATAAATTCTACACGGTGCAGAACGGCCCGTGTGTGGTTACTCTGGACTATATATAGAATTCCACATGGCCATGTCATGGGGATTGGATTTTAAACAGCACGAGTTATGGTGTTGTGTCGAAACAGCAATCAACAAAGAATACCGTACAGCAGCAGACGATAAATCAACATCCTAGGTGCACACGCATGAAAAAGTGGTCAGCGCGAAAGTAGGGCATGCACGCGACCGCTCTACACGGTTGTGTGGATCAGCAATAAATTCTACACGGTGCAGAACAGCCCGTCCGTGGTTACTAAGGACTGCACATGTATACATGGTATAAATATAGAATTCCACATGGCCGTGTCATGGGGAATGGATTTTAGACAGCACCAGTTTTAAAACCGTTGACTGCGAGCCTTTGTCGAGCAGTGAACGGTTTGAAACGAGTGCTGACTAAATCCATTCTCCATGACACGGCCATGTGGAATTTTTTTCCTCCCATAGAGCATTAAATCCTATGTTTTTGTCAAAAACCTACTTGGTTTAGCATGCTTGCAGCAGCCGTTTCGACTCATTTTGTCCACTTTCAACATTGCGTTGCTAAGGTACGTCATTCAAGAAAGAAATTTCAGTTACTCTCTTCTATCTTACGTAATCTGTTTGGCTTACAAATAAAACAGCAACCAGTAGGAATCTCTCTGTTATTTCATTTCGCTCGTAAAATCGTTCCTTAGGCTACATACGTTGGGAATGACTTAAAATCGTTCCTGACATATGCTGGGAATGACTGTGATTCCACATGGGTAACTATGGGAGAAAATAATACAACTACACCAATGTGAGTGCCTGGCCGTAAATTCTGCATGGCACAAGCGTACCCGTGGATCGGTAGAATACACGAGATGCAGCCCGCCGCAGGCGGGCCATCGAGTGTATCCTATCCTAATTGCAAGAGTGTTGTTTTATTTTTATCCCATGTATGTGTAGTCCAGAGTAGTCTCCACCATTTCACATAAAAAAAAATGAGTGTTTTGTCGAAACAGCAATCAAAGACGACTACCGCAGCAGACTATAAATCAACATCGTATGTGCGCACGCATGAAAAAGTGGTCAGCGCGAAAGTAGGCTATGCACGCGACCGTTCTGCACGGGCGTGTGGATCCGCGATAAATTCTGGTGCAGAACGGCGCGCCGTGGTTACTCTGGACTACACATACATGGGATAAAATAATAAAACTATGCGAGTGTGAATGCCTGGCCGACCGTTCTACATGGCACGAGCGTAGCGGCGGACAGCCAGGATACACGAGGTGAAGTCCGCCGCAGGCGGACCACCGAGTGTATCCTGGCTGTCCGCCGCTACGCGAGTGCCATGTAGAACGGTCGGCCATGGTACTCAACACTAGAATGGTTTTATTTTTATCCCATGTATATTATCATTCATCCACTCATCCATCTAATCTTTTGTATCAGCTCGGTACTTTTCATAGCAGACGACAGAAATCAACATCCTATGTGCGCGCGCATAGGGGGCGTGGCAGTAGCGTGTGGAACGGTCTCGAGAGTGTAGAACGGTCTCGAGAGTGTGGAACGGTAAAAAATACTACACGGTGTAGATCGCCACGTCCACAGCTACTCTGGACTACACATACATGGGATAAATATAGAATTCCACATGGCCGTGTCATGGGAATGGATTTTAGACAGCATCAGTTTTAAAACCGTTGACTGCGAGCCTTTGTCGAGCAGTGAACAGTTTGAAACGAGTGCTGTCTAAATCCATTCTCCATGACACGGCCAAGTGCATTTTTTTTTCTCCCATAGAGGTTTTTGTCAAAGTAGGTTTTTGTCAAAAACTTACTTGGTTTAGCGTGCTTGCAGCAGCCGTTTCAACTTAATCTAGTGTAAATTGGGAAGGTTGATTAGTATGAAAACCTAGGTGTTAAGATAAAAGCAACGGGTAAAGGCATGTTCAGGTATCAGGTGGAAAAGATTAAACAGAAAGTGAATCAGACAAAAGGAATGATTAAAGCTACTGCACTGAACAGTTTCAACACAGCGTATACAGCAAGAGTATTATGGGATAGAGTTGGAATACCAGGAATGATATATGGCTAAGATGTGATATCAGTAAGTGAGGGAGATATCCAGGGAATGGGGAAGGCACATAATGAGATGGGGAAATGGATACTGGGAGCACCACCATGTACAGCAACAGAAGCAGTCCTAGAGAGTTAAAATGGAATAAAATCACAAATTGGATTGCCAAAGCTAAATTAAAGAACTAGGGGTATTTATAAGCAATAAGTGAAGACAGGTGGTGCAGGAAAGATTACAATGAGGTAGTCAAGGGAAAAACAAGATGGGTCAAAGACATACACGGGATAGCAGAGAAATATGAATCAAAAGGATATGATATGGTGGATGATTGGAAAGTATATATAGGTAAGACAGTTACAGAGGGTTGGAAAGAACACTGGAAAAGAGGAGTCAGGGAAAAAAGTACATTGAAAGCATACAGTGTATTAGAAAAGCCAAAGAAAAGTGTGTGTTGGGATGGCGGGAAGGGATCCAAGATTCTGTTTCAAAGTGGAGCAGGAGTGATCAATCTAGAAAAGAAAAAACAGAAGTGGACAACAGGTAGTAATGGAAAGTGTAAGATGTGCAGACAAGAGGCAGATGAGACAGTGGACCATTGGCTGTTGTGGTGCCATGCAAATAGAGGGATAAGGGTAGATTTTTCAGAAAGTTGCACAGGGAAGATTACAATTACAAGTATTTAGAAGAGGTTCAGTGTTTAGAGGAAGAGGAACGTATAGCATGGATTTTAGGTTTGAAAGGTGGCTTTCTGGGAGGCAGGAAAGGTAATAAAAATGTACAGGACTATCTGGAAGGATGCTGGGAGAAAAGGAATGAAATGATAGGGTTAGAAGGCAACAGGTTAAATTAAAATTTCAGAGTACAGGGAGGGGAGGGAATGGGAATGGTGGTAGCCCTTATAAGGGCTCCCATGGGTGCTCCCATGGGAAAAGCCTGAGCCTTAGAGGCGGGGAAAGGGTGTGTGAGGGATGGATTTTTTTTTTTTTTTTGAAGAGTGAAGCAATGAGTGTATAGGGATATACCCAGGACCAGGGGCCCACCACAGCTGTGAGAGAGTGGGTGGTGGACCTTGTGCCTCGGCTCTGGTCCTTGAAAACATGTCAGCACAAGCTGATAAGGATTACCATGGTTTCCTCCACCTCCCCCCCCCCCCTCCAAGGCCACCTGTGTCACATAGTGACACAGGACCGCGGCAGACAAGCGGAGAGCCACGGTATTAGTAGTAGTAGTAGTAGTAGTAGTAGTAGTAGTAGTAGTAGTAGTGTCATTATCATTATTATTAACTCCATTTTGTTCACTTTCAACATTGTGTTGCTGAGGTACCTCACTCAAGAAAGAACTTCCAGTTACTCTTTTCTATCTTACGTAATCTGATTGGCTTACAAATAAAACAACAACCAATAGGAATCTCTCATTTATTTCACTTCGGTCCAAAGTTGAGTTAATGAAGTAGAGCAACACAGTGGTCATAAACAATCGGTGGCCATTGTGCCAGATGGATCTAACAAAGAGATGCAGGGTCCGCTATCATGGGACCATTGTATTTACATTTTTTTCCTTCCTGCCAGTACTTTAGAGTCATGTCACCACAATAAATTTTGACCAGCCTCCCAGCCCCTAAAGAAGAATCATCCTGGGTTCGAAACGTTGGGGGGGGGGGGGGGGGCTGATCACATTTTCATTTGACTACTTATTTTTGCGCTTCTTCACTTCTAGCTTAATTCAGGTCAACCTCCAGATGTTGTCCAATATCTTTTCAACATAACTTTTGACAAGTCCCATGATAGCGGACCCTGCATCTCTTTGTTAGATCCATCTGGCACAATGACCACCTGTTGTTTTTGACCACTGTGTTGTTCTACTTCATTAACCCAACATTCATTTTGGTCGTAAAATCGTCCCACACATATGTTGGGAACGATCGTGTTTCCACATGGGTGACTATGGAAGAAAATTATACTATGTATGTGACGTTTTTCGTACTGATTAGTGGGATAGCTGTGATGAGAGGAAGATTCGCACCAGGTTGTGTTCTCAACATTAACAAAGGGATAATAGGCCTATGCATACTTTCAAGGGACTCAAATTTCTCAGTTGCGCTCAAGGAAACTACAAATTTGTTGTTATAATGTGCTAAAAATCTGGAAACTTGATTTTAATAAAGAGCCTGTTGTGATGTTAACAAAAATTACGTGCCTCATTTTTTTTTTCAAATCGATGTGTTGATTTTCAGACCAGCCTACGCACCCTGATCTCCGGGTAATATTGGCATGCTATTTTATTATGGCTTCACAATTAGGCCTATAAATTTATCTGCAAATAATAAGGACAAACTGTTGTGTAAATGATGCGTGCCTTACAAAAACTGACTTCCTGTTGTTGCTTTTTCTCCTCCTTACGCCCCCCCCCCGTAAAAAAATAGCTCAAATAGCTACTAGCCCCTATTACCCTACTGTATCCTGTCGTTGGGGGTGGCTATAGTTTTGGAGTCAACCCAAATCCGATGTAAATACATTCCTGGTTATCAGCCAGGTGTAATGGGTTGATATGGGAGAATGAGCTTTGGTATTAAAATCAGCACATAATGGGAACTTTTTTTCTTGTATTATAGGCCTAACTAATTAGATGTGAACAGCCACTATAGTTCCTAATTATAAACTCTTAAATATCACTCTAAAATGGTTACCAGGCATTCAATCAAAAAACAGGATTGTCACAGACCCCCTGGTTATAAATTTATAAATGTCAACCTGAAGATGGATACCACAGAGGGAATAGGAGTTTTAAACTGGAGGATAAAATTGAGAAAGAAAATGTAAAAATGAAGAAACTGATGTGAGTACATCAAAAAGTTTGTAATTTACACCAACGGAAATTCAGGATATCACATGCCATGGTTGTAGATGTATCACCCCTGTATATATATATACTATCAGCCCCTTGCATCCATATCGTCGGTCGACCTTCAGTCTCCTGACGATACCGGAGCTCGGGGGCTGATACTAGGGGATGATACAGTTACAAGTAACAACCATGCGATAACCTATAATTAAGCCTATATTAAGTTGCCGTTTGTCTGAACAAAATATCATTCGTTCACACATTACCTCCAAGGAAATATTTCAAGATTTCAGTACATGTATCTTGAAAGCCATTCACATAGGCCTACTGGTTCATTTTCGGCACACGCGATTTATAACTATGATGGCCTACGTACAGGCTGCCCTTTTTTCTCTCCGAACAAGAGGTTAAAATGGCCAGTCCCTCATTACAGATTTGTGAAATGTCATTTATCAATGAAAGAGGAAGAACGTGCAAGGTATGTTTACATAAAAATCATCGCAAAAGCCTGCACGATAGGCTGTCAAAATAACGCAGGTCTATATAGCGGCCTATACGTAGCCTACTATCCTTGATAGTCGCAAAGTGGGCTTGACATGCACTAAAACGAGGTTATCTATCTCACATGTTCGGTTACGTCACAATAACTACGCCTACGGTATGTCTACGAGCAACAAGTCCGTAGACGTACCATAGGCGTAGTTATGGCTGATTGTGACGTAAATTACGTCAGCAACATGACGACAGTGAGGCTGGAGAACAAAACAAACATTATTTACGGTTGATGAATGGTCTTAGTGAAGTAGGCCTACATTAACTAGTCAAGAGGAGCACGGATTTGTAGCAGACCTAAACTGGGGGTACCGCAGGCAGGTAGAGGTAACTCTGCATGCTTCGACAGTAGACTAGAAGGGCGTTCAACCTTCTCGTCTATGTGCAGGCTGCAACTGACAAGATAGGCACCACTTGCAGCAGAGAGGGGGAGGGCTCCAAGGGTATCTTGGAGGTTCTGTGTTATGAGTCGGTGTACACACATCAGCGCTCACCTTATACTGGCCATAGGCAAGTGACGCCTGCAAGTGAACCACCTGTGCCGTCCACTTTAAAAATATCAGCAATCATGGCCAGTCCCACCGCATCAGAACATAAACCCGCTTCCACATCATCGGGTGGGATCACAGACGTCGATCCTATTCATTTGATAAAAGAATCACTAGCGCATGTCCGCGAGGAGGCAGCTGACTATGAAGCTACTCACATTCATGTTTTTATTGTCCTCGGTGCATCGGGGGACTTGGCTAAACGAAAAATTTATCCCACTTTGTGGTGGCTCTACAGAGATGGGCTACTGCCGAAACAAACGTTTTTCATAGGGTACGCCCGCTCTGCCCTCACCGTTGAGGATATCAAAGAGAAGGCACTTCCTTTTATGCAAGTCAAAGCTAATGAGCAGGAAAAACTCGGCAATTTCTTCAAAAGAAACACCTATGTACAGGGTTCGTACGATTCCGGAGACGATTTCAAAAGGCTTGACAAGGAAGCCCGCAAATATGGGCGTGCCAACAGACTTTTTTACCTGGCGTTACCGCCCAGTGTTTATGAAATTGTATCGTCAAACATCAAAGCCCACTGCATGGCTGAAACCGACAAAAGTTCGGACAAAAAAAGTGCGGACACTTGCTGGACTCGAGTGATTGTTGAAAAGCCGTTTGGTCGAGATTTGGAATCGTCCGATTGTTTGTCGCGACACTTGTCAGGCTTATTTGATGAAAGTCAACTATTTCGTATCGATCATTATCTGGGGAAAGAAATGGTTCAAAATATTATGGTGCTTAGATTTGGAAATGGTATTTTTGGGCCATGCTGGAACAGGAACTACATTGCGAATGTGATGATTACGTTCAAGGAGACTCTCGGGGTACAAGGAAGGGGTGGTTATTTTGATGGAACTGGACTTATTAGGGATGTGCTACAAAACCACTTGATGCAAATATTAAGCTTAATCATTATGGCAAAACCAGTTTCTAAATGTGCTGAAAACATCCGAGATGAAAAGGTGAAGGCTCTGAAAGCCATTCCCGTGATCACCGCAGATGACATCTTAACAGGCCAGTATGTGGGTAATCCCGACGGAGAGGGAGAAGCAAAACTCGGGTATCTGGCAGATCCAACCGTAAATAAAAATTCAAATACAGAAACGTACACGCTTATCGTTCTGAAGGTAAGAAACGAAACCTGGGACGGTGTGCCTTTCTTTATCAAATGCGGCAAGGCCCTCAATGAGAGAAAGACGGAAGTGCGCGTACAGTTCAAAGACGTGCCGGGGGACATTTTTAACCCAGGAGAACTTCGTCGGAACGAATTGGTGATGAGAGTTCAGCCGGGGGAAGCAGTGTACATGAAGATGATGAGCAAAAAACCCGGGATGACATTTGAATGCGTTGAATCCGAGCTAGATTTGTCTTACGGGAGTCGATATCGCGGGGTACAGATGCCAGACGCTTATGAACGCCTCTTGCTGGATGTTTTCTGCGGCTCTCGGAGTCAGTTCGTGCGATCGGACGAGCTCTACGAGTCATGGAGAATTTTGACTCCGATTCTTCAACAGATAGACCAGGGGAAAATAAAACCATTGCCGTATCGATATGGCTCCCGTGGGCCTAAAGAAGCGGACGAATTGGTCGCACGCCACGGATTTAAGTATTCTGCCACATACAAGTGGACAACGCCCCATAAGCCATAACTTGAAGAAGTCCGCATGCAGCCTGGCCACACTCATTGTGACAGGTGTAGCTCTTGTACCCCACTTGTGAAAAAAACGTCTGCATAATCAGTATTTATCTCGAAACAGTCAAATGGTAAACCAACCGCAATATTACTGTCAAAATTGGGTCATACTAACCAAAGATGTGTTAGAACGTAAAAGGTTTTCAGAGAGTACGTGGAATAAATTGGTAGGTCTATAACAAAGATTATCGTTTAGTTCACAAGCGAAACAGCACAAAAATCTGTACAGCCAATAAGGTTTTCAAGCTTTGTACATTTTCATGATCTATATTTATTATAATACATCTTTTTCACACATCACCCTTGTCATGGCTTATAATTAAATTTTTAATTTCTTGAACTGATGAAATAAAATAGATAGAGGCCCATACGCCATGTTGCTTATCTATGTACATATGGTTGATTATAACGTTTATTTGCGTGTTTCAGATGTTATCTTTTGTCCCATGCCCCGCGGCATAGCGTATTGGGGGGGGGGGGGGGGGTAATACCAAAATAGGAGACTATGCGAATATGTATCCAGTCTTTTAAAACCAGTTGTATAATTAACACAACATTTTTGCTGAGCCAGAACAGTCACCTTTGAGCTCGGCCGTGTAGCGATTTCTTTCGCTTAGGTAAATACCCGGGGTTCACGCGTTTGATCTGCAAGCGACGACATAGGGCCAAATAAAGTGAGTAGTTTAGATGTCACGTGATAAAATAATTATAGAATCAGTAGGCAGGAAAATACTAAATTTCTAATTCTAAACTTAAGGTTATTAAATTGTGGATGACGCGATAACAAAGGCATCTGGGCCAAATTTGGGAACCAGTAGTCAATCGTGTGTGTGTGTAAAAAGAATTCTACTTTGTTAAAAACTGATTCGAAAATAAAACGTAGGGTAGGTAGGGTGACACAAAATAGTTTGTTTCGGCCCAAGGCACCGTGTATGGCCACAAACACCAGGGGGCACTCCACACACAGCAGACAACCATGCTGCCACGCTTAACACAACATAATGACATGAACTGAATTTTATTGCCTCTTCAAACATACATTGATATTTTGCAAATACACAAACAAAAATGACGATATACACGGAGAAACACAGAATACGGATACAATACAACAGCTTGCAAATTCCATAGGGGAAAATGAATGAATGAGGATAATGACGATGATAATCAACTTATAAATCAATTAACTAACCACTTCATGGATTGAAATATTCAGCCGTTTTCATTGCATTATAGTGATTTTCTGTTCTTGTGAATTCCCAATATGAAAATTTCACTTATTTTATCTTGTCATAGTCATTTAGCTTCATGAACAACTTGAATTTATGCGAATTGTTTACTGATATAAATTCTATGAAAATACCGGCAATCTGTTTAAACAAAATTTTCTCTGTCAGTTTTACATTTGAAGAACGTACAGCTATGTGCACATCATCCTCTAGAATGTTACAATTTTACCTGTTCTGTCCGCCAAAGGTTTGCCTGCTAAACATCCGTTCTTGGCGGTCTACTACCCCCCAGCGTGCATGCAAATCTGTCTGGGTGCCAATTGGAGCTTGTTTTGAAACCCCTCAGATACTGTTTTATGACATCATCAATCATGGGTCATCAGGTACAATCTGCTGAATAGTAGTAGTAGAGTAACAGGTGTTTTGTTAATTGATACAATGTGATTGGCTTATACAACTACCATTGTTTTTTCAGCCAGTACCTGAAGAGGGTTTTTTGTGTGTGGCCATATATTGCAGGCAGTCTTTAATTACTGGTAGGGAACAATGAAACCAGAGTCCAGTGTTTGCAAATGGTAGTCTTAAAAACAAATGTGGTCTCTCACCAGAGGTGTCTTTAGAACAGGTACCACTAAATCGTATGGTACTTAAAACAAAAATTCTTAAATTCCTAGTAAAGCACGATCTGATACAAATAGGTACCAAAGGCTCATCTGCCAGGTAAGATTCGTCTGCGGTAAAAGTTTCAGAAGCCTACAGCCAAAGATGAGCTCCATGAGGCTGGTCGCATTATTCATGTTGGCCTAGTGGGGACTTGCAGTTGAGCCACTCACAAACAAGCGGGTCTATTTTGGGCATCACCACATGGCTACCGGCACCGCTGCTGGGGCAGTGATAAGTTGCCTGAGCAGCCTGCAGTTAATAAGACGCATCTCTCGCTGGACAGACTGTAGAAATAATGTCAGACATGTGGCCCACACCATTACCACCCAGCCCTCCTTGTGGGGACAGGCCAGTCGAGTCATTTGACCTCTCATGCCGTGGACACTGCTTCCATACAGTATCTGAGTAACTGACACGGCCAGGAAACCTGTAAAGTGGAAAAACTCATGCTACGAGTACACCATGTACACAAGGCACACCGGGCATGCATGTGTATGCACTCCAAATGGGTGGGGAGTATCACGGGCCCAACTCTGCTGAGAGTTTTCACTTTATGCAGTTAACTTCCTTCACCTGATGTTAGCAGGCTAGATAACATAATGCCACATGGCAAGAGCAGGACACAACATTTCCACAGGTGACCGTAACAATGCTAACTGACAAATTACCAAACTTTGACATGCAATAGCTTCATTAAAAGTTAATGTATCCTCACCATTTTCTCAAATCTACATGTACTTGAGTTAAAAAAATTGCCTAGAGAAAATTTGTGCTTATTGTTGGACAAGAAGTCGTAAATAGCCTTAACACACAAAACTTTAATTAAAACGTAGCAAAAACAGAGAGAGAGAGAGAGAGAGAGAGAGAGAGCAGCGCCACTTGCTTGCAAAATGAAAGCTAGGTGACCCCGACGATCCTATATGCAATATCAAAGTAAGTGGGCCAGCAGTTCTTGAAAAAATGAACTGATTTTTTTTTCTAAAAAAAAAATTATAATAATGATGATAATGATAATAATAATAATAATAATAATAATAATAATAATAATAATAATAATAATAATAATAATAATAATAATAATAATAAATAATTCATGAAAAAATAAAGAATGTTGGATCCCGATCTCCTTTGCAAAATGCTAGAGACCGACCTGGAAAACATCCAAGTGTAAAATAAAAGCATTCCACGAGATGGTTTTTTGAGAAGTCGAAAATGTACAAAGTTAACACACGCACAGACAGATGCAAACGGATCGCATAAGCTCTGCAGACTGGCAAGTCAGCAGAGCTAAAAAAAAAAAACCCAAGAGGATCGCGATTATCCTTTGCTCTACTGGCTGGATTCTGCTACTACTGCAAGTGCAGATGTTAATGCTCTATACATGCATTGTATATATGTGTTTCCCGATAGTTGACCAGAAGGTCGATAGTACCAAGATATAAGCCAATATAGCAGTTTGACCTTTCAAGGTCACTTATGGTCAAAATTTAAAACATCAAAGGAAACCCTCATGTACTGTGCTATTGATATTTACTATTAGCCATAGGTCTGACATCCACCATTACCAAGATATGTCAGTGACTTTTTAAGGTCAACCAAGGTCAAAATGAATAGCACAAAAAAAAACATATAGGTGCATTCCTATCAGTGTATAACAGTAACCATAGGCCTAGCATCCACTGTTACCGAAATATAAGCCAATGTGTCACATTTGCTACCATCCCTATATTAACGGTGTAAGGTTTAAGTGCACCATAATTCCTAATTTAAAAATTTCTTAAAGATCAGGAAATGCCAGCAGCATCACGCAGTGGGAAAAGTGTGAGATCGAGACAAGGTACATTCCCAACAGTTTGAAGAGAATCAAACATCAACAGTGTAAATACACAAAAACTCATTTCAAAAATGTCAGTGCCACCTGTTGAACAAATAAAAGTCTATGGGTATCTAGACGGTAGCCTTTAAGTCTTGAGATATTGTGTTCACAAACACGTGGTGGACGGATGGAAGACGGACGGACAACGCAAAAACATAACGTGCACCCCTTAGGGTCGACCCATAAAATAAAAAAACCACACCAACAACTGCTGAACAAATTACTCTCCAGGGGTTGCCTAAACTGTTTGTCTGCACTTTCAAAGCAACTGGCCGAGCAGTCTCAAAGAAAAAGATTTTTTAGCTCCCCCCACCCCCACCCCTCCGCCCAAAATTGACAAAAAAATAAGACGGAGACCCTTCAATGCGACTTGTCTTTGGTGGAGATTGACCTGGACGTTAAATGTTGTACAATGTCGTGTAACTCTTTAAACAAAATATGGGCATAAGCATATGCCAATATGTCAAGAAATGCTTACATTCTGTGTCAGTATTTAACACTTCATTTTTTCTTGCTCTTGCCTCTGTGGTTATTGTAAACCATGCTGAAATACACCGCAGTACCTTGACCTTGATCCCGTTCAGACCTCGTTAATTGGTAAGAAAAGGCAAGGAAGAAGTAGAAAGAAAATGGTTCCTGTTCTTACTGTGACGTTTGTCACGACAGAAACGACGATAAACATTGAATCTCTTAAATTTTTACCTCTGCGTCTCTCAGCAAAGTTCCGGGGATCTGGCCCTTCCTCGGCGTTTGGTTCCCATAGTATTAGGTCTCAAAAATGATTCACCAGTACCCACTGTAGACCATAAGGGATATGCTAAAACTGTCCACAGGAAGAAGGTAATGCTGAGCATTAATTATTAGACGAAGACTCTACGATCAGCAGTGGGTTCTTGAGTCCAAAGGAATAGGAAATCACGACGCGATTGCGGAGTGGTATGCCATTTATTCTGGCACAATAACCAACAACTACGAGTGAGGTCTTGTTTTTAAACCATACTGTTTGTACATGATTGTAAGATTTTAATGCTCTCTTGTGCTTAAACTTAATGGTTAACAATATTAGAAAAAGCATTCAAGTTAAATTTTTAACGTGCATTGCACTCCTTGCGTAATATCGTCCCCTTGCATGCACCAGTGGCTTGACCAACACGAAGAAAAGTGTTGTTCAGTTCTCACATCTATTGTTGTAATGGCTAGGGCAGGTTGTTGAAACAAGAACCAAGTCCACAGGCTTCCACTTCGAATCCAACTGGATCCCTTGATTTTAATTTTGTAAAAAGTGAAGAGAACACCTCAAATATCGAGCAACAAAGGAAAGTAACAGTGTCTAACTGAAGACATTAAAGGATAAACAATCGGGTAGTTTCAGAGAATAGTTTAAATTATATGATAATGGCTACTGAAAGCCTAATTAAGTCTCGACGTCCAGCGTCAGGTCTCATCCTGTTCCACAATAAAGGTTTAAAAACATTTCTCATGTCGTTCATTTAGGGAATCCATCATGTTCAAAGCTGAGCCGTTGCGAAACTCTTGCACGGAAGGGCATCGGAGGCCGTATAGTCCAACCCTCACTTCGTTCGGGCGGGACGATGGCATCCGATGCTCTTCCTTGCAGACTTCCGCAGCTACTTACATTCAAACATGATGGATTCCCGATCTGTCAGAGTAAGATTCTATATTTCAGCGTATTTTGTACCTTTCTTGGCTTTTAAAGGTCAAAAGGACAGGTTGTGAAGTCAGCGGAAGAAATGTAAACTTTCATGCTCAGAAACAGAGCGTGATATGACCTTGAACCTGCACAGGAAATTACTACGCAGACAAGCAGAAGTAGAATCGATTGTTATCAATGCTTCAATATCTTTGTAAGATGTCGTAATTTATAGCGTCATCTAGTGGTGATTACCAGCCTTACAGCCTGGTCCTGCGAGGCTCAATTCGGGTGGACGGGATCGAAGCAGGAGTATACTGGAAATCCTAGGTCGTTTTTGATGCCAATAACGTTTACAATCTGGTCTTTGAAAACAAGCTATTTTCCTCAAAATTCGTCATGTTGCCTGCGTAGCAGACGACAATGGATCATAAAGCAGCCTACACCTACTTCAGTGAAGAGTTTGGTTTTGGGGTGGTCAGTTTGTGGCTAAGCCGTGCGTGAGTCGTGGAACCTTCGACGGTCATGTGATGTTATTCTGTTCACCCGATTGGCTCTTTCCGTTCCACTAAGATATAATTTAGCATCCATTCTGTTACATGGCCACATCAACTGGTAACCTAACTTGCTCAGGATGCATGGCATTGGTATCCATTCGGTTTGGGCTCAATTAAGAAAGTGCTTGTCAGGGACAGGTCTCTCCCGCGAAGTTGAAAGGGCAACATCTGCATATTCCTTGGCCACATGGAGTGCATGACATATCTACAAACACCGTGAAAGGTTTTACGGTAAATATTCGTGCTGGAAAAACAATGGTGATACTGCTTTGTTATTGTAGTGATATGCACAACAATAAACAGTGATATATATACACAGAACAAGTCATACCCAGACTGTAAACTTTAGAAAGCCTCGAATTGCAAGTGCCCGCATTAGGGATCATTTGTTATTCATGCTAGGGTCATGCTTATGGAACATTTGCATCCTGTATTATTGGGATACATAATTGATTCTCTTGTGTACCGGAAGGCGGTAACATGCAAGTTGCCGAATTTTCCAGTGATAATGACCAAGGAAACGTATCAACCATCAGGGCTGTCCACCTGGAGCATTGTAGCAAAATTTTGCTACAAAACTTTTCAAAATTGCTACATATTTTTTCCAAAGTAAGTGTTTCTTATGTAAAGAAAAATGCTACAAGTAAAAAAAAATTTGCTACAGAGATTTTCAGCTGGACAGCATTGACCATTTCCTGGTCAGAATGGGACTCGTTCTATACAGTTTTCCTTGGTGCTGGTTGAGAGCATTGAGGAAAGCTTTTGACCTGGTTCGTATCATCATGACAGGTCTTGTCTAAAGTTACCAGCAAAAATGTTTTCTAATACTGTGATATTTGAGTAAAATCATTTTAAGACAACTCTTTATACCTGCGCGTTTTATCGATTCGAGCGTAAACAGTTAACACAAGTCGCTCCTCATTTCGCTGCGGTATAGCAAAATAATTGGCATGAATGCTTTCATTGAAAGTCAAGTCCATGCCTAAGTATATCCAGCGGTGATCAGTGATTCTCTTGGCGTTTTTCTAACTGGCGTTCTGCTAAAGTAGAATTGTAAACATCTGAAGAAGCAAAAAGTGTTTAACTCCCAATTGTTCGGTTTACATTGATAATGTAATGAACACAAAGCTGTTGAATTGCGTCAAAAGCGCACGGCGGGAAGCTGTTGACGTCAGTGATTCTTATGATCCCCAGTGGTCTCTGCAACAGTTGGCATTCTGATACTTATATGACAGGTCCGTTTACAAAACATGGCAATCTGATACCAATATATTAATTCCAAGTATATGGATTTTTGTCGAATTTTGCACAAAAAGGAGTTCGATAGATGGGACCATATATAAAATAGGTGAGTTATGATTTCAAAGTTGTAAGAGCAATTATTGGTACTCTTAGAGCACACGTAAAAAGCTATACCGGCCACGGAGTGTCGATTCCCCATCCGAAACCCGATACTGTACAAACACTTGATCTACGCGAAATGTAAAGTGACCATGACACCTCCCCTTCCAAGAAGCCCGCCCTTCCGCAGTCATAAATGAAAGAAGATCCACTAGGCTCAAATTTGATGTCAAAAAAAACTTGAACCCTCTTTCAACGCGGAATTATCATAATAAATAAATACGATGAAACGAGACTTCATAATGTTCGCACAAGCAATGGAACTGGCGTGGGCCACTCCTGTCACAAACCCTTTTCACTTTCTTTCGCGTGTTCCTGTGCATTCTATCGCAATTTGAGTTTATTAAACTCGAACATCAATCAAGCGTTCTGTTGTGACGTAACTGGCATCATTCAACTTTGACTTTTCTTTCGCTTTAAATGACGTCCGTCTGTGGTGTCTCTTCGTAAGTTGGCTCCATATCTTTAGAATCTCGGTAACATTTATTCACTTCAGCACCACGTTGAACGTCGTATTGATTCTTCTTTATTCTGACCTTCTTCTTTGCTGGTACGTTCATACTAGGTTTAATTTTTTTGTAGTAAATATATGCGTAAATGCCAGCCAGCAGCAGTGCCAGTCCCGCCACCACGGCAAGTATTATGCCAAATAGCAAGCCAGCATCCATCAGCGATCCATTAATGTATGCCGACCTTGGTCACATGGGCACGGGTCACCCTGGGAACTGAAAGAACAACAACACAACATCTTTAGAATATAGTTACTAGATGTAGGGCTAATGTGAAGCCTCGAACATATAAATAGTTAGAGGGCACCATTTATCAAGAGGGATCATATAACATCTCCTGACCTGCAAGATGCGTAAGGAGGGGGGTCAGGCGATCTCGTTCGTCCATTGCTCACCTGAGGGGGTCAGGCGATCTCGTTCTTCCATTGCTCACCTGAGGGGATCAGGCGATCTCGTTCTTCCATTGCTCACCTGTAGTGAGCCAAGTCGTCTCATTATCCAGTTTTCCTGAAGAAATGGTGGCATTTTTATGAGCACCTCGCACCAGGTTTATCTAAAGTTATTCTGCATAATAAAGCTATATGTATGTATGTGTGTATATGTGTGAGTGTGTGTGTGTGTGTGTGCGTATAGACAGACGGACGGACAGACAGACGGACGGACCGATGGATGGATGGATGGATAGATGGATAGATAGATAGATAGATAGATAGATAGATAGATAGATAGATAGATAGATAGATAGATAGATAGATAGATAGATAGATAGATAGATAGATAGATAGATAGATAGATAGATAGATAGATAGATAGATAGATAGATAGATAGATAGATAGATAGATAGATAGATAGATAGATAGATAGATAGATAGATAGATAGATAGATAGATAGATAGATAGATAGATAGATAGATAGATAGATAGATAGATAGATAGATAGATAGATAGATTTCGAAACAGCCAGACATGAAAGGCCAGGCACGTGCCATGGGGATACTACAGACAAAACTGTCCATGTGCGTGTGTACTCTAAATACGCTTATAAGTAGCCTATGAACCAATTAACGGTCAATGACCAAGGGAAAAATCGCACTCATCGATTTACAAAATGCACATTGAAACTGAAATAGGATTCAAACTACTAAGGTCACAACTGCACATATGGATCAATATACATGCAAAATGGTTATATAAAATCCAGCGTGGCATTTATGTGATGCACAAATATCTTATTGCTTCATCGAGTTAATATCTGGTCAGTTTGTTTGAAGACAAAGCTGTAGGGCTCTCTTGTGAACAAACCTGAACGATCAATACTGTTGTTTAAATCCCGTTGAACTGTACCCGTAATATTCCCTTAAAGAAACAATCATTGCAACTTTTGCTTCTATAGTATATTTAACTCTTTTACGGCCCAGTCTTACCAAGTCGTTGTGCTGTGAATTGATCTAACGATACTAGATTTATAGTCTTTGTAAACAGGCCATTCATTCAAGTACCAGCATGCATGCAGTTGCCATGGCAGAGCAGAGGCCACTACAATGGTCCAGGTCGACAGTATTGCTCGGCCGTTTTGGGCGCATTGCGCCCAAAGCGCGCCTCGGAAAGCTGTTGACACAGTCAAGGCAAGGCATGAAAGAGTTAAAACAAATGAAATTCAGAAAGTTTGCAAGAGGAACAGTCGAAGCCTGGGCGTATTAAGTGCTTTAAAGGTCCATGATCGAAAAGTCAACAAATGTTCTCATAAATGTTACTCTTCATTGCTTTATAGAAAAATGAAAGGAACTTTTGTTACTGTAATTCTACTGCTATATCTTAACAAATTAAAGAGAGTATGTTATCACAGCTTATATTTTGAAGTCTCCAAGGAAATCTGATGTCTTTGCTCGTGGCCACATAGAAAGATTCCACTTCTCAGATGCAGACAGCCCATAGTACTGCATTCAATATGCGTCGGGGTATGTCAAGTGCGTCCAGAATTCCTTAACGTTGCCTTGTACCATCCAAGATCCATGTACCAGGCTTGAAGGATCTTGCCACCTTAAAGGTCGTGATATCCTCTTGACGTCATTAGGACACCTCCTTGTAGCGGCGCTACAAAGTCTTAAATGTGCAGGTTCTGGGTGGGTTTGGCACAGCTTCAGAGAGCCATAGATCTCTGTACAGTACGCCGTGAAACCTTATCCATTTTCTGTTGATTCAAGGTCTCGTTTCAGGATGACATACTTATTTACAGATTTGTAGGTACAGATTTACAGACTAGGATTTGTACTGGATTTTTTAATGCTTTTACGTACTACGCTGCAAATATTCATTATTTACTTTGACCTTAGATACGCTCAAAATACATGAAGCCTGTTACCCCACTTTAAATTATCAGAATAAAACTAGTTTTTAAAATAACAACAGATCTTAATATGAAAAAATACAGATTTACAGATTTCAGACACAGATTAAGAGATTTGCGCCTGTCTTGGAAATTCCTTTGATTTTACCTTCTTAACCTCTATTTTTCCCCTTATATATTCTACAACCAACATACCCCAGACTTTTCATTCGACTGTAAACTATTGTAATAAAATTAGGTTAAAAAGCTACAGCTAAACACGCAAACTGGTCACGGTAACTATAGATGGCTATCATCTATTGGTTTCTGTGTCTTTAAGATGTTCGCATATTTAGCTCCAGATTTCTTTTAAAATCGATATATTTTTCCAGACGTTTATACCGGTATAACATGCCTAAGAGTATGCTGATTCTACACAAAGACAGCAAAGAGAAGTAGGGCGTGTAAAACAAAGAAAATTACAGTACAAATCTTCGATTGTAAATCTGCAAGTCTGATGATTACTGGGTCCGTCGGCCCAGGTAAGTTGCATGTGAATACCTGTAAAATGCAATTGCCACTTCAAAAATTTAACTGTGATTGACAACAAAGTTAAGTAACAGGTACAGAACATTTGTATACCAACTTCTTGAGAGCGATGGCAGCGAGAAAAAAAGCGCAGCATTTTGTATTATTTATAATAGACACTTATTCACCAAATTTGTTTGAAATTTTTGTTTATGGAAAAATAAGTTATTTTGTAAGTTTTTCGGGAGTGGGTTTTTGTTCAAATACATTGACTTGACAGAATGGAAAGTAATCCATACATAAATTCGTGCAGTTTTCACCAGTGCCATAACTCGTATGGTTTGACCAATCTCGGTTGAAAGTCACTTAAAAATCATCGAGACTTCGAGCCAACAGTCAGAGCCATCACATCAATCTGGTCCGCACAAGCAAGAACACATATAAAACTGTGGCCAAAGTTTTGTTCCCAGAACTTACACATAAGCGTATCTTCATGTGGCATATTTCCGTCGCGAGCTGTTGCCACTTTGCAGTTTCCTCATTTCTGAAGCAACGGTGGCAATGGGAAATAGGAATTTAACTCACTAACTTATGTCATGACATATGTCACATTTTCATAAATAACATTATATAATAAAGCCAAAGATTCCACTGCATAAGACAAAACGGAAACGTAAGTGCGTAGGGCGATACTGTCTGGGAATAAAAACAAAGCTTTTGTTTAAGGAACAAATATCCCCGACCGTTTGTTCCAGGAAACGTATATTCACTCTGGGGAACAAATAATATCAGATACAGACTGTATCACTTTCAAAATTACTAAAATAATGTTTTAATATATATTCAAGATATTTAGGGTTTTGCAATTTCTACGCGCATGTCACTCAGCGGCCATTACAGTAAGTCACTTGACAGTCTCTTCTAGAACTTTTAAATACAAAGGAGCTGACCACTGGAACAATGTACCGGCAACAGTCCGAAATGCAAAAATGTAAATTGTTTTAAACTCTTACTGGCAAAGTACATAAGGACTCAAAGGGACAGTTAAACCTGCAACTTAAGCAGGGACCTGTTTAAGTGTTTTTAGTATTGCACTAGCGTATGGACACTGCTAACAGACAACTGTGATTTTAAAACTCTTCAATTTTTTCCATATTTCACCTACGTCCTGTTTGTCTACTTTTTTTTTTTTTTATGTCAGAGTCACTTTAAAAAACAGCATTTGCTGAATGGTGTAATCTCTGGTAAAATAAAGGCCTACATATATGCAGTATTTTGACCGCTCGTCATGTTTAAAATAGAACCAAGAAATCCATTCGCGTCATTGTGCCGTTCGTCCATAATGTCACACAATGCCGGGGCAAACGCGCATTGCACACGCATTTTGCAATGCGGAATCAAAGAGGAAGGCAACGCGAAATGAAGAAATGACGAGGAAGGTTATGTCAAGTGGGCAGAGTCGTCAGCGGTATGTTGGAAGCAGGTCAATAGGAGAAAGAAAGTTCCAGTCAATAGGTTGGCTCATAAGGGGAGAGTAGTTGAAGGGGAAAAGGACCGAAGGGATGCATTGAAGGAACATTGGAGGGAAGTGAATGACCCACAATGGGGTGTAGGGGAACCACCAATGATGAGGTCGGAAGCTAGGGAGGACAAGTGGGACCAGGAACTCTGTAAGAGGGTCCAGAGGGTGGAGGTTGAGCTAGCAGTGGAGCATATGAAGGCTGGTAAAGCCCCTGGACCAGATGGGGTGTTGAATGAGTTTATCAAGAAAGGACCAGTGAAACTGTGGGAAAGTATGTGTTGGTTGTTTAACAAGGTTATAGAGAACAGAGAAGCACCAAGAGAATGGAGGGAATTGAAGATAGCATATATTCCGAAAAAAAGGGTCCGTCGAGCATTTGGATAAATGCAGAGGCATAGCAATAGCATCAAATATTGGTAAAATCTTTGCACGTGTCATGTACAGGAGATTGGGGAGAATAGTTGAAAGAGAAGATACGCTAGGGGAGATTCAGAATGGGTTCAGGCCAGGTAGGAGAGTAGTGGATCATGTCTTTACTTTGTCCCAGATTTTAGAGATTGTAAGGAAAAAGAAACGGAAGGTGCACATGGCTTTCTTGGATATCCGGAAAGCTTATGATAGGGTGTGGCGAGATGCTCTATGGGCAAAGATGGCAGGGTTAGGCTTTGGAGGTAGGTTTTTGGAAGTTTTGAGAGCACTATATGTGGATGTCAAATGTTTCCTGAGTTTGGGAGAAGTTGAGGTGGGTGGAGAGGAGTTGAGTATTGGGCTGAAGCAAGGATGTGTGTTGCCCCGATATTGTTTTCATTGTATCTACGAAATTTGGGAGATAAGTTGTTAGAGAGTGGAAAAGGTGTTAAGGTGGGAAATGAGAAGATGGCAGGTCTATTTTTTGCAGACGATATTGTACTGATGGCAAACTCAAAGGATGAACTGCAGAGTTTGCTCAAGATAGCAGGGGAATATGGGGAGAAGTGGAGACTCTGCAGCGAAGACAAGAGTAAGGTCATGGCTCCAGGTCAGAAACATAGACAGGGAGAGAAGTGGATGGTAGGAAGGTTTGAGATACCAGAAGGACATGAGAAAGTCATTAGAATAGGGGAAGTGGATGATTATGAGTACTTGGGAGTGAGCATTAAGGCTACTGGCCAGGGCATGTTCCGATACCATGTGATAAAATTAAGCAGAAAGTCAATAGAGCAAAGGGTATGATTAAGCTAATAGCATTGAATAGTTTTAATAAGGCATTTACAGGGAGAGTTCTTTGGGAGAGGGTAGCAGTCCCAGGAATGTTGTATGGTCTGGATGTTATTTCAATAAGTGAGAAAGACTTGGAATGGTTGGAAAAGGCACACAGAGAGATGGGAAAATGGATACTAGGGGCTCCCCCATGTGTGGCAACAGAAGCAGTACTAGGTGAACTTGGATGGATAAATGTCAGGGATAGAATAGCAAAGTCTAAGTTGAACTATTGGAGCTATTTGCAGGATGTAGGAGAAGACAGGTGGTGCAGAAAGGTGTATCTTGAGGCAGTTAGTGAGAAGACAAAGTGGGTGACAGATATATATAAGTTGGCAGAGAAGTATGATCTGAAGGGGCCAGATGAGATTGAAATGTGGTGGGAAACGTACGTAGGAAAGTTGGTTACTGAGAAGCATGTTGTTGAATGGAAGAGAGGGGTGGAGGAAAAGAGCACACTCATTGCATACAGCGGGCTTGATAAACCAGCCAGAGGAAAGTGTTGGGATTGTAGCAAGGGTTCAAAGTTGTTATTTCAAGGAAGAGCAGGAGTGATTAATCTTGAGAAACGGACACAGAAGTGGACCAGTGGGAGCGATGGGAAGTGCAAGATATGCAGGGAGGATGAGGATCAGACAATAGATCATTTTCTTGTGTGGTGTTCAGAGTATCAGGGATTGAGAGATAGTCTGTTTGAAGGATGGAAAGAGAAGGATGAATTATGTAGAAGTCTAGAACAAGTTCAGAACATGGCAGAGGTAGATAGGTTAGCCTGGATGTCGGGGTTGAAAGGAGATACGCCAGGAAGTGGAGTAGGGATTGAGTTAGTTAAGGGCTTTCTGGTGAAGTGCTGGGAAAGAAGAAGTAATGTGTTAGGTTTGTGGGAGTCTGAAGCCAGAGTAGGGAACTGAGAGATGGGAAGGGAGAAGGTAGCCCTTATAAGGGCTCCCACGACTCTGTCTATGGCAACATAGACGGGGGCTGTGGGCATGCCGAGCGCAAGATGCGATTGTGGGATAGGTTTTGATTTCTTGGCCTTCTTTTCAGGACCACGACAAACAAGTGGAGGGCCAAAGACAATTATTATTATGTTTGTTGAGATTGTATGCCAAGATCATGTAATAAAACAAAGATAGTCTTTGAATTCAGTCCAAAAATAGTTCCAGGGACCTGTGAAGACCAATATTCACCTCGGCATTCGGCCTTACTAAATATTGGTGTTCCCAGGTTCCTAGAACCATGTGTTGATTTTATTCAAAGACTATATTTGTATAGAAATCCATACTTGTTTATGCTTTACTATTTAAAATCTATTCTACCCGTGTGGTGGCACTACTTTCCGATAAGCAGCGACATAGTAATGTGCAACATTTTGCTAAATTTACATTTGGTGTAGAGTTTTCCTATAGAAAGCATCTGAATGCAACTGCGCTTCAAAAGACCTTGAAGCCCGGCCCATCCCTGTGATATTTGTTTACATATGCTGTCCTCGTCACGTTCATAGCCACACAGTCGCTTGTCCCGATCCAAGCTGTGATGTTGCTTCAGTACGTCATCCCCGTTTGCTCTGTAAATCCGACGAACTTTCTTGGCATAACGGATTCAAATTTCAGCCAAAATACAGGCAGCACCAACTGCACCCTCAATATGACTCTGTCCCACTTGCCTGGTTACCGTACCACGCTTTCAAGATACATCACGTCTTTTGATATTTGAATCTGCGCCAATGCTGAAGCGCGAAATTCGTGGGGCAAATTTATTTCAATAAACATTCTTGTTGCACACAATTTTACCACAAATGCACTGATTTTCCGCATTTTCGTTTATCTGGAACAGATAAAATGCGCGACTTTGACATGAAATATTCAATTCTCTCTTGTTGCAATGTAACTATTAAGCCCCGCCCATACATGTTTCTGGGATCACCATGTGTACACACGTGGAAATCCAGTTTCTCGCAATTCCAGGTCTTATTGTACAGTTGGACTGTCGGTACTTTCATCCATGCTGTGTAATAAAGGTACCAGAGCGAGATAATGTTTGTTTTTTTTTAAGCTGGTGTAAATTTGGTGGAATTTTGGCAATTTTTGACAGAGTTTGACCAAATTGTTTTATGAATGTATAGGGATAACGTAGGGAAAGTTTTAGTGGTAAATTCAGGCTATTTTAGAAATTTTGGATCGGAAAGTTTGAGCGAGCGACAATAAGTCAGTGAGCGTGGGAGCTGCCATTTTGAATTATATTAGCAAGCAAGAAAATAAACAATGAAAGTATCCAGTATGTCGGGTCATGGTGTGCCACAGAGCAGGACGGGTGCAGGACAAGGGAAGGTAGCAAACGGGAGGTGTGCTAGAGGGGGAGGCAGGCAGAGGGTTCACAGGTTGAGGTAGGACGGGAACAGGCAGGAGAGTGGGTTGAGAGTGTAGCAGAGCCAGAGGAGGGACAGGAGACAGAGGGAGAGGTGCAGAGTCTAGGGAGGTAGACAGGGAGTAGGGGCAGAGTGGGAGGGATACAAACAGTGCCAGGGGTGCTGTATGTAGGAAGAATTTAGATGTACCGGGTTGTCATGTACGTTTGAGGAGGCAAGGGAGGTGAGTTTTAGGTGCTGGTGTGGGAAGTGTAGGACGACTGCGATTTTAGAAGTCCAGTCAGCAGCCCTCAAGTTAGGGGGCCACCATTAGATATGGGGGGGGGGGGGGGGGCTGGAGTTCCCCCCCCCCCAAAAAAGAAAATTATTTCACGAAGGGATAGAACACTTTATTTTTTTCACACCATGGTGGGCTGTAATTTTTTTTTCATACAAAGCAGCAAACAATTTTTTTTTCACACAGGACACATGACCTAACGTCAAACCCATTCTTCAAACCCATTCTTCCAAAGCATTAACCACCTCGTAACCTGTGTTGATGACTGAGTGTGTAAATTTTACATACTGACCTATGCAGAATTGGGATAAATGTTTTGACAAAAATCAGAGATGTCTTTCTAAAAGACAATATGTTCAGTGGTATCTATTATGAGTACAGCTTTATTAAATGAAGCTAGGTGTCTAAAGTATATGTATAATGTTTGGATAATGCCAGGATGTACATGTATTGGGCTTTACTTATTCAACATCTACAGATACAAACAGATTATCTTGTCCATTAAAAACAATTTCTGGCACCTGCACCATTCTGCCTGCTGAACTAGTCTAACCAATGCAGTCTTTGTCAAACTTAATATCAAACTGTGATTTCCTATACTGGCGGGTCTAGACACAAAATATTTTGGTAAATAGTTGAGAAAGTTTTCTATCTTTAGGTCTCTTATGTTCCTAAATACACGAAATTTTCCACTAAGCTACTTTTGTGTCTTTTGAATTTTAAATCTCAGTGGACCAGTTTTAATTGCCATCAACTCTTTATCTGTCACTTTGATCTTTTCCTTCCTACTGATGGCTCACTTGTATTGTTCGGAGAATAGATAGGACCTTTTGTAGGAAGGACAGGGAGAACAGGATGAGGGTATATTTGCCAGGGGCAAAGATTAGGGATGTAGAGGGCCATTTAGAAGGGGTAGTAAAGAGTAGTGGGGGGTTCCAAAGGTTATTGTCCAGTTTGGAACAGTTCCTTGTCGTTAGACACAATTCCCGGCCGTAGACCTGCTGCAACACGTGTTATCAAGGTGTACTTGCGTGTTTCGGGTGGTTGTGGCCCGGCCGGTGTGGGTTTTTTTTCACCGGCACCGCAGCGCCGCCGAACGGATGCGACCGGAACCCGGCCAAAGTTAAAGGACCCGTTCTTCACTCCTCACCAGGACCGCTTCGCAGCCTAGCTTGTTCTAGCTCGACGCTGTGACCGCTCTAAGATTTATGTTTTATAATAATCATTAGCTATTTTGTTTTATTACGAATTAACTAAGAAAGGACCTTCAGAAAGACTGCACTTTTACTTCCTTAATGTCAGAGTCTAACGGCACATATATAAAATTTGGTGCAGTGAGAAGCCATTAGAAGTGTAATATATATCAAGTTTCATTTGTCTAATCCGAGTCTGAGTAGACATATAAGCTCACACAAGTGAGAAGCCATATTCAAGTTATTCAGGTTATTACTTGAAGTAATCAGCTTGTGCATGTGGTTTAACTACCTCAATGCTAGTATGCAACCATTTTGCATGCACAATAATTAGCTTACACAGTCAGAACCTGTCTCCTAGGCAACTTACAATTGACTGTCCGGTTTGAAAGGTTTAGTCTTGAAGCAAATCAGAAAAAAAAATCCCAACAACTGTATTATAGCTTAGGTTCTCGACAATTCTCACTGTTCCTGTTGAATTGGTCTCTAACGCCCAAAGAACTAGGTGGCCCCATCACAATGATACAGGCCATGAAGCTTGATAGGAAGCATTGTATCCCGGGCCCTCTCAGCCAGCCCTTGATCCCAATGGACAGCTGAATCTCTAGGGAGGAGCCTGTATTACGGGATATCCCCCATCACAAATAGCCTAGTAGTGTGAGAGCTGGTTTGACCACTCAAAGACCCAGAATCTTCCAGACCGTTTCATGTATTGACAACTTTATGGATTTCACAGTCACGGAGCTGGTGTTTGGAATAGTTAAACAAGGACTTGGCATGAGCAGTGACCTAATGTTGTACCATTTTAATTTATTTAAACAAGGGGAATACACAAAATTCAAATCTTAAATGTCCTCTTCACTATTTTATATAGAGTTGCCATCCCACCTGCCAATGTATGAAATTGTGCTGTGTACTCCTTCCATAAACAGCGATCAAAAGCTGCAGCATTAAAAGTTATGCAATTATAAAAGTACAAAATTTTGAAAATGGTCAAAATGGTATCTGATTAAGATATCAAATTTAACATGCCACTCTATTCCCTAGCTGTTTGTTCAGTACAATAACTAATAATTGATCAAACCATTATAACTTCAATCTGGATAATCATGCATACATATTTCAATTTTGAAAACTTTTGTCATTACGGCCATATGGACTGAGTCGGCAGCTCTCCTTAGTGCAGCTCTCCTCAGTGCAGCTCTCCTTAGTGCAGCTCTCCTCACTGCAGCTCTCCTTAGTGCAGCTCTCCTCACTGCAGCTCTCCTTAGTGCAGCTCTCCTCACTGCAGCTCTCCTTAGCGCAGCTCTCCTCACTGCAGCTTGTCAGAAATGCATGGAAAGTGTGGAGAGGTCCGAACGTTGTTATTCTATACAAAATTTCTCACTGACACTTAACATCCAGGTTTGATGGTACTTGAATAAAAACTTTTTTCCTCCAAGTATTTGAACAGTACACATGGTGATAGTAACTAGAGTCACTTATTGTGGTGAACGAGTTAATTTCTTTGAAGTCGCTTATGTGACACCCCCATTGTATAACCAGACAGATGCAAGACTTGCCACGTGCAACCACACATTGCAGCCACGGAGAGTCAAAATTCCCATAATCCATGCATATAATGCTCAGCTAGATCACAGCTGAAGCAAGGTTGTATTAATGATGCTGATGTATATACAGACCATATTTCTTGGATCCCAGTTTAACTCATTCCATACCAGTCCCTGACATTTACGTATATTTACTTAGATTTAAGACGACAATTGCATATTTAAATTCTTCATGAAAAGAGCTTTTATTCAAGTACCAACATGTCTGTAGTCTTAAGACAGTGGTTCTGGCACTGCCTGGCAAGTCATGCTGCAGCTGCCGCAAGGGCAGCTACAGCATGACTTGCCAGGCAGTGCCAGAACCGCTGACCGAGGCCTGTCACCATAGTATGGAATGAGTTAAATCTTACTTTTCTTGTTTCAAAATGAGTGTGCTACACGTGCCCAGCACTTATTTTCATTGGACTGGTCATTGTGATTCTTAACTTTAAAAAATCCACCAAGCCAACATGAGCGTTGAATCAAACGTTAAAGGTACTCCTGCAAACACACAACAGTTTTTCTGTGCATGGAAGTGCTTGGTCATTTCCTGTAGTAACTCCCCCTGCCCTGTCCTACCCTGCCCTGTCCTGCCCTGCCCTGTCCTACCCTGCCCTGTCGTGCCCTCTCCACCGCCCCCACTCTACGCACAAACTGATCATCGAAGTCTGATTCTATTCATTACCACCAATTCTGAGCCAGTGCAAGCCTGTGAAAATATGCCCGCCTTGCAAGAAGCAGTTTTAACTTCAAAAATTGCAGATACAGTAGATGGCCGATCTGACAGACACCAATTCAGTGGGCATTTCAGTTTACCAGACTTTGATCATGTTTCCTGAAACTACAAAACACCCATTTTTAAGGATTAATTTACCAGACGATCCCTATAATAGACGTTTTGTTGATCTCCCTTCAAGTCCGTTAAATTGACTTTTGGCTTGATTTTATACGGCCCTGGTATGCCGTATGATTGCAATGACGTTTTATACCACAATCTTATTAACTTCAGTTGTCCTCATAATATAATGCAGATTATGACAAATAAATAAAATCTTTATGTTGAAGACCAGTTGCTTTAATTATGTTCAATATATTTTTCTGGCAATTTGTATGTCATATGGAATCTTTATGCAGACAAACTACAGTAGCATTCGAAACCCTGTACGTGATGGAGGTCTTGATCAGAACTAACTTTTAACTTTTCAGTGCTAATCACGACTAAAGTAAATCTACTTCAATAAAACTAGTCTGAATTATCGTTAGGGTCCCAAATTCGTATTTCTCGTAAAAAGACCTTTCATTCAAGTACCAGCATGCGTATAGTTCCAGAGAGAATACCCCAGGTCAACAGTTTTTATGCAACAGCCCGCATTGGGCGCATTGCGCCCAATGCGGGCCCAGAAAAGCTGTTGACGGGGTTCAAAAGTTGGCACTCAAAGAGGTAGCAATCTTTTCAATCATGTTCTAGCTGCTCAGCTGGATTATCAGTTTGTATAGATTTGAATTCAATATCTGACAAGGAATAATCCTTGTTTCTTTCCAACAATATAAAGCTAGGGAAGCTCATTGCGGTCATCCTGTGTCAAAAACTAATCTGCCACCCTCTGGGAAACGCCTTTCTACATCTGGTAGCTGAAATATTGACCGAATTATTGAAAATTGTACATGATGGATGTTTATGATGTTGAGCTTGGATAATGAACCGCACGGTATTTGCATTATGTAGTTCTGCCCGTGTTGCCGAGGTAACATAAGTAAACTTAATTTTTTCAACACAAAATCATTATTTTTCCAAATACAGTGTGGACTTGATGGTGACTATAAATTGGAAGGCTCCCTGTCACTCACGAATTTACAACAGATGGCTCGGACATCCTGTCCATACTGACCAGCGTTCGAGCATAAGAAGCATTAACATGTGATATTTTGCCATATCGATTTTCAAGGTCTTTTCATGTGACATTAAACAGTGAAAATGTAAAAAAATATTTAAACAGGATAAGCAAATGGCACGGATGCAAATGTCCCATTTGTGCTAGAAATGACGTTTTTTCATGCTGAATCCCAGGCTTGCGTACGACGTTAAGGATTCTTTATCCATATGCATGAGCTATGATACAAAATTATGCATGTAGAAGAATGTCGTTATTTGCAATTTTTGTATATATATATATATATATATATATATATATATATATATATATATATATATATATATATATATATATATATATATATATAAATATATACATACATACATATACATATACATATACATATACATAATATACATTCATGATGATGTTGTTCTAAGTTATGATTTTTCAAATATTTACCTATTCCCGTTTACGTTCCAAATTTATGTTCTCATCGGCATTAGTTGCTCATGGCTATTGTTTTTATTTTATCCCTATATAATGCGGCCCTTGGGAGGGTAATATGTGTTACGGCTATCACGTCCACAGGGATTTGCATCAGAAAAATAAAAATGTGTCAATATTAATTATCGTTGTTTGTCTTGCTCTCTGATCGAGGGCGCCGAACTGTGGGCGCGAGTCACTTTAGTGTCGAGTGACGAGTCACTAAAGTGACTCGCGCCCACAGTTTGGCGCCCTCGATCAGAAAGCAAGACAAACAACGATAATTAATTTTGACACATTTTTATTTTTCTGATGCAAATCCCTGTGATCACATATGCTGTTCCGTATTACCATAGATCGTCGAGGCCTCGACGATCTATGGTCTTACATAGTTCAGTACCATATTTGGTAAGGAGCGAAATTACTGCCTTGGCTGTCACCTCGTTCTTGGACTCTCCGGCGCGACCTGTTGCTGCTTTATGTACTTTGATGTAAATTACCACTTCCTCTTTCGGGCCACTGTTTGGTTTGCAAATAAAGTCATCGTTCTATGTATTTTCAATTGCCAGTGTTCTTATTCCTCACCATGCAGTGCCATGCCCGTTCGGCCGGTTGTCAACTTGCTGCGCCATTGGAAATTGGACCGCATTAGGCCTTCATTTCTAGATAAAAATATACCCGTTTATTCCGCGCATGGCAGTGTTGGGTTGTTATGCTTTCTTCGCCTCTTTTTTGCTGAAAACTATCGTTTTTTGTCTACTTGAACAGAGTATCTCAAAGAGACATTATGGGACCATGAACGTAATCTATATATTACGTTCATGATGTACTTAAACAGAGTATCCCAAAGAAACATTATGGGACCATGAACGTAATCTACATATTACGTTCATGATGGGACAAATACAAACCATCATTCACGTGTGTTTCTAGTTGGGACTCAATGATTCCGCGCAAGGAACGAGCTGCTTCGCGGTTCGTGGATTCCTGCCCAGAATCATTTCTTCCCAACCAGAAACAGTTTGTATAATTGTACCATACCCTTTCTCATCATCATATCTGACTATAAAGATGGGTCTGTGTCCCAGCATGACCGTTCTTTATCTGTGGCTGTGTCTTTGCATATATGTACATGTATAGGTATACGACACTTGTGGCATTCTCATTACGCAACATATATTCGTAGTACCAACTTTTCAAAGTACTTTATTTAGTAATATGTTTGTTTTATAATTTTACTGAAGGAGTACGTAAACCTTTAAGTACGATTGTACAACAAGGAACCACTTGCATTCTGCTTTTAATTATGTGGACAGCAGCTTTGTTTAGTCAATTACCGGAGGTTTAAAAAAAAAAACAATCTATGAATTTATTCTTTATCCAAAAATTAAACTTCACAAAAAACTACATGTTTTCTGGAATGATCCCGTGTAAACAGATAAATAGTGATAGGTGTACAACCCACAAAGCTGTTTACTGTCGTGGTTGGTGCTTTTATGAATTTGAAATCGAGGCTATCCGTTGTTGGCCCTCTGCCTACATATGTTTAATGCTAAGTGTTAAACCTACTAACTTTTTGCACGTGATGAAATGCTACGATGTATAGTTTGTAAGGGCTGATATATACATCTTACTCTTTCAGTGCCGCATTATGTGGTATAAATCTTTCATACCGTATGTCTATTAACGCAAGAAAATCAAATACAGTACAGTCGGCACGTGCAACGTAGCGACACAATAAAAAAATTGTTATCGTTTTCCTGTAGGTTCATTCAACCTGTTGTGGTAATGTAATACAAAAAAAAAAAACAGCACTCATTAAAATAATCTTCAACCAAATGTTCTGTATTAAAGCAAACTTTCCGCAATCTCAAGGGAGTGGAACACAATGTAGTATGCGTCATGCTCCAACAAACAGGGTCACAAAAAGTTTTAATGTTGATGAAAATGCCATATAGGGAAAGTGCATAGGTTCGTGCATCTTGAACTATTTGATCCTTTTATAAGTGACTTTCAATCATAAAAATATATAATGCTTGGATTAAATGTCTAAAAACGAGATCAAAAGAGTTGCATACATCGAACTATAAGCGAATTGTATTTAAAATGGAAAATATACTGTTGATAATAATCTATATGTATTCTCTAATTAAAACAAGAAATTTATTCTGAGAACAAGACTTTGTAAAAGATTCTGGCAACAAGTTCTTTTACCTGGAAAATACCTGATGAAATGCGCCGATCGGATAAAAAAAGTTCATTCTGGTGCATCTTGGAGACAAAGCATCTGTAAAAAAAAGTTCTGATGTAAGAACGGTTTGATGACAGAATAGGGTGTTGCCCATGAGCACTTAAATAGATTGGGTTTGTCACCGCACCATACAGTTTGTCCTAGAAAGTAAACTGTCCGTCCTTTTCCATTCTGTACTGCTACGTTGACCCGTTTTTTTAGTTTTATATATATATATATATATATATATATATATATATATATATATATATATATATATATATATATAAACCATAAGGTGTAACCTGAAGCGTGACCAAGTGAAAGAGTAACATGGCGAAACGTGGGCACTGTTCCTCTTAAACGGCATATACCTGCTCATATGCCTCTTACTTATCTAATTTTTTTTTTAAATTCACATCATAGTAAGAGGGATAAATGCAAGTTTTTTCCCAAAAAATGAACAAAGGAATAAATATTTAAAAATTTTTGCAGCGCCATCTACTGAAAAAACGTGGTTAAACACTTACTTAAGGTACGTCATCGCTAAGGAAGATCTGGCTCACGCGTTTTGAAAAAAAAATGCATGTACGTTTATGTATACGCACATTGGTACCCTTATGTTTCCAATGTTGTCATGGACTTTTAGCGATCATCGTGTACAGCTCGATAAAATCAGATAATGACAAAAACGTTGCTCTCTGAACAAATTTAGAGGAGACCAAGGTACTGTGAATACATTTATTTTCAAGGGCATTTATTTTCGCGGTTTTGGCATTTTAGATCTTTCCCTGAGACTTTAAATTCGCTTTTAGTTTTACTTCCAAACAATGCCATGTTTTAAACTTTTTTCACTGTGTTCTTAATTTCACGGTTTTGAAGCATCAGCAAAAAAGCGAAAATAAGAACACAGCAAAATTAACTGAATTCACAGTAAGTTGAATTCTCATCAAGCTGGAAAAGAAACCAACATTTGCTTTAGAGGTCAAAAATTTAAAAAAATCAAATCATTACAAAACAGGTAAAAATCGTAGCAACGTATGTCAAATAGATCGAGTTCTGGAGATTTCCATATGTGTCCAAATATAATTTAGATGCGATTTACAAAGTTGTACAAGTTTTAAATCCCCCCCCCCCCCCAAAAAAGAACAAAAATGCATCATATTTTAAAAATCATTAGATAGTGGAGACCCACCTAAGATGTATCCCCATCAAGTTTGAAGACAATCTAGCTCATGGTTTTAGAAAAATGGAAAGGACAAATTGTTGATCCGCAACGACAGATGGACGGACAGATGACGAGTGACGGACCAGAGACTTCTGGTGAACTCGGCTGACTAACAGCACTTCTAGGCTAAAAGCGTCATGTTGTCCGTAAGAGTGTTTCCCCAGCTTTCTAATCATCTCTGATATACAGCCTAACACTTTATCATTATGAACAAGAATTTCCACTGTAAATGACTTATTTTAAATAGGTAAAGCAGGTAATGACACTAAAACTGTGTAATATTCCGTTGACTTTTTTATATTAGGATAACACAAGGCGTCCTCCCAGCATGCCCTTGTCCAGCCTCGTTCTATGTAGCTGCACTTATACCATGTAATGCAGGTGGTAACAGCTGTGCCAGCAAAGTGGATTAGAGAAAAAGGTACAATTTCCATGACCCCACTGCACTCACAGAAATGCGCCATCAAAAATGCTATTATCTGATACAACCTTTGAATGATGTTTGTATATTTCTGGCTGGTGTTCAAATCTATCTGGACACAATATGAGGTGAGAAAAAATGTTGACTAAGGTCATTGTGATAGCCAGGTCTCCTTACACAACTTTCATTCAATGCGCTGGTAACATCCCTTTAAAACTTTGAATATGAACTGTATTTTCACACAGTGTTTATTTCCCCGTTAAACCCTAATATCACTGATAAAAACGATTTAACTAATGAGGTATTTAATGATTAGACTCTGAACACTGTAGTTTGGTTGTACACAATCTATGTCATAGCAACCAAGAGGCCCCCAGCTGGGAAAATGACTCCTTAATAGCTCAACAAGCATACGTAAACACAGGTAAATAGAATAATGATGTTACATACACCCTACCTGGCATTAGACACACTCCAGAAAACAACTGCTACAACTTTTTAGCATGTTGAAACCATCATGATAGGCTACTGTTTAATAATCACATCAGAAATACAGCCTAGCCATGTGTGATTTTCTCAACATAGCAACATGCAAGGGGCAAAAATGAAAAACTGGATGACCTTTCGAACCACCGATCCACGTCAACCGAGTTTACTTGACAGGTTGGGCCCTACTTTAAGAAAAAAAAATCATTATGTCAGTGTATTTCGTTTCAAGATCTTATCCATAACATAGGCACAATAGAAAATAAATGACATGGCGATCGCCGCTTATTCCTTGAGATATCCGAAGTTGAGATACTGAAATCATCAACTATGAACGCATTGCAACAGAAGTTTTATGCTATGGCTGTTTTGTCACAGGTTTGATGGATGCACTATTTACAAAAAGGGTGACTAGGCAAGACATCACCTTAAAACACATTACATGCTGCTCTTTTGTATGTTTTCTGCTGCATGCTTGTGAAGGCGACCTGCGAACACACAACGCTGGAATAGAAGCCGAGGCGTTCTCAAACGCTAAGGTGACCAAGTTCTACTAAAGCCGATTAAAAGTATAATACTACACCTGTGCTCTCTTTGGGTACACAAATTTATATGATGGCTGAGTATCATATAATAGTACTTTCTTTGAAATACAACCCCTTTGGCCGGTCCAAAAGCGGTCTAATAAAGCAGATGGTCTCTCAATGAGGGTCATATAGCACGTGAAAAGCAGCAAACGCCGGGTAATCGATAAATGTGGTCTCAAAAAGGCTGGTTATCTCTCATCTGGGATGATCTGTCCAACTTGGGACTAGTGATTTACATGTTCTAGCCTTAACCGTAATTTCACACACTTGACACGTTGGCTAATTCCTGTACAGCGGTCCAGGTTTGGCCCTCATAAAACGTGATTGCGGCTAAACCTCCCTGTCAGTAGATACTGTCCGTGAATGTTCTTGTCAGAGCAAAAGATAAACAATTACATGTACACCTGGTGACTCCCATTTGAAGTTGGTTGAGTGGGCTCCTTTAAATGTGTAGGCTATTTAAGATATGGAGCAATTAACATGACGCTACTCCAACGAACAGTTTTTCCTGGTTAGTTTGACAGGACTATTAAACTCAAATCTGCCTTAATTATTTTTTTTTCATATTGTCACAGGAGCCAAAAACAATTATGGTAGCTAATAGTGCATGTGCATGAAATGCATGAGTGATCATGGAGAACAATAGAAAGTCCTGCAAACTTTGCTATATTTGAATAAAATGTATATTCCGCCATTGACTGAGCAATTCAGAATTGAATTGTAGAGCACTAAGTAGAACTGAAAAAAAATATTTTCAACATTTTTCATACAAAGTGTAACCTTGGTTTCTGTGGGCAGTTTTTAGGGGAACTATAGGTGCGAACTAATCAAATACACGCAACTGATGCCAAGAAAAGCACACACTACGATTCTTCTTTTCCATCCACCATACGTGAATGGAACCTACTACCACGATCCGTTAGGAATTTGGAACATGTTGACGAATTTAAAGGGGAATTGAACAAAACCCAACCAAAACGTAACAATCTTTACTACTTGGGTAAAAGGCAAATAGCAGTTATTCATTCTAGAAGGAGGATGGGCTTTAGTCAGTTGAACGGTGACCTCCTCAAAATAGGTGTTGTTGATTCCCCGTAATGTTCATGCGGTGATATTAATGCAGAAAGTACTTACCACTTCTTTTTTGAGTGCAACCAATATGTTCTCTTGAGGGATGACTTACAGTCAAAGATACTACAGTATGGAAACTTTAATTTGAGAACAGTACTATTTGGTATTGAAAGCAAAGGAGATACAAAGAAACATGATGAGCATATTTTTTAAGCTGTGCACAAATTCATTGAGAATTCAAATAGGTTTAAAACTTGATGTTGATAAACTTGTTATACCTACTGTACCTCAAAGTAATTTTTAAACATTAAGCTCACACATTACCCCTTTACCCTTTCTCTATTCTTATTGTGTTCTTGTTTGTATATCTATCTGTGTACTAGTGCCTTGCAACTTTTTGTTGTCTTGTTCTATATGTACAAGAGGCCCTAATATAGGCTGGTAAGCCTGTCGGCCGAGTGTTTTTTTTGTTTTTTTTTTTTGTTTTTTTTTTTTGTTTGTTGTTTTTTTTTTGAAAAAATAAAAACGTTTAAACCAAATATAGGTGCTCCTAGTGTATTTATTTGTGAAATAACCACACCCTTGCAGGACATCAGACAAGACCACTGCGGTGTGACTTTTGTATTCAGCTATTAACAGGTCAATTAAGCCATTATTCTTGTATACTTGCACATGGGTTATTTCCACAATTGCCCATAAAGGCAAAAACTGTAGGACAAGCAATTTGGGTTGTTGCAGGTCTTAAATGCGGCATAGCTCCCAAGCTAGGTAGCCACAGAATTCTGAGATCCAGCAGGGATTTTAGTTTGATTTGAAATCAAAGAGGATTAATGCACCAGAAAGCCTATAAAACTATGTACACGAACACGCTAAAGCTGTTTTGTTAGCCCATCTTTCGTCAACAATGTTACCTGTAAAATTGGCAGGGAGAATTACTGCTTTAATGCATGGGGAGGGCATTTGTTCAAGACAAACCCTTTGCAACGGTGAGTGGTGTGTTCCTGGCAGGCACAGCACTCTTGTACTTAACATCAAGGCTTCAAGAGTACTTATCAGTACTTTGAATGACACGTTGCTTTGTTAAAGTTACATTCCGCACTAATATTGGCTTGTTGGAGTTTTGTAAGTTTGAGTCAGGAAGGCCTCCATTGAAGTGTGTTGTCAAAAAATAACATATGATGGGCAATTGTTTCATATATATATATATATATATATATATATATATATATATATATATATATATATATATATATATATATATGAGTTATTTACCTAGCCTTTTGTAGAAAACAAGTTTTTATCGCCACTTACCAAGTTAGGCCAATGCATAAGCTGTGTGGCTTTTACCAATAGCAAATAGGGTCTGCCAATATCATGGCTGCAAGCTCAGATGCTGCCCCATATGCAGATGGAATCTACAAAATACCACTTGCTTATAGTAACTGAAGAATGACCCCAGACATATGTGTGTTGCCAGTAATTAATCAAGTATGCTTTACTGGGGTCATTTAGACGGATGGTCCCATCGATATGCTGGTGTTACCTAATACACTGCAATCTATTTTCAAAGAAACCCCCACAGAAACTGTCATAGTAAAGAGTCCCAAACACGCCTTTTCAAGAACTTCCTACACTATAAATTATCTCTGTGTAATAATTTTTGCCTCAGAAAGTCTACTTCAATAGAGATGCCCTGTAAACCACAAAATCACTAATTCCAGTCGCTAATATGATCGGTCTCACCAGCACTTCCTTTGATGTGATTAGGCTTATACGGACAAATTCATGCCCAAACCCACATGTTTGCAAAGTATCATTCCTGCCTGACGTCACACTGATGCAATTTAGTCAGTAAAAAGGAACATTTAAAACTCTCTTACTTACACTGACCCTGTTATGTTACCGACTGTACATGTCAGAAATTATTATACCTGCTGCCTACACATAGGTTTGTAGCGAAAAGATGGAAAATAGGTCAAATGCGCGCTAAATCAACAGATTGTGTACGTGGGATCTGGTTGGAGAAAGAAACATGTGCCAGTTCGGCCAGCGGTGAATTAAAAGCTATGGGCAATGCTGTGGACTCATTACACATTTCAATTGAGAGGAAAAGTGGTGACGCAGTTCATTGATATCCTGTGTGGTGTATCTTTTATTTCGTTAAGTAGCATGCAAGTTACGATGCATAATTTGACAACATTTCCAATAAGACATACGGGCTGATATAGGAGATTCATTGGATTCTAGGAGCTGAAAATGAAAGATTTTCATTCAAAGCTGTATTATATTGATGACTGGGATTGAGAGCAGGAAGACATTATGACACCTACTTTTTGTTCCCAAGTGTGATCATATTTCTCTTAGAGTCAAAAGCAGATGCGACTTTAGCAGTTCCAGAAGGAACATCGGTCGTATGTTTGACCGTTGATATATGACGAGGCTGCCGGTGCAGGGCCATTTGTGTCACAGGTGCATGAGGTGTCAGCAGGTGGTTTCCTCTGGCAGTAAGAGTCAGAGGGAGCAGCAATTTGAAGGGCCCAGTGCTGGTTGTCAAGTTTTCCATCGGGAACTTATGTTTTGGTAATTGCTAGAAATTGATTGGTGTCCTCTATCACACAAGTGCCTCAGGCTGTGCTCAGGCAGCAAATTAAACTGACGTCAAAGGAGGTAATGTGCAATGTGGGAAAGAACATCCATTTTAAACATGTTTCAACAATGTCAAAGTTACCTAAGGCCTGACAAAAATATATGTGTGGTTCCGATAACCGACCGACTCTACTGAAAAGGCCCGACCCTAAATAACTTTTATGACACAGAAAAAAAAAATGTTTCAAGCGCCCCTCCCTTAAACAAATTGATCGTCCGTGAAAGATTTTACGGGAAAGTGGCTGTTATTTTGCAGTAAAGTCAACTCAAACTCAGCATTTTATTTCAACTTGTCTGGAGGGTTAACTTGGGCCAGGGAAACAGCATAGCTGCATAGCTGCATAGCTGCATAGCCACGGTTGTTCGGTAAAACAGCATGATAGCACCAGCATAGCTGCATAGCCATGGTTGTTCAGTGATTGTTATCGTAATATTTCGCTAGGTTTTAGGTGTCCATTCTCCGAGTTAGCAGGAAAACAGTCTTTAAAGTATTTTTAAACATGACTTACCATTTTAACTTTAATCTGTCCGCTCGATTGTGTCTGAAGCTGGCGGGTTTTTATATGATTGATTATGAGGAGGAAGCCGAATAGCAACTGGATGTGGAAGTGTTTAATTCTTTTAACATTGGAGCTATTTGGAAAAAGGTACATGAACAGACCCTGTGCTGGCAATGTACATGGAGGGAGCCACTTTCGGCATTTTATTTATCATGCATCCGATGGACCGTGCAAGGCAGTGCAAAGCGCTGAGATAGCAACATGTGGTATACGTGTCCATATGTTTTGTCCGACATGTTCTCAGATTTATTTTGCGGAAACATATGGGAGTGTGTTTTGTTGCTTTAAGTATCTGATATATCTTGCAATGATTTTGTGCATGGAGAAGATTCGGAAGCACAACATCCAACGTTAAAGAAGCTGGTGGACACAATTGAATATACAGTGCTGCCATCAAGGCAGCCTTGTAAGTGTACGTTGGAGCAAGGAGGTTCCTGAAGACTCCCCTGTCTTTCCATATAATGCTCCTTTTTTCAAGTTCCAATACTCCTGCGTCAGTGTTCCAAGCTTTTTATAGCATACCATGAGCTTATAACATTGCGGGTGTTCAAGATCCCACAGATGGAACTTCATGTAAATTAGTTTTCGATTCTGTGGAGGCAATTTTGGCCAAGCAGGTTTCTAAGAAAGAACCGATAACTCTAGACATTTGACAGCAGATTATTGCAAAGACTAGCTCAGATAATCAATCATGTCAAAAACTGGCCACCTTAAGGTCTTTTGGTTTTGTTGCTTTTCTTAGATTAAATGAGCGAGAAAGTATGCTTCATTGCGACATTGTTTTACATGGCACTTATTTTGAATTTTTATAGAGAAAGCAGATAATGGTGTTTACAAAAACAGCAACATTGTAGTAGTTGCAACAACGGGATAAACTCCCTTATGTTGCAATGAAACAATACCAGGTTTTGGAATATAGGCATATCCAGAAGAACATTTTTTTTAAAAAAAAATGGGTGTTTTTTAAAGAAACTATAAATTTGTAAATTGAGAAAAGATCAGTCTTCAATTTCCTATTCAAATGCAAAGAAACTTGCTTTGGGAAAAGTTGCCTGTCGCCTGACTTAGAGTCGAAAAAATGTTATTTTCCTTCCTTGAGATGGAGAGGGGCAGTGCTTCAGCTAGCGCAAAAGGTGATGTACATGACATGTTTTTAAAGGCATAGGTGTTGGAAGTCTGAGAAAGCTAAGAATGGACATTTCAGCGATTCTAATACAAAGTCATTTTGTGAGTAGTCATTTGAATTATGCGACATATCAAGACGTCATTGTGTACGGTGCCGTGATGCAAGCAAAATTGTAACATTTAATGCCCTAAACTCGATCTCATTTGTTTTCTCCATAAGAAACAAACCATGCCACCGACCATTGTACCAGATGCAAATTAAATTCCAGGGCACGAGCCATTTACTGGCAGGCATTACCCTGTTTCGGCTTAAATTGAAAAGAGCATATTTTGCGAATTACCGATGTTAATATAAAGATAGCCCTTGTCAAGAGATTCAAATATAAACTATCTAGAAATGAACATAGTATTGATAATAATTCGTCGTTAGTCTTATTCCTGTTCACCTACAAACGACAATGGGCCAAGCATTTATTTCTGTCTTGTCCTCCATATTCCTATAACTAACCTTCTCCAAAGTGTATCGCTAACCGTAGCCACTGAAGTCAGCCTTTTCTCCTCCTATATCTAGAAAAAATATTATTTTGCTTATCCTCAGAAGAAATTGTGACTTGGATAACTAGTCAAATGAAGAGATATTCTCTGCTGTGCAAAACCGCATTAAAAGTAACAGGTGGTTTCCGACGTGCATAACTAGTCAATTGAAGAGATAATCTCTGTTGTGTAAAACCACATTAAAAGTAACAGGTGGTTTCCGACTTGACATTTTCCTACCATAAAAGATAATTGGGTAGATTATTAAAAAGCGGACCCACTGTGACCTGTTAATATGTCTATATTCTCATAACGTATAATCTGTGTTACTACGACCTGTTGCAAATATGGATATGCGTCTACCCTATGGTTGTTTTAACTTACACTGTGTGCGCTTATGTGCCTTGAGAGCCTCCAGATTATGCACCCATACTTTATTAATCGACGGGAATTTACTCGGTTATTTGCTCGTCATAAAACTAGTTTATTGTAAGGTGTTTTCATACAAGGGGTGAAGAATATTTCGAATTTCACGCTACTTATGCTTTTGTAGAATGGCTAAGAAAATAATGGCTTCCTCTGTAGCCTGCGACTCCTATTTGAAGGTGGTTCAATGAAGTCGTCTGTGGAAAGGGCTGAGTAGTAAAGACAGAACTATCAACCCTTAAAGTGCTAATCACTGCTATAGTTGTTCTCTCATTACCGTTGAACATATAACGGTTAAAAGATTCAAATTCCTCACGAAGATACCTTTCATTCAAATACCATCAAGCCTAGTCTAAAGCAAAAAAGTGGTCTTAGTCAACAGCTTTATTCGGGACACTTTGCCTGCAAAGTGTCCCGAGGAAAGCTGCTTACTCAATTTTAAATCAGCGGTTTAAGGGTTAATATTAAGCCACTTTGACGACCAGTATTCCCTGGTTTGTTTCCATATTTTCCTGATCTTACTTTAAAAGATGTTTCTGTTTCAGTTTCCTGCGTACAAATGTTTTCAGCTTAGAGATTTTACAGATGTTTACCCTGGTGGTAAAGTTGAAGATTGAACTTTGGGTCTTTGAGATCTGGGCACCTCCCCATCACAAAAAGAATATTTCCTGGTTGGGTGTTGTGCAAATACCTTTAGAAGTATAAAGGAGGTTTTTCACTTGAAATTATGCAGGGTTCGCTTCTTTCGAATATAATATGCATCATAATGCTGAAAAGTCATTTTATGAATTTTGAATGTAATATGACGATCTTTCTTAGAAAAACCGAGCTATAACAAGTATATGAGATTCACTATAATAGCTAAGGGAAGCTGTTGACTCCATCTTGATGTGATAGGAAAAGGGTGACCTGGCCTGTATCAAGTATCTAGAGAATCTTACATGGCTGAGAGTTAGTTACTGTTTTTCCCTCACAAGGGATTGTTGTTGGTGGGGGAGTCACGACTGACTGCAGGTCTCGAGTGATTTTCTCCACCAACAACCGATCCCGTGTGAGAGAAAAGTAGCAACTCAATCTACAGGCATGTAAGATTTTGTTTAGTCTATGCTTAATTGGGTCGCAAAAATAAGGCCTACTTTCAACGCCGACCTGGTGTACCGTGTTTGTTTACGTTCGTCGCAATTCTTCCACGTCAAGTGTGACGTTTATTTACCTAATCAAACGTCCCTGCGCTTTGAGTTTGTCTAATATATTATATGTTAATGCGCTACGTCACTGATGCAGGCACGTCAGTTTGCTTACAACAATGTTTAGGTCATGTGATCTACTGAGTTACTTTTGTAACGTTCACTCTAGAAAACGATAATTCACCCTCAACCATAGAATAAACTACGCTTTGCAGGCAATATTGAAGAAATAAATGCTAAAGGAAACCACTCGGTGTGGTCAATATTTCCCCTCTTCGTCAATAAACACACATGCAGCGATAAAATGCCATTTTTCAAAACCGAACAAATTTTACGTGCGTTACTTTTCTGGTTGCTGATAAGAACGGAATTCAATGTTTGTCAATCATATCATCATAATTTGCTCTTTATTGTACATGTATGTATGTATGTATGTATGTATGTATGTATGTATGTATGCATGCATATATGCGAGTACGCATGTATGTATGTATGTATGTGTGTACGCATGGATGTATGTATGTATGCATGCATATATGTGAGTACGCATGTATGTATGTATGTATGTATGTATGTATGTGTGTATGCATGTATGTATGTATGCATGCATGCATATATGAGAGTACGCATGTATGTGTGTACGCATGTATGTATGTATGTGTGTACGCATGTATGTATGTATGTATGTGTGTACGCATGTATGTATGTATGTATGTGTGTACGCATGTATGTATGTATGTATGTATGCATGCATATAGGTGAGTATGCATGTATGTATGTATGTATGTATGTACGTATGTATATATGTATGTATGTGCGTACGCATGTATGTATGTATGTGCGTACGCATGTATGTATGTGTGTACGCATGTATGTATGTATGATATATATGTAGGCCAGTAGGCAGGTAGGTAGACATGATGCATGTATGTAAGTTTTCACTTTAATTCTGTAATGCGTTGAGTAAAGTCTAATATAATTATAACGCATGACTGCCAGAGTAAATCAATCCCTGTCTGGCGCTTGTCCAGAACCAAAAAAAAAAAGGTAGAAAAAAAATACGCCAACATGAGGCATTACCACTCTTTATGTATGAAATCAGAATGTATTCACCAAACTTGTCTAGTCCAGCTGCTATTTTCCCGTAACCTTTGCTCTTTCAATGCATGTTTTGGGGCAAAATGGTACTAATATGTCATCTTGTTTTATCCTTAACGTACACGTAAACCCACAAGTTAGTGCAACTATGTAGAACAAAAATAGAAGAAAGGAGTCAGAACGTTAATATCTTCTGTATACCACTGTTGACCGAGTTCTTTACCAGCAGGTGAACAATTATGCTCGAAGCAGAAGACATTTTGCACTCCCGGGTACCATTCGTAGCTTTGGCCGGAGAGGGTTACTAGGCGAAATTTCTCAGGGACTGAACTTTCGTTTTATTTCTGACTGCATCGTTGTTATGGATACAGGTGGTTCCCTCAGAAAAAGCATCTGGAAAAGATTCCGCACACACTTGCCTCCTACCCCACAAGTGATCATCATCCACGTTACAAGCTTGACCCGGTGTCTGCAGCTTTAACCCTTTTAACTTTAAGTTCCCAACGAGATTCAATCTGTGCGACTGAATTTTAACTCTTCAACTGTTCCAAAAAACCAGCAACTGTCCATACCCAGGAAACTTTTATTTTTGTTGCCTCTAAAATATTTATGCATATGACATAAATACAGTTTGACAACCATCCAGTTCTGTGTAGACTAATGTTAACCGCTCAATCTGAGTTCACCGTCACTGTTCCCACATATGGCGCGCAAGTGTAACACTTGAAAACAGGTGTGGGGGTGCTTGCCACAGATCTAGTGCTAACTGAGTTTCTCCTGTGTCAGTAATCATGGCAGATGGTTACATACATTATGGTATGCTGCCCCGGTACATGGCTTCACACACTATATTATGCCTCTTGCTCTCTCCAGCATCTTTCTTTTCGACTGAAAATCCTTAAGCCTGGGCTGGGGGGTTTTAGTGTGTCCTTTTTTTATTTTTTTTTTTTGCTTTGTTTTGTTTTTTGTTTCTTTTTTTTTTTGTTTTTAGTTTTTTTTTGGTTTTTTTTTTTTTGTTTTTAGTTTTTTGTTTTGGTTTGTTTTTGGGGGGTTTTTGTTTGTTTGTTTTGTGTGTGTTTTTTTTTTTTTTTTTTGTTTTGGTTTTTTTTTTTTTGGTTTTTTTGTTTTTTATTACATATGACCCTAACTGGAATCTCAAACAATGGGTCATTGTCTTTTCTCTGCACTTCATGTGAAACTGACAAACTTGAGCCGGACTCGACCCTGAAGATCTGTCGCTCCCGCTGTAATTATACCCAGCAGTATTAGGTCTTGAATTGGTCGCCGTCGTCGTCGTCGTCATCATCATCACTTTTATTATGGTTACTTTTTCCTTTATGTGTATGACTTAAGTTTTATATTACAGCCTTTTTGATCGCCTGCACAGATATCGGCAATAGGTCTTCATGTTTTTGTTTTGGTCCCCCCCCCCCCCCCCAAAAAAAAGAAGTAAATAAATTTTCTATTTTGTTTTTGAGAAATCGAAACTCACCCAGGTTGATGTTGGGTGGGTCATATATGGCCTGCAAGGCAGATTTAAAGAAGCATATACGTGTAAATCGGCTAACTTCTGCAGTAAGTAGTGATCGGGTGTGTGAGGATATAATCAGGCGTTGAGGGGGAAAAAGGATGCTCACCATTCGCCTCGACCTCGTTTTTTTCAGTCAAATTGATACGGATATAAAATTGACTTATTTCCACATAATCTGTACTCGATGCATGTACGTTATAGTTATTTGTAGGAAAGGTATGGCGCGCTTATGCAACATATTTGTCCTGTTTTTAAAATTCAGGAAAAATGATTAATACGATGGAATTTAATGTCGATCTGCTCTGTTTATTGTAGTCCATGTGCTGCTTTTGAGGCGGAACACAGGTGTATTATTTGCACCTATTGACATATCAACCCTTTTCCCCTCCAAGTGATCAAAAACCGGCAGGTGGACAAATGTCGTCTGCTTCAATGTTTTTGACTAATTTCAACAGTAATGACAAACAGTTTGAGTGGGTATGGTAGACGAGTCCTGTCAAGATAACATGACATACGCCAAGGAAAGCTGTTGATCAGTCTAAATTCAAAGGGGAAAGGATAAACAGGAGTTTTCAATATTAATAGGAGTTTTTAACATAAATTTGATTTGCACCATTTCGTGATAAAATCCATAATCTTAAATGACCTTTCTGCAAGTGGTGATGCAAGTGTTTTTTGTCGTTAACATATGATAAAAGCTTTGCCATAGTCTATTCATTCCGGGGACAAGAGTACGCTCTTTTGGTCTAATCTTTTATTTTTAGTTTACAATTATTTGTTTTTGTAAATGTATATCCCTAAAATTTCACATTTTTTGAAAACAAACAAAATCTTAACATACCGGGATTAGTAATATTGATACATGTACTTTATGCGGGACGTTGGATCCGACCAAATTGAAAGAAAAGTTACAATTTAAGTGATTGTGTTGTTTTAAATACAAACAGTACCATGCTCAACACTGCACCGTCAAAAGCTTTTGTTTGTGCACTAAGCTCAAGCTGTTGATTGGCTGTAGGTGACCGTACATATCGTTTGACTGATCAATGTGACATCATGTCGTTTGCTGTAGCCACCCCTCCTAAATGATGATGATAACGACGACGACAATAATAAAACGTAAATAAAAAAATAATAATAATGAAAAATTGAGAAAATTAAATGGAATGCAGCCAGAAAATCATACCAAACAGACGACACTTGAGGCTAACGACTGCTGTCTTCCAATTATCGCGGGAAGTTGCCAAGACAGGCACAGTGTTCATGACAAAATTTATTCGGTGAAAATGGGGAATAAAAAATTATGGCTGAATGAGTTTATCGAAATGTAATATGCGTATGCTGCACAGGTAAACATGTGCAGCTCCATTCACACACCGCGTGTGGTGCTGCATTCTGATGTCAAAGTTGGCTTTCCTGCCAAAAACGCCACAACATTCTGGAGAAAATGGCCGAATAACAAACTTCAAGTCCATGTCTTGCGCACATGTATGTACAACGTTCCTTCGAATGACTAATCTTTTTACCTGCCAAGTAGTGTTTGGCTGGTTTATCCGCTCGGTTGCTATATTTGTAATAAGGTGCACGTAGTGGAGTAAACGCTCTACCAGCAGTGAACGCTCTACCAGCCCACTTAAACTGGGTCGACAGCACGTGTTTTTAGCTCGACTTAGTCATGATGCACTCCCGTCACCTCCTGCAAGATACAGTAAGTTGAGCGTGATGCTACCAACAGTTAAACTCTGCGGGGGAAATTTGCAACCGCACATTTTTTTTTTTTTTTGGACAGGTGCAATATGTGGCCTAAAGCATGTCTGTACAACAAAGCTGTTAATCAACTTTCCGCAATGAAACCAATTTGGACAGCATCCATGATTAACATCTTCAGAACAGTGGTCCGTGTACCCTGCGTTTTGCATGACAAATATTTATCAAAGCGCAAAATTCAAGGAGATAGATACAACCGACGACCTTTGGCTTTGAAGCTGAGCACAAAGGGGTCAGTGTATACGAGTAAATATTTTTTAGGAGCAACGTAAATTGTGTCAAAAGATGGAAGCATTTAGCTAAAGAAAAAACAGATTCCTGTAACATAAAGTCAGTTCTGTTGATTGAATATTTACTTTTTCATTGCTAATGCTATACCTCTTTTTTTCACGCGGCAGACGGCTTCATATTTAACACTCCTAAGCTGGAACTTATCCGGATGATACATTGATAAGCCTCCTGACCTAAATTGCATACACTTTCCATCTGTATGAACGCTATGCATTACGAACATGTTTACCTTATGCTCAGTAGCGACCATTCCTGTCTGCTGAATGACATGTCAAAATAGGGCCACTGAATTTTGTGCAAAGCAACTGATCACCGAAATAAATAGGAAGAAAACTCACCTGTTGTTCGACCATGACCAAGTTCATAGTGGAGTCACCGCTCTCTGTTGACGCATGCGTACTTTCCATTCTGCCGCATCCCAGCACATGTTACAGGCCTGGGAAGCCAGGATACAGTTACTTTGACCATCCATGCATGGGAAGTAACACGCTTTGTTGACAGTATGTTCAAGTCGTATTGTTCAGTATATTATTAGTGTCATGCAGCTTCTCACCTGTTTATGTGACAGCAATGTTAAGTCATGTTATGGAGCTTGGAGCTGGCATTCCAGTCAATGAGGTGCATGCATGCAATTAGGTCCAGGCGTTAAACTAATACAGGAAAGACACCTGAGTACGAAACAATTATCAAGAAGGGAAATAATATATTGCAATAGGCAGCGTTTATGCTTTGCTAAATGTTTTTGTGTCACATAGTCAAGTGCCTGCCAAAACTGCGTTGAATGTTGCACAACAGATATGTTTATGCTCAAAATGTTCAAACATGTAGGACAGAGGTCACTTGAAGCGTTGACACAAGGAAGTCCTCACCAGGACCGTCAATATTTAATGGTGTAAAAGTCAACACCGCTTAACATGCTATCTATCCTTCATTTTTAATACAAGTTTCGTGTATCTTATATTGATCTGTCTACTGAGCTGAAAGCAATCTGCGTGCGTCCGTGCGCTTTATACGGTAATGCGAACCACGTCTTTTAATGTAACGCTTAAAAATACCTCTTCTGTACATGTATATTTTCCACCACTGTAAGTTTGCATTTTGTCCATTTCCGCACGGGAAAGTTCGTGCATATATTGTATGAAAGTGAAGACGCGGAACACATGCAGGTGCAAGTTCTTCGCATGAACCAACGTGAAAAACCAACCAGAGTCGGAAACGAAGCCCTTCAAGTGGGTCAGGCGTGTGAGAGACCAATGCAAGATGGGCTTCACGGATTAATTTGAACACCTTGTTAATGTTTTCGGTACCAAGGACTCCCCCAACTCTCTGTCAGAATCTTGGAACTATATAGGACATACACGTAGATGTCTATATGTAGTGGTTTCAGTGCAAACAATATGAACTTACGTGGGCAGAACTTTAGACGACATGGAAATAGCATAACACCTGGCTGTGTAACATCTATAGACATTCGCGTGCTTTGATGGAGAATATAAACGTTTTAACCCTCTCTCTTAACCCGGCCTGGCCAGAGGTAAACTGTAAATGCCTTCACTGATTTTTTATTTGTTTTCATTTTAGTTGTAATGAAAACACAAATGAATGAGAATTGTAGACAGGCCCCAACAGAATAACGTACCCCAGGTCAACCACAACAGGTTTCCCAGTGGGGAAGGGTTAAAGTTACTCTTAAAGACGCATTTTCTACTTTGTTAATTACTTGTATAAGTTTGTCGCCGAAAAGTCATTTGCTGGCTGCTTGGGAATGTGTGACCCACAATGCTTTACAGACAATAACTCATTCCATGCATAAGTGGTAATTGAGTGTCAGGGTAGGTAGTTGTTTTTTCATTATCTGACAGCTCATACTCCGGGTACAGAAACATATAAACTGAAATGTTCATGCAAAATCACAAAGTCTGCAATGACACCAAGGTGATCGATAGAGACAGCATGTGGTTCCAGAGAGGTGTACGGGAAGCTATCCACATAAGATCACGGAGCCTCCCACTCAATATGGACCAGGACAGACACCTACTACTATCAGCATAAAACACCCTTCTCAAGTCAAGTAACCTTACTTCATCAAAGGGTTCTGTATCAGTTTGTCAGTTTACAAATTTTACAAAATTTTAGGCCCAGGCTGCTGAATGTGACAACAAAAAAACTTCCCATTTATGTTCATACAAAAGATGTTCATGCTATTGGCAATGGTGTCTGGTCTAATGAAATTGCCAATTTATATTGCCAACAGCATACATCGGTCTTACAGTTTATATGCACTCTCCGATATGACCTCGGCGCAGGCATAATTACCCTCGTGGAAGCTCCTGTTACAAATTAAAAGCTGCGGGTATCGGTACAAATAATCTACAATTCTTAAAAGGTCAACATTCAGCTATTAATTAGTGTTGGAGAACACAGTATGTCAAAATAACCTGTGTAATGTCATAGAAAAAGTGTCAAAAGGTCTGCCAACATGCTTGTGAGCAACGGGAGATATGCATATTAATTTCCCGCCACAACTGCATACCTGATTGCCTGGTCTCGCTTGGCGGGATATGGCGAGATACGGGTCGGTACTTGTTGGGACAAGCGGAATATTACTTATAGATTGGAAATAAAGAATATTTATTAAAGGCAGATGGAATTTTTTTCATTATATATGGCTCGAGAAGTACTAGATGAATACCAGTTTGGCATTTGTGAACTTAAATTTCTCAACAACAACAAAAAAAAAAAAAAAAAACGCAAATTTTGTGAGAAATATGGCCCTGTTTGTGACAGTGATGTGACCCGCAGGTCCCTCGTGATCCTGGCGCAAAACCCGTGCTTTGTGGAGGGAAATTAATGTGCATACGGCGTATTTAACGTGCTGTAGTTGCCCACAGGCTCGTGGGCAACCGAACCTACTGTAGTTGTGGCCTGTCTGCATTTCTAAATTATGGCCGATGATGGACCAATCCACGGGCAAATGTACATGTACGAGGCAGGACACGTTCATGGTGCACAACTATTTACAGAGAAGCCAGATAAACAGAGTTTGCAGAACGTTTCTGATAAAGGAAAATGCATGTCAGTAAATAAGGAACTGCATTGTGTGCGCAGGAAAGCGGCCTGTACCGTGTCAGTAATTAGCATCTTTGCATCAATATATATATATATATATACAGCACACCAGGTAGCAGCAATATTTACATATCTGCCACGAACGAGTCTGACCTTTTGAATAATACATTGAATGGGCATTTTCTTTAGTTACTACAAATAATATTGTTCTGACTCGGACGAGCCAGCTGACACGAGAAAATGAACAGTTAGTTCCATGAGCACTCTGAGTTTCCCGCTATCTGTAATGTTAGTGTCAATATTATGTTGAAATATACAGCAAATGCCTGTTGATAAGGTCTGTTAAGGTACTGGAGCAAATCTGTCGGTATCTATGACAGCTGAGTGTCTCTCTCTCTCTCTCTCTCTCTCTCTCTCTCTCTCTCTCTCTCTCTCTCTCTCTCTCTCTCTCTCTCTCTCTCTCTCTCTGTCTCTCTCTCTCTCACTCTCTCTGTCTCTCTCTCTCTCAAGCTTCCTTTATATTCAGCTAGCTACTCAAAAGAGCAAAGTCCCAGAATATAATGCAGGAAACAGTATCCATTTACCTAAAAAAGTTAAATGTCCAGCAACATCACCCTATCATTAATACTCGGACGCCGTTAGCCTAGCTCTATACTCTCCGCGTCTTCCTCTCACTGCCTAACTCTAAAATATAAATCCAGGAACGCCGACGAATTGGTTTTTACAGTGGTTTTGACCAAAACACGTTCAGCTCAAAAAAGCTATATAGGTTGTCAACATGAAAGAAAATAACGCCTCATCAGCAGGTAACTGTCAGGTCACGTTCTGCAGCCTGGGAAACTCGGACATGTACATGTATTATACAAACGGTGCCACATCTACCGTGTCGTTCTGACAAAAAAAAAATCACAATCCAATCTCTCCATGGTCCATGGGCGATCCAGCCACTGTCTATGTCTAAATCTATGAATTAATTAAAATATTATCACGTGTGATTCAAAATTTTAAAAATTCAAGGCTTCAACAGCCAAATTAATTTGTAAACGGTTTATTAGCGGGAAACCATCAATCCTGTTTCGCAATCTTACTCGAAAGATAAAGTCTCAGAAAGTAATGTAGGAAACGTACCGCATGTCTTTTATTCTAAGAAGTCTAAATATGGACATATTTGGCCTTCTTGGATATTCATATCAGCAATTTGTGGTCGACCAGTTTGCCAGAAAGTGTGAAACGGATGAAGGGATAAGTCCCAAGAGTATTTCGCTCTGTTCGCTCTGCTGCTATCGTTCACGCTGTGTTTGAATTATGCAAACGCTGAGTTGTCAAGTATGTGCCAATTGCACACCGTGTCATCAAGAACAAACTCTTAAACTTGACTGGGATTTTTTTTTCCTGTTTGCCTGTTAGAGCATTCTCCGTTATCATTCCAAGAGACTGTGCGCCTTAGAAATCAATTCGCAAGCACGCAAGCCTGCGCAGTTTACATGTACATATACTTATGATACCTCCGCCTAACAGCAATGTACCATGCCTCCGTCTCACAACCACGTTGAATGGCCGGGAAGAATGTTATTTTGTTGTTTTACGTTATCCGTTATTTTAAGCTAAATCGAGAATCTTTTAATCTTTTATTAATCAGTGTAAAATAAACAATATTTAGCTTTCAACAAAAACCAGTTTGAAGATACAAATTAGGCATATATATATATATATATATATTATGAATATATATATACATATATATACATATACATATATATATATATATATATATATATATATATATATATATATATATATATATAAGTATATATTATAACATGTTTTGTTGTCGATGCGAAGAATATCAATGAGCACTGGGTGCCATATATGCAGAACGAGTGACCGAAGCGAACGAGTTCTGCGTATAGGGTATTTAGTGCGAGTTGACATTTTTCGTATCGACAGCAAACCGTGTCATAATCTGTTTATCTCATGTTTGCCGACTTCAATAAGTTGTGCCGCACCGGATGCCAAAATATGTCAGAGATTCAGCAGTATCGCGGACAGCAGACGAAGCCATCGTTACCCGGGAAGTAGCTTAGCCCATAAAAGTGTGTCGTTAATCTGTACTTCCGGTTATAATAATAATAATAATAATAATTTATTCGGAAAACTACCCCTTTACAGCGGGGGCATCAATGGAACGGGGTTTATTCCATGATGCGTCCAAGTATACTACAAGAAGCCGTCTATATTACAAAGTAAGGATTTGTGTGTGGTAGGGCTGTATCTACGTTCAGCATTGAGCCGTACGTGGTTGTCTGCTGAACAGTAGATCTATTATAGCACATTCTCATAATTTTATTGTAGGGCCCATAGTGTCGTTAATCTGTACTTCCGGTTATAGGTTGTCTGCTGAACAGTAGATCTATTATAGCACATTCTCATAATTTCATTGTAGGGCCCACAGTGGTCTGGCCTATATATTTATACACATGCTTTATAGCACCAAAATAAAGTGCAATCCTTTTTGGACCCAAATCCTATCATGCACACACCGAAATTCCGAAATCAAATTCGACCCCTAAACTTGAATAAGACACTCGCACATATTAATTCAAACGGCCAGTTGATATCAAAAGACCACCATCCCCAATATTAGCAGGTTCCAAAACATTTTTTCATGAAACGAGCTAACATTTTATGCCTCCGGCTGTGTTCAGATAACAAATTAAACTAACGTCAAAGGGAGTAATGTATAAAAGAGAAAAGATCATCCATTTTAAACATGTTTCAACAAATATGCTACTTACCTAGGCCTAACAAAAATATGTGTGTGGTTCCGGTAAACTGACAAACCCTACTGAAAAGGCCCAACACTAAAATTAATGAAACAAAAAAAGTACTTCCAAGCCGCTCTTCCCTAATAAACATTGATCAACCCAGGCTGAAAGATTTTATTGAGAAAGGGAGCGTAGTGTGCCGTTATTTTGCAGGAAAGCCAACTCAAACACAGGATTTTATCTCATCTCGTCTGCAGGGTTAATTGGGGCCGGGGGAACAGCATAGCTGCATAACCACAGCATAGCTGCATAGCCACAGATGTTTGGTGAAACAGCACAGCCTCGGTTATTCGGTGATCGTTATCGTAATCTTTTGCAAGATTCCAGGTGTCCCTTCTCGGAGTTACCAGGGCAAACGGCAAACTTTTCAATCATGACTTACTATCTGAACTTTAATCTGCCCGCTCGGTTGTATCTGAAGCAGTTATCATAGCTAGTTACAAATCCAAATGCGACACGATAGACCAGCCAGCACGTGGTGGGCGTCATTTTGGACATTGCGTCATCGCATTGCGGGACAGTCGCACAAAAATACATTAACTTCGAATATCAAAGTGCATCGCGGCCACAGCATATATCACATCTTTATTGATACTCTGAAAAAAATTGCAAAATATATACTTTTCGTTTCATATATTATACCCCCTCCCCCCCCCCCCCCCGATCGTCCCAGTACCCATTTACAAACTATTTCGTGCGAAATCCACATGCGAAATCCACAATTTGCAAAATGGCAGCCAAGTCGGTTGGACATTTTGAAGAAATAGTATCCAAAATATATGTGTGATTAGTGTTAAGGGAAGGTTAATTTGTCGAATGAATGCAATGAACAATATACATTGGGACTTTTCCAGATTGAGCGTTACCTAAAAATGTATATCCTATTCTGGGGCTACAACTGGTAACAACCCCATACCAGTTGTAGCCCCCAGAATAAGGAATTTATATCAGACACTGAAGTCGACCCCAGACTGTGAATTAAGTAGCAGCACTGGGCACACGAATAAAAACCCTCCACTTAATCAAAGATAGACCTTAGTGGAGAAGGTTGCCCCAATAGTGGATACAAGTCCGAAAGTACAGACGGGATTTTATACAAGTGGTAACCATATACCAACTTCTTGTCAAACTCTTGTGTTTACATTTCGGGAAATTACCCCCTTTGAATTTTGTTTTTGCAAATGTAAGTTTTATCTGATTAAGTTATATGACACAATAGACCGCACATCGACGTCAGCATCGGTACCTGGGTTTGCCTTGAAACCTGGGTAAAGAGTCACAACTGTTTTCTGGGGACTAGAACCACCAAGCATTTGCTCGGCACTCTGGTGCCTCATTCACTTAACTTGTCAAGTTTATTGCCTATCAAATGCTGATTTGTCTGATTCCATTTCAGCCGTTGAAACGCTTTAAAACTTGAATTGAAGGTGGATAGGTAATTATGTCTGGGTGCGAACCCTGACACTTTGTTTTTCCAAGAATTCTTTCTTTCTCTATTTTCGTCCGCAGCTTTTCTCAGGCACTGTGTTTCCGAAAACCAACAAACTTTGCAAGGTGACTGACCTGACAGTGAAGGTGGGAGTGTTGTTTGGAATTGTCAGCTTGTTCAAAATATGCCAAATGGGGGCGCTGCAAATTTTAAAAGTTCCGTATCTTCCCAACTATTGCAGGTGGACGAAAAATTTTAATGTGCATGTATAGGTTTTTTACAGCTGCTATTATTTTGGAAGTAAATGAAAGCCGTAGAAAATTTTAAAAGTTGAATATATCCTACACTCTTTTACATAGAGATGCCATTCCACTTCAAGTTATAGGTTTGTGGCAAAGCCCCATCAATGAGCCACGAACCAAAGTTGTAAAGTTTTGATGTAAGCAAATTATGTGAATATGCAAAATTTAAATCTTCTTATATAGTTTCAAAACTATTATAAATGGAAGTGTCATTCCAACCTAAATTTATGGGTTTGGGACAGCCACATCCAACGAACCATAATACAAAATTGCAAAATGCAAGATTTAAATCTTGAATAGCTACAAAACTTTGATAGATATGGTGCCATTCCAACTTCAATATAAAGGTTTGTGACATAGCTGCATCCGATGAACCACAATGGCAAAATTCTAATTTATGCAAAGTTGATGAATACACAAAATTTAAATCTTGAATAACTACAAAACTACTGTACATGGAGGTGCCATTCCAACTTCAATCTTTAGTTTTGTAGCATAGCCGCATCCCATGAGCCATGAATCAAAGTTGATAAATTGTAATTCGTGCAAATTAGGTGAATACACAAAATTGAAATCTTGAATAGCTTAAAAACTATTATAGATAGTGGACAGGTATCATTCAGACTTCATTTTTTAAATTTTGTGACATAGCCACATCCAATGAACCAAGAACCAAAGTTGTAGTATTTTAATTTATGCAAATTAGACTAATACGAAAAGTTTATATTATGTGGAACAATGACAAAGTGTAGTATTTCAAACTGTTTTCATTTTGAAGACACCTAGACAGGTTTGTATTGCCGCAAATCTTCTTTTTTAGCTAACGGAAACACTGGTAGTGTTCTTTATAGTGCCGTAATGGTCCTCTCAGATGCACAATCTTACTTATTTTGAATATTACACAATGCTTCCTTTGGAGCTTCCCTTCAAGATCCAATTCGGAAGTTAATAGAATACAAGGAGTTCAGTGGTGAATATTGCACGGGATCTTTCAAGAAACACGTATTATTTCAAAAAGGATTGCGATCGACAAAAAGGGCAAAGGAACACCATTCGGCGGCGTATGACACATTTTTGCGTCCTTGGGCGGTGGATGGCGGCGGTTGGCGGCCATGGGCGGTGGTCGACGGCGATCACCGCCCACTGCCGCAGAACACTGCCAAAGCTTACCTGCTGGTCAGTGATCGTCTTCATCGCCGCCAAGCACCGCCCACCGCCCGCCCACTGCTGCTGAGAAACTCAAAGGCAGCCCCAGTGAGCATCTACTTGTTTCATATGAAAGCTAAGAGAAGAAAAGTTAATGTTATATACATAATATCTATGTCGGCATAAACATTTCTCTTTATGTACTTGTGTGCTCATACATATACAAAACGACATGTACATTGGATATTGATGCATAC